>CM045740.1:41855724-41925724 GCA_024760905.1 Plotosus lineatus
TGTTTCCCTTTGAAGGCTTCTGATTGGTCACCTCAGCTAACTGTTCCACCAACTTCTGGTTATGATTGGAGAGTTGAGTCAGATGCTCGTTTTCTTCACGGCGTCGATCTCGACCCTGAAAAAGAAAAACGCTGTATTTAGTTAAGCTGGAATAAATTAAATATTTTGCAAAAACACTTGATGGCCCTAGGAATTAAAGTATATTATGGGATGGATATTATGACTGGCATCAACCTGGTTATGCTTCTGGTCGATCTGTTGCCGTAGTGAAGTGATATCAGCCTGTAGCTCCGCCTCCCGCTGCCCCGCCTCTAGTTCCCGTACCTCCAGGTGTCTCTGGATTGTGTGCTTTTCCTGCTGCAAGGCCTGGAAACATTCAAATTAGCATCGTTATCTTTCATGCTTATTCGGAAATGTGCACCAGTGTTGCATCATGGTCCTGGAGAAAGTCTTTCACTTCGTTTTATGGTTCAGGGTAAAATCTGAATTAACCAATATGCAAATATATTCAGACAGTCTGGCTGATTAACAGGATTCGTTATACTACCGTGTGCTTGAATTCATTCTGACTGGTCAGATAATGTTGACTGATTTTGTATAAAAAAAAAAAAAAAAGTTTGTATACTGTGTGTGAGAGAGAGAGAGAAAGCGAGCGTAAACCTGTGCGTGTGAAGAGAGACAAAACTTGCTCGCTCTGTCTCTCTCACACACACACACACTTACAAGCTCCATTTCTCCCATGTGTTCACACAGATCACATACACTTGCTCTCATATGCCTCTCTACCCACCACACACACACCTCTGTCAATCACATACACACACACGCACAGGCCTAGTCTCTCACTTGCAGATTTACAAGCTCTATTTCTCCCATGTGTATACACACACACACACACACACACACACACACACACACACACACACACGTGTGTGTGTCTCTCTCTCTCTCAGACACACTAGTCTCTCTATCCATGACACACACAGTCTCGCTCTCTCTCTCTCGCGTTCACACATACACACACACACGTCTCTCGAACCATAACCCACACAGGATCTTTCTACATCTCTTGCATGCGCGCGCGCGCACACACACGTTCAGATCACTGTGTTCACTTGCCTCACTTCCGTGAGTTACTCAGCCCAGATGACGCAACACAGCTGGTCGAAACACGGCGGCCCAGTGCTGAAGTTTGTGATAAACCACGACTTAAATTATTTAATCTTCTTTTTTTTCCTTCAAAATGTGGAATCATGATTTTCCAGTTGTGAGCTAAACTTGTGTTTTCTTTGCTTTTATTAAAGAGAATCCAAGCTGTGAACACCGGTTCACAAAATATAGCTTTTCTTGTTCCAGAACAAAGTCCCACTAAAAGACGAAAGGTTCATCATAAGCAACATCTTCACCGTCCCAGTGTCCAAAGTATGTATAATATCTTACATCAAACAAGACGTCAACTGGAACACGACTTTAAAAAATAAAATCTGTTACTTCGACTTCTCATAATAATGACCAAACTCCACGCCACTTATGCTCTGCTGAAAATGGGGGGGGGGGGGGGGGAGTAGCAACCAGCGAACTATTAATTCCTGACCATCACAAAGCCACAATATAAACCAGACTAGCAGCTAACTCTGCATTTTAAAAGTAGTTAGAAGTTGGTGGATAGACATGAAAGAGAGACATGTTTATCACAACAGAAAAAGTTTACTTGTGTTTACTCTTTAGTATTTAACTCCGAGTGTCCTGGTTTCCTGGCTCCGAATATCGGCTGTCTTGTCCACTGCCCCAGAAATCAAAGAAATCTTAGCATAGATTGATATCAGGAAAGTTTTATAATGTTTATCATTTCCCAGAGCTGTTGACTGTTATTCCAATGCAAATATATAAACCATGTCTAGCTCATAAGAACAACATAGGCACCTTTGGAAAAAAAAAAAAAAAAAAAAAAAAAAAATGTTTTTTTTTGGGGGGGGGGCTGCTACTAATGAAGTCAATGGTGCGCGGACATTTGCGTATAGGACAAATGCTCACAACCTTAATGAAAAAAAAACCCAAAAGAAAACAGACATTTGCTCACAACATCTTTTTTTCTTTGTTCTAATAAATGCATAATACAAAAAGATCACAATGTATTATAAAAATTCTTTATTCTTATAAATACATAATGCTAAATTAACTTATTATACATTAGGGCTCGGGTTAAAATTGAACAAAATTTTTTATGTTGTGAGCACATGTCTGTTTTTTCATTAAGGTTGTGAGCATTTGTCCTGTGAGCAAATGTCCTGGAACTGAAGTTAATACATGAGCATTTTTTTATTAAAAAGAAAGTTCATTCATTTGCCAAATAGCTTCATCTTATTAGGGTCACAGGGAGGCTGTAGCCCATGTCAGACTTTTCTGGGTGAAGGTGGTGTACACCCTGAACAGCTCACCAGACACCTTCAGGGCCAACACACACACACACACACCCAGGATATTTGCTCACAGGACAAATGCTCAGAACCTTAATGAAAAACAGACATTTGTTCACAACATAAAAAAAAAAAAAATGTTCAATTTTAACTCTAAGCCGAACCCTAAACTATAATGAGTTAATTTAGCATTATGTATAAGAATAAAGAATTTTTATAACACATTGTGATCTTTTTGTATTATGCTTTTATTAGAACAAAGAAAAAAAAGATGTGAGCAAATGTCTGTTTTTTTCGTTAAGGTTATGAGCATTTGTCCGTGCGCGCACACACACACACACACACACGCGCACACAAATCCAGGGGGAAATTCTGAACAGCCAGTTAGCCTCATGTACACCTCTTTAGACTGTTGGAGGAAACCAGAGCACCTTTAGGGAACCACAGTTGAACAGGGAGAACATGCAAACTCCACACAGAAACTTCCTGACTGAGCCCAGGACTCAAACCCAAGATCTTCGTGCTATGAGGTGACTGTGCTAACTACTACACAACCACACCGCTAATAAGTAAATACAACTCTATATTACAGTTAAGTAGTTGTAGCAACACATTATTATTACTTCTATTTTTTGCTTATAGGTATGACAGACCTTCATTTTTCCTTCAGAAAATCTTTCTGTACTCAATATTTATGTTCAAACACCACCACTAAGCTCGTATACCATTGGAAGAGACAATCTGTGATGTCGCTAATCAAAACAAGCTAACAGTCAGCCAAATGCATCGCATCACAACATGGCTTTGTAGAACCACATACACACTCAAAGAATAAAAAGAATAAAAATAATCAAATACAATGTATTTAAGTTCAGCAGTTCTCAGAAACATCTCACTGACCTCCATGTCTCTCTTCATCTGTTCCAATTGACCTTCCAGCTCCTCGTTCCTCTCCAGAAGAGCCTGGCCCACCTCAGCTGCCAGGATGAGATCCTTCTCCAGCATCGTTGGGCTGCTGTCATGATCTGTATGGGATGGCAGCAGGTTGTTTGTCTGAAGCCCTGGTCCCATGATGCGATGTCTGGTAATGGGGGTGGATGAGGAAAAGGGAAAGAAGGAATCATCCAGGATGGGAGAAGTTATGCTTTCCTTTCGTGTTGAGATCATTGGCGTCTTTTACAGGTTTCAAACCAGGTCTGCTTCTCTTGTCCTCAATGTTTTCAGGGTGTGTGAAGTCAAGGAACATCTTCAGCTCTCAATGGAAAGGAAGGGCTTCATTGTGGTTCCCATTAGGTCAAAAAAACTGGAGAGAGATAGAAAGAGAGAGGTATTAAAACAACAAAACAAGATCTCAACTTCAGTTCTTGAATGTGTGGCCTAGATTATTGGGTTGCATTTTGTAACCCAGAACCCTAGCGAGATGTAAAGCTTGAATAAAAAATAATTCCCAGAGCCTGTGTAGTGTGTCAGGTTTGATTCGTGAACGGAATAAAATAACAAAAGCTGTAGTGTTTCCTACACATTCCAGAAGTCATTCAAGTCTGCCAGACTGGTTTTGTGTTTCAGAAAGTGTGTCTCCTTATCCTATGACACTCTTACAAAAGCCTAGCGATCGTTACAGAGCTGACCATCCGAACAGTTGGGTATGAAAGCTCTTTCCTGGAATGGTGACCTCCTCTTCTTTTGATCAAGGAAGCAGAATATTGCTATCGGAGCTCAGAAGCAGAAATCCGAGGCTAATTTTCGACCACTTGATGTCACCGAGATGAAACTGTCTTCTCTGACTCGTACAATACAGTCAATACCTCCAGCCAAAATCAAGCCTTGATGTTCTCGACATCACACGACTAGCCTCAACGATCACGGATCGGGGGTTAAGAAGTGAGAACATATTGTACCATTAAAAAAAAAAACTTAATTCCCAGGTTCCCTTTGTTTGTGATTCCTTACCTGGCAAGTTCCTGCTTCGCGGCTATCGTGTGCAGCTCAAGGGAGGCACTAGATGTTCCCTGAGACTCAAAGTTCAGCTGTGAACACCAAAGCTCCTCCCTCTGCTTGTGTTCTCACCGGGCAGGATGGAACAAAACTGGTCATGCAAAAAAGAAAGGAGAAAAAAAAAATGTTGGGCGTGGCTTCAAGCAGGTGATGTAGAATCACAAAGACCTCACTCAGGTGTGGTTGTTTGGTGTTGAAATCAAGCTGTCGTCATAAATAGAACCAGTGCTGGTTCACACCTACAAATGTGATTCATTTCAAGGCCGCACTTGACATGTGGCCTAAAACTGTTTTGCCACTGCATGTGCATCTGGCCACTTTATTAGGAACACCTGCTTATTTTTTAAATATCCAATCAGCTCTCCATGTTGTCGCAGTGCAATAAAAATAAGTAAATGAACATCATTATTATTATTATTATTATTATTAATTACAATGATTACATCAAAACACACCTCTGACAAACAAAGCGATGTTTGTTCAACGGCTTTGTGTTTGTGTTTAGACTTAATGAATCGTCCCTCAAACATTCACTCACTCGCCAAAGCACTTAATCTTACTCGGTCCATGTCCCGAAAAGCTAACCAATCCATCGTAGGGCCGGCAAACACGCACAACCATTCACCATCACATTCACTCCGAGGCGTAATTTGGAATGGTGAATTCGGCGAATGTGCACGTATTGGACTGTTGGAGGAAGCTGAAGTACCCAGAGAAAATCCTGCAGGCACACAGGGAACATGCAAACTCCACACAGTGTCGATGAATCCCAGAACTTGAACCCAGGACCTTCTTGTTGTGAAGCAGATGTGTTCACCACTACACAATGGCATTATGAGACAGAACTATTATTATTATTATTATTATTATTATTATTATTAAGGGCAGTGGTGGTCTAGTGGTATAGGGCACTGGATCACTGATCCAAAGGTTGGGGGTTCGAGTCCCACTCTCCACAAGGTTGTCAGTGTCCTCCCCAGTGCAGCTAACTGGGTTATCAAAGGCCGGCCTTGTCTCTCACTGTCTATGGTGTGAGGCATGTAAAAGAACCATTGCTGCAAAGCCGTCGGCGTGTTTCCGCCCTGCGATGGCCTGGCGAGCTATCCAGGGTGTACTCTGCCCTCGCCCGAAGTTGGCTGGGATGGGCGCCAGCCTCCCCGCGACCCTAATTAGGATTAAGCGGTTACAGAAAATGATGAACTGATTATTATTATTATTATTATATTATTTTTTGTATTGTATGACATCAAACCCAGTAGGGGGTGCTGTGTAATTTCTGTTATATTTTTTCAGCTTGGCAGAGGTTTGCGTCCTTCATGTGCTCTCGGTGGGGGGTGGGGGGGGTTGCTTTTTTATAACATGCATTTTTTATCATTTTAGGATCTATACAGATTACAACCCATGTTATTCAGGTTATATAATAACTTGACTGCCTTAATTCAATTCTCATCTTTTCAGTTTCCAGCTAAAACATAGCTTTCATGACTGCAGCGGCTCTCACTCGGAATTTGGTCTGTTTGTTTTCTGCCCTGTGAGAAGGTGAGTCGTTCACGTCTTGGCATAGCAGTGCAGACTGCCTGGCTGTAGGTGCCAGAGGAGGGTGATGAGAACAGTGGTGCGAGTGTATTGAGTCTCTGTACACAAGGAGAAGAACGTGGAGCTGAGCACCTTCTTGCTATGTCACTACTTCCTGTCATCAGCTCTGCATATGTTACCTCAGTCGGACCTGAAAGTTATTTTCTCACAGAAAGCTGAATGAAATTGAGTTTGCTTGGGAGATGATCAAGTTTTTAACCCTGGCCTAGTCGTTTGTATGTAAAAAAAAAAAATAATAATAATAATTAATAATTAAATAGGTACATATGCGCATTTGGCTAACTAGTCATTTCAAATAGGATGTGAGTGTGAATGGTGGTGTGTGAAAGCCCTGTGATGGTCTCGTGATCTGTTCATGGTATACCCTGCCTTTTCCCAGTGTTGGTTGAAATAGGCTCCACTCTACCAGCAACCTGAGTAGGATTAGCCGGTTGTTTAATTTTTTTTTATCAGATATCAACCAGTTAATTATTGTAGGCATAAAGTTTGAATATATTAATATACGTATGTTGAAATTCAAACAAACAAACAAAAATCGCAAGGACTGCTTTGTAACTCTTCGGAATGATTTTATTGCCTTTTTTTGCTCGTTTTATGTGTTTTTTAATTTCTTATAGCCAGTGTTTTAATGTTGGTAAAACGCTTTGTGAACACAGACCTGGTTTGTTCTCTGCTCCCAAGCAAGAATTCCTCTTCCCAGAACCACATCCACCTTCCTGCTGTGCTTGTTTGCAGTAGCCGATGGGAGGAATGTGGAGGTGGTGCTTTAACGAGATTTTTTTTCTGTCTGCCCACTAGCCTGCTCCTCCAAACCTCTAGTCGACTCCAACCATGAAGGGACACTATACTGTCTGGGTGCTGTTTTTGGTTTTGTGTGGACTGCTGTCGTTACACACCGAGGCTGGCCGGCAGATGCCAAAACTCTCAGACAAGAAGTTGTGTGCCGATGCAGAATGCAGCCGTGAGTGATAACGTAGATATTCGTAGTTACACTATATGGTAGCTGGGTGTCAGCACATTTGCACCAATACCTTCTTTTCACTGGGATACTGTACTGCCATGTTACTGGCATACTGCCATGTTACTGGTACACCGTACTGCCATGTTACTGGTACACCGTACTGCCAAGTTACTGGTATACTGTACTGCCATGTTACTGGCATACTGCCATGTTACTGGTACACTGTACTGCCATGTTACTGGTACACTGTACTGCCATGTTACTGGTATACTGTACTGCCATGTTACTGGTACACCGTACTGCCATGTTACTGGTATACTGTACTGCCATGTTACTGGTATACTGCCATGTTACTGGTACAGTGTACTGCCATGTTACTGGTATACTGTACTGCCATGTTACAGGTATACTGTACTGCCATGTTACTGGCATACTGCCATGTTACTGGTACACTGTACTGCCAAGTTACTGGTATACTGCCATGTTACTGGTATACTGTACTGCCATGTTACTGGCATACTGCCATGTTACTGGTATACTGTACTGCCATGTTACTGGCATACTGCCATGTTACTGGTACACTGTACTGCCAAGTTACTGGTATACTGCCATGTTACTGGCATACTGCCATGTTACTGGTATACTGTACTGCCAAGTTACTGGTATACTGCCATGTTACTGGTACACTGTACTGCCATGTTACTGGCATACTGCCATGCTACTGGTATACTGTACTGCCATGTTACTGGTACACTGTACTGCCATGCTACTGGTATACTGTACTGCCATGTTACTGGTACACTGTACTGCCATGTTACTGGGATACTGTACTGCCATGTCACTGGCTGTGGTTTTCAGTTCTATGGTAAGCAACATTAAAGAACAAATTTATATTAATTTTTAATATTTAACTTTTTTTCCCAAGATGGCGCCGGGTGACCTGCAGCCAGTTACAGGAGCTCTTCAGTTTATTTTTCTTTTTTTTCTCTTTTCTATTGTATATAGGCGTGTTTCTTTATCTTTTTTCAATTTTTCTTTTTCTTTCTTCAATCCTGCATCTGGAAAACATACTTTCATGATGCTTTTGTTCTTCTGTGCACTTTTATTTTCACTTTTTGGATCGGCGTCAGGAAACTCATTCACCGACGGCTCTGAGCAACGCAGGTCTTACACACGTGAGACCCTCCTCGGCCTGCGCGCCCCCGCCCTCCTTCACGCGGAAAAGCCCGTTGTTCCTGTGGAAATACGGAGGAAAAGGAGGCTGCAGAGGGGGACGAAGACGCGGAGGACATGTGTTCCCTCTGTCATCATGGGAAATGTCGCGCGATCGCCAACAAGACGGAGAGGCTGGCGGCGCTGACCCGGCAGCAGAAGGCAGTACCGGGACTGCAGCCTCATGTGTTTCTCAGGGCGTGGCTGAATGAACTCACACCGGACTCTGTGGTTTCTCTTAACGGATTTACACTCGCGCGTGCAGATCGGAGTGTAACGGGGAGCGGGAAGAAGAAAGGAGGGGGCCTGGCGGTCTATGTGAATGAACGATGGTGCCACCCGGCAAACGTGCACGTGAAACGAGCAGCTATGCACGCGGGACGTGGAGCTGCTCACGATAAGCGCGCGGCCATATTATCTACCGAGGGAGTTTTCACACGTGATTGTGTTTTGCGTGTACATTCCGCCCTCGGCTGATGCGGCGGCCGCGTGTGAGCGTCTACACAGCGCCGTTAATCAGACACAGACTCGTCACCCCCGCGCCATGATTCTGATCAGCGGGGACTTTAACCACGCCCCTCTCTCCGCCTCTCTTCCGACGTTCACGCAATACGTGAAGTGCGCCACAAGAGACAATAAAACACTGGACTTGCTGTATGCAAATGTGAAGGACGCTTACAGCTCCTCCCCCCTCCCCCCACTGGGACGCTCAGACCACAACCTGGTCTACCTGCTCCCCCAATACACACCCAGGGTGCGAAAGGAACCTGCACAGAAGAGGTCTGTGAAAGTGTGGACCGAGGAGACCAACGAGAGGCTTAGGGACTGTTTCCAGACCACAGACTGGAGCATGCTCTGTAACTCCTTTGGTGATGACATCAACGGCCTCACACACTGTATCACCGACTACATGAACTTCTCGTGGACAGCACCGTGCCAACCACGGAGAAGTACGGTGCTTCTCCAACAACCACCCATGGGTCACCCCTGAGCTCAAAGTCCTCCTGAACCAGAAAAGGGCTTTCATCTCGAGGACAGGAGAGAGCAGAAGAAGGTCCAGCGTGAGCTCCAGTGGAGGATCAGGAGGGCAAAAGAAGGACTATGGGAAGAAGATGGAGGAGAGCTGGCTCAGAACAACGTCGGGACGTCTGGAGAGGACTAAAGACCATGTCTGGATTTGGGCAGGGTGTCAGAGGGACAGCTGATGGTGACCAGCGCTGGGCGGATGAATTAAACTGCTACTTCAGCAGGTTTGATTCTCCCCCTCCCCTCTGCACCCCTCCCGTTCCCCTCCCCTCTTCACACGTCTCCAGACCAGCTGACACCTCCCCCTCCCCAGGCCAACTTCACTTGACTGCTACAGCCCGACAGACACATCCCCCTCCTCTGCAGCCCACCCCAGCCCCCTCTCCCTCATCAGACCAGGTGAGGAGACAGCTGAAGCGACTAAATCAGAGGAAATCTGAAGGACCTGATGGCATCAGTCCCAGGCTGCTGAGGACCTCGCCCAGACCAGCTCTGTGTGGTACTATGCTACCTGTACAACCTGAGCCTCAGCCTGGAGAAGGTTCCAGTCCTCTGGAAGACCTCCTGTGTGGTTCCGGTTCCCAAAACAGCACAAGCGAAGGAACCAGCCCACTACAGACCTGTCGCCTGACCTCCCACCTCATTAAGATCATGGAAAGGCTCCTCCTTGAACACCTCCGCTCTATGGTGAGCCCCACCTAGACCCGCTGCAGTTTGCCTACAGGCCCAACATCGGAGTAGAAGATGCCGTCATCTACCTTCTGCAGCGGGCACTCACCCCACCTGGAGATCGCGGCTTGGCGCTGTGAGGGTCATGTTCTTTGACTTCTCCAGCGCCTTCAACACCATCAGGCCAGCGCGTCTCGCGGGGAAGCTGGAGGGCGTGGGAGTGGGCCGGGCATCTTGCTGCCTGGATTATTGACTACCTTACTAACCGTCCACGATGCGTGCGGCTGCGTGGCTGTAAGTCAAAGAGTGGTCTGTACTTGCAGGAGCACCGCCGGGCACCGTCCTCTCACCCTTCCTTTTTAACATCTATACCTCGGACTTCATATAACACAAACAGCTGCCACCTCCAGAAGTTCTCGGACGACTCCGCCATGTCGTGGGCCGTGTGTCCAGAGGAACGAGCTGGAGTACCGTCGATCATCGTCGACCATTGGACTGGTGTGGCGCACCACCTGTGCTTGAACACTAGGAAGACGAAGGAGATGGTGAGTCGACTTCAGGAAGAAAACACTCAAACACACACACACACATTTACTAGTGAACATCCAGGGACAGGACATTGAGACAGTGGACAGTTTCAAGTACCTGGGTGTTCACCTTAACAATAAACTGGACTGGTCCCCAACACCAACGCCCTGTACAAGAAGGGCCAGAGTCGCCTCCACCTTCTGAGGAGACTCGGGTCCTTCGACATATCTGAACCTCTGCTCAGGACATTTTATGACTCTGTGGTAGCCTCTGCAATCCTCTACGCTGCCATCTGCTGGGCCCGGGCAGCACAGAGCGGGACAGAAAAAGAGACTGAACAAGCTGGTCAGGAGGGCCAGCTCTGTCCTCGACTGCCCACTGGACTCTGTGGAGGAGGTGAGTGAGAGGAGGATGGTAGCAAAGCTCACATCCATCCTGTTCAACAGCTCTCACCCACTGCACCAGACTGTCGAGGCTAAGCAGCTCCTTCAGTGAACGACTGAGGCATCCTCAGTGCAGGAAGGAGCGCTACCGCCAGGTCGTTCATTCCCACCGCTATCCAGACTGTACAACGCCACTTTGTAACTGTCTGTGAAAATACAGTTATGTGCAATAAAAACCCCGCGCACTTTAATCAACCACATCTACCCCACTGACTGTCAACCATATCAACCCATCTACTCTGCACTCCAGATACATTACACTTTAATATAGGCCAATCTATAAAGTTGCTCCATTCTTTTCTTTTATTGTTTAGTAATTTATACTATTTATGTATCTATTTATTTATTTACTTATATATGTATGTGTGTATGCTCGTACTTGTATCTATTTTTGCACCCCCTACTGATAGTACCTCAAGAGCCTGTAACAGTGAATTTCTCCATTGTGAGATTAATAAAGCTGTATCTTATCTTATCTTATCTTATCTTAATTGTTTTCTTTCTTTTTTCTTTTTTTTGGAAAAATGTATACCTTTATTATTCATTCATTCATTCTCACAGTCACTTAATTCTAATTAGGGTCAACGGGGAGGCTGGCGCTCATCTCCGCCCACTCCGGGCGAGGGCGGGGTACACCATGGACAGCTCACCAGGCCATTGAAGGGCGTACATTTTTTATTATTATTATTATTATTATTATTACTAGTAGTAGTATTGACTATAAATGAAATTGTATAATATATAAATATTTTGGATAGATTGGATAACGATTTCCCACATTACCCACAATTCCACTTGACTACCTGATAATATTGCCAATAATATTTAAACAACTACATCATGCAATACTACTTTAGTCCTTAATCTTTTAGTTATGTTATTTCAATGCCCACATTCATGCACAGACCGCTGTCACCATCAGTCCGCACGGTTGCCTTAGTCGAGCCATGTCTGTGCCATAAACCTGTGAATCAGTGATTGAAAACAACCAACGGCAAGAGATTTTCAATATAAGCCTCTTTAATTTAATGTGTTTCATGCTGGACCTTTTCCTTTGAAGGGACAATATGGAACATTTTGGAGGATCTTTCAGCAAAACTTAATAAAATATGTCATGAATAAATAAGTTTTGAGTATCAGTGCTGGCCTGGTGGTGCTGGATCACTGATCCCAAGGTCGGGGGGGGGGGGGGGGTGTTGGGGGGGGTCAAGTTGTTGTCAGTACCCCCCCCCTCCCCCCCTCCCCCCTGCACTAACTGGGTTATCAAAGGCTGGCCATTACCATCTATGGTGGGAGGTTCATGTAAAATAATCATTGCTGACTTTTGTAAAGAGTATCTGCATAGCCGTTGGCGTGTTTCTGCCCTGACGGGCTGTACAAGGTGTACTTTACCCTCGCCCAGAGTCGGCTAAGATGGGCTCCAGCCTCTCCGAGACCCGAGGATTAAGCGGTTCAGAAAATGAATGAATGATGATGAATAAGGTTTCATTGATCTATGACTATTTAAAATAAAAGTTGAGTTTTTTTTAAGCCATAGAATAAACTAGTTTAATTGAAATGTGGTTCACCACTAGATGTCGCTAGATACTACTTAATATTACACGCTGTAGTTTCGTACAGTATGTTTGATTAGAAACACTTCATTGTTCTCAGATCCCATTCTCATCGCTAAAGCAGTCCAGGATTATTATCCCCAGGACTGTCGCTTCATTCCCATCCACCAAGGCCAGCTTGTCTATGTCTATGCCATGCTGAAAGACCGGGGCAACCTCTTCTGGTTTGGAAGTGTATGTTTAAGGATTTGCAATACCTAACACCTAAATATTTCTTGAGATTTACTAGCACATCTAAAAATAATAAATAACGACACATGCATATGTCTATCAGGTCCAGGGATCGTACTACAGTGAGCAAGAGGCTCGGCTTGGCCATTTCCCGAGCAGTGTAGTGGAAGAGACTTATGCTTTAATGCCGGCTGAGGTTGAGCTCAAAACAAACGTATGTAATTTTTTTGCTTTGAACACTACGTCTGATTACCAATAAGTTATAATCAACATTTACATGCAATCTGCTTGGGCTTTGTTTTTGTTTTTTTTGTTTTTTTTTCAGAAATGGGACTTCTACTGCCCCTGAGACGCAGCCGTCCTGTACTAGAATCTTCTTCAAAGCCTGAACATTATTTTCATGCACTTTACAAAGTTCTGCCAGCATCATACAAATTGTATTTTTTTTTTAACTCTTTTGCTGATGAACCAGCTCTATACAAGAATCATACTCAAAAGCAATTTAGAAAAATAACATGCATTAATTAAACTTTAATTAAAAATGATGCATGTTTGCTTTGTTTAATCTCAAATAAACCAAAACTGCTACTAATGACTTCTGGGTTCTTCATTCCTGGTATATTCGTGAATTTCATCCAAATTTGTGGAGGGATAGCAAGTAGCAAGGGTCTCAAACTCATGCTGCAAAGGGCCATGTTTCAACCAAACAGCAGCACACCTGACTTGGCTCATTTAATCACCTGATTTGAGTCTTCAGGTAGTTGATTGGTCAATCTGTGTGCTCTGTACAGACCCTGACCAATCAACTGCATGAAGACTCAAATGCCACCCTCTGCAGCCACACGGCCCGTTGTGGACTGAGTTTGACACCCCTGATGTAAAAGAATGGAAAGAACATGAGGTAAAATAGTCAAGTGACAGACGTTTCATTACAACTATTCCAAGTTATAATAATAAATTGTGCTTGAAACAGACACCTCACACTTAAACATTCGCCTTTTGTTTGGACTCTTTTTTGTAATTTTCCAGCTTTAAAGAAACATCCCTGAAGCTTATATGAATATATATAGGAGCAGTGGTGGTATAGGGCGCTGGATCGCTGATCCAAAGGTTGGGGGTTCGAGTCCCACTCTCCACAAGGTTGTCACTGCCGAACCCCCCAGTGCAGCTAACTGGGTTATCAAAGGCGGGCCATGTCTGTCACTGTCTATGGTGTGAGGCATGTAAAAGAACCATTGCTGACTTTCGTAAAGAGGAGCTGCAAAGTCGTCAGCGTGTTTCTGTCCCTTGCTAAAAAGGGTTGTGACAGGAAGGGCATCCGACGTAAAAAAAAAACCTCTGCCAAATCAAACGTGCGAATCAAGATGATTCGCTGTGGCGACTCCCGAGTAAAAGGGAAAAAGCCGAAAGGACGACAGACAAAGAAACATCCCTGAAGCTTATTGGGTCACCAGACTAAACTTGACCCACCTCAGACCAAGTGTTTGCTAAACTCTCCTGATTAAGTGAGCATCTCCGTCAATCCTGAAGCACGATGGCTGCGCTCTGCCTGGTATCCCGGCTGGTGATACTCTCTTGTGTGCAGAGCCTGAGGAGGGAGTAATGGAGGACAGGCTGTTACCCAAGCAGAAAGTCTCCCCTCTCGGCGCCACTGGAAGGATCCAATGGACGGGCAAGTTTACCGATACGACTGGGTTCCAGTGCCGCTGCAGGAGTTGCCAGAACATTACTGTGAACGAACTGCCTCAAGGGACTCCCGCCTCCCGATTAGAAACACGCCGGCGGCTTTACAGCCTACACTTGTCGAAAGTCAGCGATGGTTCTTTTACATTCCTCACGCCATGGACAGTGAGAGACATGGCTGGTCAATGAGAACCCAGTTAGCAGCACTTGGGGAGACAGTGGCAACCTTGTGGGGAGTGGGA
Organism: Plotosus lineatus; assembly: GCA_024760905.1. NCBI lineage: Eukaryota > Metazoa > Chordata > Actinopteri > Siluriformes > Plotosidae > Plotosus > Plotosus lineatus. Next base: position 41,870,281 of record CM045740.1, read on the forward strand.
CTCGAACCTCCAACCTTTAGGATCAGCGATCCTGCGCCCTATACCACGAGACCACCACTGACCTGAAGTGAGCATCACACATCTGGAAATCCATGAAAAGTTATCTTGCAAATTTTTAAAGAAAGACATAAAAAAAAAAGTAAAATAATTTTAAAATCGGAGTCAGATCCAGACAAATCATTTGTCATACATTCTTTTGAAGATATTTTCCTTTTATATTGTACACATTTAGTATATCCTATCTGTTTAAGTATTGCATTGAATTCTATGGAGTGTTGTTAGTTCCTGTGCTTCCAGCTCTGATGATGCGAGCTACCTAACATGGGTCGTAATGTTCAGCTGAAAACCTCCGGAGAGTTTCTTTCTGAAGATCACATGTGGACAAAACTACACAGTGAAATGCGAAACCCTCAGTTTGATCCAATCCTGACTAATCCACCTTCAAGTACTGTACTTCAGATTTCATATGAACACTTAAACCTCGAGATTATTATCTCATGCACTTGTACTTGCTCCTTACTTCCAGGAGGTAATGTTTTACCTTCGGTTCGTGTGTTTGTTAACGAGATTACACAATACGTTACGCATTGATTTCCACCAGGCATGTGGTATTGGATGAGGGGAAACTCCCTTCGATTTTTGAGAGCATCTAGATTAACTTCTGGATCCAAGAATTTTTAGAATAATTCTTTAACATTGTGAGTTCAGACAATTGTTCATCATTTTCTGTAACCGCTTCATCCTAATTAGGGTCGCGGGGAGGCTGGTGCCCATCCCAGCCAACTTAGGGCGAGGGCAGAGTACACCCTGGACAGATCGCCAGGCCATCGCAGGGCGGAAACACGCTGACGGCTTTGCAGCCTACTCTTGTTCAGACAATTGTACGGATGTATGATATTCCAACAGGTAGACTGTGTACTTTATAAATTTTATATATTTTTTGGCTTGGCAACGGTCTGAGTACTTCTCAGTGTTCATGTTAATTATTCTTTCTTTTTCTGTAACCACTTAATACTAATTAGGTTCACAGGGAGCCGGTGGTGTAGTGGTTAGAGCAGGGGTGGCAAACTCGTGCCACAAAGGGCCATGTGGCTGCAGGTTTTTGTTTCAACCAAGCAGGAGCACACCTGAGGTGGCGCATTTAATCAACTCATTGGAGTTTTCAGGCAGCTGATTGGTCAATCTTTGTGCTCTGTACAGAGACTGACCAATCAACTACCTGAGCACTCAGATCAGTTGATTAACTGAGCCAAGTCAGGTGTGTTGCTGCTTGGTTGAAACAAAAACCTGCAGCCACATGGCCCTTTGTGGCACGAGTTTGACACCCCTGGGTTAGAGTGTTGGGCTCATGATCGGGAGGTTGTGAGTTCAAATCCCACTGAGACCCTCACTGTGCTAAGACCCATGGGCAAGGTCTCAACCACAAGTGTGCCTCTGTTCACCCAGCAGTATAAATGGGTACCAGTAAAAATATACTGGGAAGGTAACCTGCGATGGACCAGCGTCCCATCCAGGAGGAGTTCAACTCCTGATTGCTTCACGCTACGGAAACCGGGGATAAACACCGGCCTGATGAGCCGCTAGGCTCGGGTGTAAAAACCCAAACAGTTCATCAATCAAAAAAATCAATCAATCAGGTTCACAGGGAGGCTGGCACCCATCTCATCCAACTCCGAGCGAGGGCAGAGTACACCCTGAACAGCTCAAAAGGCCATCGCAGGGCAAAAACACACTGACTGCTATGGAATATACTCTTGTCGAAAGTCAGCAATGGTTCTTTTACATGAACCTCTCACCATAGACAGTGAGAGACACGACCGGCCTTTGAAAACCCAGTTAGTGCACTTGGGGGACAGTGACAACCTGTGGAGAGTGGGGCTTGAACCCCCAACCTTAAGATCAGTGATCCAGCACCTTACCACCAGGCCACCACTGCCCATGTTAATGATGGATATGAGATAAACCTTTGTGGGCGGGGCTAGGCTCGGGAAGCTCTCTGAATGATTTTGATGATCTGTAATTTTGAATCCAGGGAGCATGGCATGAATTTGGGTTATGGATACCATAAGGAAATGTTTAGTAACTTTGTTTTTCTCCTTTGCAGGGTTTTATTTTTGATCAGTGGTTAATGTTGTCATCCTTGTTAAATTGTCGTATTATTTTTAGAACTTTATCTCATTATGGGAGGAAATGATGAGGGTGGCAGAAATAGGCAACACGTGTCACTGTAAGAAAGTCCAGGGTTTAAGTTCCGGCTCAGTGAGGGTGTGTGGAGTTGCATGTTCTCCCGGTGTTTACTCCTCCATCTACTACAGTTTCCGCCCACAGAGGAGGCAGAGATTCCTCCCCAGAGTTGGCTGAGATAGGATCCAGCCTCTCTACAGCACTCATAGGATTAAGTGGTTCAGGAAATGAATGGAATATTCCAAGTTAAGGATTTTATTATGAATTATGTAAATCATGAAAATAGTTAAGATATAAATAGATAGAAAGAGAGCCAGTCAGGTTTAATCTTTAAGTGACCACAGGGTTTATTAAAAGCTCATAGCCATCAGTATGCACACAGAAATCATTGTGGCTACATGGTGCTTTATGGTGTGGTGTGAATAGTCAGGAATGTTAAAGCAGGGAACTAATAACAAAAAAAAAAAACAATAGGATGTTGGGCTTTTTTCACTGATCTGAGACCAGTTTAGCAATTTGAATCTCAAAATAACTTTAGAAATTAAACACTGGTTATCATCAGGTCAGTGGAAAAAGGCCACCTGGACACCAACGCTGATCTGTGTGCTCCACCACCGCATTTGCTTTTCTTTGGTATTTAGTACACTGTAGAGAGCACAGGGGCTATGTGAGAGATTAGCAGGATGAAAACCTGTTTTCCTTCTTTTTCTTCGGAGCATGTGTTGTTCCAAATGAATGAATCCGTTTCAGTGTTCGCAGCTTTCTTCAGTGTTGCTTTTGTGAGGGAGGTGCTGTTGTGATAGAACATTACAAAAAATAATGCTTTAACCCATGAAGATACTCGAGAACTCAGGATCATCGCAAACGTTTATACCTTCACGCCACTTGCATACCAACTGTCAGTCACATTTAAATGTACGACAAAGTAAATAAGCCGCGTCTCATCGACTCTTTTCGATCTCGTCCTTTCAAAACCGCCATCACGACCAAGTTTCCAGCACGTTTCCATTCACTCCCCAGCTGACTGTTTCTACAATTGTTGCATGAAGGTTGCGATAAACGAGAAAAAACATCGTTAAACTATTACAAGTTACGCTTTCAATAAATTTCTCAAAAACATCGACTAACATTGATTACTTGCGCGTGCGTTCTGTGGTTACCGTTTCTGTAACTGCATAATCCAGTCCCACTCTAGATGGCGTTGTTCTGCAGGCCTGGAAGTGTGTGACATGTTGGCAATGTCAAAACAACGGTATGCATAAAAGTCATCAATGTTCTTCATAAACATTACGGTTTAACTTGGTCACAATGTTCAGATGACAGTTTGTCCAATCAAAAAATTATGACCTTCATGCAACTGCGCAATGTTGCAACATTGCATAATGCTGTTTGTTAGCTGGACACACATCGCACAGGAGCAGCGGATGTACTACACGGAACACAAAGAGGTAATTTTCCTCACATTAGCATTTCTTCTTCCCTCACTACAAGTCTCAAATCTCTTTGTCTGGTCCGCGGGAAACTTTGAATCACCAGACAGACTTCATTTCTTATTCTACTTCTCACTCTTTGCATTTCAAGCCCTCCGAGATATGAGATTATAGGTTTATAAATTCGATCATGCAAGATTTTTTCCCTTGTTTTCATCAAAGCGAATACTCAATAGCTCAGGCTTCCTACACACAAACCCTCACACATTCTGTGCAGCCATTGTTTGGGTTTGACCAGCCATGGAAGACAAAGAATGCTTTATGCTTTTGTTTTGGCGACTCAAAACAAAACTCCATTGGTGGAAACTGTTTACATCCACCAATCAATCGGACAATGTCATTTTTACCTTCTGAATGGAAAACCTTCTGGCCATAGAATGATCAGGTCAATCTTGACTTTTTGACTCAATCAGCTGATTAAACAAAATAGTGGAGCATAAGTGCAGGGAAGCACAGCGGATCAGCAGCGGAAACACAAGGAAGACAGACTTGAAAACTTTTTGTAGCTTTACTTCTTCTGTGGCCCAGACCCTGCAGACTTCTCTTCACGTGTGATGGCGATAGTGCGCTCGGGGGTTTCAGAGGACTTGCGCGGTGCCGTGATGGTAAGGACACCGTCAGATGACAGAGATGATGTGATGCTGGCCGGGTCCACTCCAGCTGGGATACTGTACTTTCGCACAAATTCTCGTGAGATATACCCATGCTCATCCTGCACGGACATGATGGAGATTTCGGTTGGTATTGATAGAGATATTTGAGAGATGCCTCTCTTTATAAAAAAAAGCTCTCTGAGCTGGTGGTATTGTTCATGAGTGTGGATTTACCTTGCGATCCTCATGTTTGGCATTAACTTCAATGAAATCTCCTCGGATCTTTACTGCCAGTTCCTCAGGTGCGAAGTGCTTTGTGTCCAAATTGATGGTAAAACGGTCTTTTTCCATTTTCATCTGAGAAAGAGAGCAGGCAGTGCACATGTCAAGGGTTGCTTGACTTAAAATTTTATTTTTTTTAAGTATTAATGTTGTCTGTTTTTTCCCCATTGAAATCATCAATAGACTGGATTCGACACAATATGAATCAGATCTAATGGCAGGTGAGTTGCATGTAGCTTATCTCTCATCGCTTCATCCTATTAAGGGGAGGTGGGAGCCTATTTCAGCCAACTATGTGCAAAGGAGGGGTACACTCTGAACAGTGTGCCAGTCCATTGCAGCACCAACACATGCACACAACTATTCTCACTCACACTTCCACCCATGGAAAATTTGGAACAGCCATTGAGCAGAATGTGCATGTCTTTGGACTGTGGGATGAAACCAGAGTGCCCAGAGGAACAGGGAGAACATGCACACAGAACTCCACACAGATACACCCTCCATGAGCCCAAGACTCAAACCCAGGACCCTGTCACGGTGAGGCAGACGTGCTAACAACTAGGCCGCCATGCCGCCCTTAATAGATTAAGTAAGCCTGAATATAAACAGTACCATGGAGCTACACAGCTGTTTCGACTCCAGAGATGACCTTTCCAGACATGGCCTACTGTTTGAGTGGCAGAAAAATCTGTGAAAATCCCTTTCTTGTGATATGCTGGAACATAGAAGCATCGCAGACTCTGGACTAGAGTACAAAGCAGAACCCTTCTCGGATAACAATTCTATATTAGTCCTTTGAGTCATTTATGGAACATATTACTCATAATCAAGGTACGTACTACCAAAACCAAGCCATAAAAGATAAGTTTGTGTAAGAGGGGGAGAGAGAGAGAGAGTAAGAGTGTGTGTGTGTGTGTGTGTGTGTGTGAGAGAGAGAGAGAGAGAGAGAGAGAGAACATTTTCTCAGACGCTTTTAGGTCGCAGGAAACTGATGCTGGGTAAAAGCAGGGTACACCCTGAACCGTTTTCCAGACCATCACAAGGCTTAATACACACACAACCATTAACACTGACACTGATGAGCCTCATGATTTGGCCGATGGGTGAAAACCCGAGCACCCAGAGAAAATCAATAAGAGCATGGGGAGGACATGCAAACTACACACAGAAACGTCCTTGCCGAGCCAGGACCTTCTTGCTGTGAGGCAGACATACCGACCATGACGTCACTGTGGCCCCCAGAGACGGAAGAATATATGCGATAAATTAAGCCTGTAATTTTTGCTCACCTCGGAGAGCCCACTTTCCACCCAGCTGGGCAAGCGAAAGAAGGAAGGACGTGGAAAGTACAGTGAAGGGTAAGGTACCATCGCGTCGCTCTCTGAGACATGCTCCCCAAAATGCTGGTCAAAGATCCGGCTGGGAAAGAAGGATGGCCAGAAGGAGCGGCGGAACCAAGGATGCTGGATGGCGATGTCCATTTTGTCTCAAAACAGCACTTCAGCTTACACGACAACCTGGTGCCTGTCTTGCCCGTCGACTTATATACACCACTGGTGACGGCTACAGACACAGGCCCGGATCTTTCTGGAACAATGATGTAAACTGTTTGCTTCTCAAATCCCCCCCTTCCCTGTTCTGTCCCTCCCACTTTTCTCTGTTAGTTGTCTTGTCCCACTCTTCCATACACCTCTTCTGGTATTTAGCTAAACCGGTGGTCCGAGTTCATTCACAAAAACACCAGACGGATTATGCCACAGGCTTTAACTCTGAGAAACTTTGCCATTTAGGATCAAAAGTGCCCAGTGGTCTTTTGGTTTCTTGGCACAAATACTGTGAACCCAGCAAGCTTGCTCTGTGCCAAGGATTATTAGACTGTCTGTGCTCTGACACGAGCTCTGATCTCCCTTTGAGACCTTTTGTTTTTGGCAAAGCACTGGGTACAAGGCTTGTTTGTTTGGTCAGTGGAGCTGAGATCATTCTGCATGGTCAACTTCCACAGCGCATCAACTCGCTTCCAAAGAAGAATTTACTGGTGCCTGACAGCTGCAGAGGGATTAATCATTCTGGCACAGGTACACAGGGCAGTGCCAATGCCCAGCTGGCTTCATCAAAACAGGGACCCGTCCCACCAAACCAAAACAGTGTATATAACTATATTAAATCACAGAATGTTTTACATGCTCTGGAATACAGGTTCCACATTGTACTTTACCACAATCTATGTGACGTTACCACCAACCATACTTCTTTATTGCCGTTAGTCTACAGTATCTTTGACTTGGGAATATGAATATGGTGTATCTTTAACTGTGAGATGTTTCATACAGGGCATTGGTGGCCCGGTGGTATGATGTTGGATTGCCAATCCTAAGGTTCAAGCCCCACTATAAACGGATGTCAATGCTGTCCCCAAAGTGCACTAACTGGAGTAACAAAGGCCAGCCATGTCTCTCACTGTCGATGGTGTGAGGCATGTAAAAGAACCATTGCTGACTTTCCTAAAGAGGAGCTGCATAGCCATTAGCATGTTTCTGCACTGCCATGGCATGGAAAGCTGTCCAGGGTGTACATTGCCTTCACTCAGAGTCAGCTGAGATGGGTGCCATCTTCCTCGCGACCATAATTAGGATTAATCGGTTCAGAAAATGAATGAATGAATGTTTCATATATGGGTGATAAGATGGTATAGTGCCTCACAACAAGAAGGTCCTGGGTTTCAGCTCTGGGCATGGCGAGAACTTCATTAATAAATAAATGAATGAAATGAAATGAAATGAAATGAATTTTCCATGCTTCCACAGGTTTTCTCCAGGTATTTCAGTTAGCCACTACAGTCCAAACACATGCCCATTCCTCGAATTGTTTTTTTTTTTTTTATTTTGTGGCTGGACTGCTTTGTCCTGCTGGAATCACCTGGGATGCTGGACACTATCAAAGATGATGCAGTGTGAAGGTGAGGTACACTCTAAACAGCTTCCAGTGCATTGCATGGCCAACATACACACAACAATACTTACACCTAGGGGTGATGAAGAATATCCTATTAGTTTCCTATATGTCTTTGGACTGTGGAAGGAAACTGGAGTACCCAAAGGAAACCCACACGAGAATGGTGGGGGGGGGGGATCCAAACTCCCCACAGAAAAGCCCTTGCCAAGCCCGGGACTCACACCCAGGAGCTTCATGCTAACCACTACACCGCCACAATTATATATCTTAAAAATACTTAGAAGTATATACCCAAAGGGTACAACTGTGCCCCAACCATTATATCTCTTACTCATTCGATGATGACTCATAATAAACTTCTAGGAGACCAAGAGTAACTGCACTCAACATCTGCCCCCGTAGGCCTTGCCATACCAGCATGTGCGCCACAACCTATTTCTAGACCCATTTATCACCCTTGACGAGTCACATGCTGACAGTCTCTTTGCCCTGCACTCTCTCTGTCCCTTGTTGCTCTTGTCTCCACTGTTAGACTTTCTGATTTGCTCGTAATATTGACTTCCTTTTTCATTTAGAAAGGATACCAACACTTCGTTCCATCATGGCTGACCGTACAGTTCCCCATGCATACCCTATGAGTGTTAATTATGAGATGTGCACACCAGCTCGGATATATGACCAGAACTTTGCAGAAGGTAAGTGAACCATCAATGAGAAACTGCTTCTGATACAAACGTGACAACAATGTTTTTAGAGGAATACAATTGGTTGATTGTGTGTAGATAAATTAAAATTGTATAGAGATTAAATTTGAAAGGTGACATGGCATTTCAATATTATAAGTTAAACTGAAGTTTTTAAACCCCAGTGTTTTGGTAGCTAGTTTTTCAGAAGCTACATGTATGTTTCAGAAGTTAACCCCCCCCCCCCCCCCCAACCTCACCCCCAACCTCACCCCCAACCTCACCCCCACCCCAATCCTTCATGGCAGTATACAGTATTATGCTCAATTAAATGAATAAATAAATACTTCGATCAAGGGTGTAACATACAGCCAAAATAGACACAGTGCCAATGGAGCCCAGTTCCTGGTCTGAGGCTGACAGCTGTACTTGTAAATAGATCTGACATGGAGACTTCCTGTGATGTAAGGGAAGCAGGGGTTTCTATTTGCGCCATGCTGTGGCAACCAGTATGATAGAGATTTAAATATATATCCGGTGCATGATATGTTCTCATCTGCAGATACTGGATAATTAGCTCAAGGAATCTAATAACGAATGACTTGGCAACAAATAATAAATGGCAATTTACTTATATAAGGTTAAATATTTTGGGGATTAGTTTTGAAGGGAAGGATTTCTTCACTTGGCAAAGCAAAATGTTTTACTCCCTGTTCTATCAATGCAACAGGGAAGTATGCATGGAATGTGCTACCAGAGTCGAAGCAAAGAACCAGCAAATATTATAATCCAGTGAGACCAGCACGTTTAGAAATGATGAAGGGACATTAAAATTCGCACAAATCACACTATTTACTGTATTTAGTGGAAGTGTCATTTCACGTTGGGTTTTGGCAAGGGTTCCAGAAACAGAAGTGCATAGTTACATATACATGCATTTCATTTCTTTCTCCAAGTCTTTTTATCCTTTATTATGATCACAGGGAGCCTGAAGCCTATCTAAGCCAACTCCATGCAAAGACAGAGTACAACATGAACAGCACACCAAACAATCACGGGGCCAACACAAATACATAAACATTCATAGCTAGTGCCAATTAGCCAAAAGTGCATGCCCTTGGACTGTGGGAGGAAACTGTACGAAATCCACTCAAGCATAAGGAGCACATGCAAACTCAAAAAATAAATAAATAAATAAAAAATAAATAAATTAAAAAAAAAAATATATATATATATATACTCTTGCCATGCAGGGCAAGTGAACCATGGAACTTCTGACCACTCTGTCACCCATCCATTATCAATATTGTTTGAACATCAGGGTGCAGCTGGAGCCAAAAAAGATGGATCAGGAGGTGTACCCAGAACAGGTTGTGAACCTGTAGAAGGGATAACACAGACACAAACAACCATTCACATTTCAGGGAAATTTAGAGTGACCAGTTGAACTAATGGGGCAGTGGTGGCCTGGTGGTAAGGCGCTGGATCACTGATCCCAAAGGTTGGGGTTCAAGCCTCACCCTCACTGGGTTGTCACTGTCTCCACAGTGGAGCTAACTGGGTTATCAAAGGCCAGCCGTGTCTCTCACTGTGTAAGGTGTGAGGTTCGTATTAAAGAACCATTGCTTACTTTCATCAAGAGTAGCTGCATAGCTGTCAGCATGTTTCTGCCCTGCGATGGCCTGGTGAGCCTTCAGGGTGTACTCTGCCCTTGCCCAAAGTCGGCTGAGATGGGTGCCAGTCTCCTCGCAACCATAATTATGACAAAATGGTTCAGAAAATGAATGAATGAATAGCAGTTCACGGAATGCACAAGTATTTGTATTGTTTTTAGAGACCACACTCCCCAAACACATGCAAGCTCAGGGGAAACATGCAATTTGGACACAAAGACTGAGATTCGTCCCCCGAAACATCTCACGATGTGGAAAAAATTCTATACTGTAAAACATGTCAGGTTTGTTTAAAGTATTACGTTCTAGCAAAACTTTATTTATTGATTCGCCAACCCACTATCAGGGTCACTGGGAGGCTCAAGTACACTTATTCGATTGGAGAAGGAAGGTTACACCTTGAACAGCTTGCTACAAGACAAATACCCACACAATCATTCATACCCATAACTATGGACAATTTGGAACAGCCAATTAGCGTAATAGAGCCGAGGACAGGACTCGAACCCAGGAATTTCATGCTTTGAGGCGGATATGCTAACCACTACATGACAATGGTTTTGTCATTCAGAAATCTCTATACAGTCTCATTAAGGTGAATTGTTCTATCTCTCCACAGCTCTAAGTCCTCAGGACCTGATGGCACCGGTGCTATACCACGGATACTACATCCGTCCCCGTATCAACAAACAGCTGGAGAGGGGCTTCTCACAGGTGGACAGTGACGACGATTGGTACCGCGTTCTACTAGATGTCTGTCAATTCACACCGGACGAGCTGAGTGTGCGAACTGTGGACAACCTCCTGGAGGTAATTGGGCGTCATACGCAAAGGATGGACCAACACGGCTTTGTTTCCAGAGAGTTCACACGTACCTACATCCTTCCTATTGGTGTTGATCCACTTCTGCTGCAAGTGTCTATATCTCATGATGGGATTATGTGCATCCAGGCACCAAGAAAGGTCCAGGATCCTGAGCCTAAAATCAGTAAACTCAAGATTAGAGTGGATAAGAAGGAAGGGAAGAGCTGTTAAGTGGACTGCCAAGTCAAATTTTTTATTTTAATTTTTTTAAATAGAAGGTTCTATTTAAAAAAACAACAACATCCAACACTTGACCAGATTTTACACGGTCTATACACGTTTCCAAACTAATTTGCTTTGGAAAAGTCCACGAATACTCGGCAAACATGGTTCATACTTTTTTTTACTGGTTGCTGACCGTGACTTATACTTTTAGATGGTGGTGAGATTGGTACTTTTTAAATGGTGTCACATTTCTTCGTCCTTAACAATGACTTATTTTGATCATAAAAATAAATGTGTTCTTGAAATCGAGTCAAGAGTTCAAGATCTCAAGTTGGTAAGCCTAAAAATTTTTAGGAAAGGTTGAGTTTAGATTGAGTGGATAAACCAGTGGTTTCAGTCATGCAATAAAGTATATAAACACTATACACAAAGCGGTGTTGTACATATACAGGGTTGAATATGTATCTTAATGTAATAAACTTGAAATTAAATAATTGCATTGGATTTCCCCAAGCGCCTCCCTGGTGTGGTGTTTCTGGTATGCCCAACTGGGAAGAAACCCCAGGAAGAAACTGGGAAGAAACCCCATGCGAGAAGGTCTGGTCTGAGAATGCCTAGGTGTCCCTCTGAAAGAGCTGAAGGAAGTGACTGGGGAGAGGGATGTCTGAACCTCACTGTTTAGTAGGCTGCTGCCGCTATGACCCGACCCCGGATTAAGCGGAAGGAGGTGATTTGATGACTTTACATTATTGAATCAGTACAAAATCAACACTTTTGATTTACAAAAATGAACTTTCCTACAGAAAAGTTCAAGTAATAGCTAAATATTTGTATGTCAATTAAAAAATTGTATAGTACACCACAAAAAAGTCCACGATTCAGACCTAAATATAATGCAGGTGACAGGGTTTTACTGGAAAAACAAGGAACAGTTGAATCTCCAGATAATCTGTGGCTGGTTCTGCAAGATGCTGAGCAAAATCTTTCCATATAAAACTTAACACATTCTCCCCACTTGCAAAAACATTACTTTGAAACATGGGAACACATACATACATACTGTACAGACATACCATCAGGCACAAATGGTTATTGTACCTTGACATAGTGATACTGTAATGAAATGTCTCTGCCTACTGGGCATAAGATGAATATTTTGCTTCTGTTAAACATGAGGGATTTTACAGTACAGTACAGTCAGTCCCCAACTTACGAAAGTAATCGTTCCAGAGCCTTTTTCGTAACGAGGGGATTTCGCAGTAGGGGTCAAATCTTACATGTTCTTTTCCTTTCAACTTTTCCCTTCAGGGGTCGCCACAGCAAACCATCTTCCTCCATCTCACCCGATCCTCTGTATCTTCTACTCTTACTCCAACGACCTTCATGTCCGCCTTCACCACATCCATAAATCTTCTCTTTGGTCTTCCTCTAGACCTTCTGCCTGGTAGTTCCAACCTCAGCATCCTACTCCCAATATACTCACTATCCCTCCTCTGTACATGTCCAAACCATCTCAATCTAGCCTCTCTGACTTTGTCTCAAAAAATTTCTAACATGTACTCATTCCTGATCCTATCCATCCTCGTTACTCCCAAAGAGAACCACAACATTTTCATCTCTGCTACCTCCAGCTCTGCCTCCTGTCTTTTCCCCGGCACCACTGTTTATAAACCATACAACATCACTGGCCTCATCACTGTCTTGTACACTTTCCCCTTCATTCTTGCCGATACCTTCTTATCGCACATCACACCAGATACTTTTCTCCAACCATTCGGACCTGCCTGCACACGCTTCTTCACCTCTTTTCCGCACTCTCCATTGCTCTGGATTGTTGAGCCGAAGTACTTAAAATCCTCCACCTTCTTTATCTCTGCCCCCTGTAACCTCACCATTCCTCTTGGGTCCTTGTCGTTCACGCACATGTATTCTGTTTTACTGAGGCTAACCTTCATTCCTCTCTTTTCCAGGGCATACCTCCACCTCTCTAGATTTTCCTGCACTTGTTCTCTGCTCTCACTACAGATCACAATGTCATCTGCAAACATCATAGTCCATGGGGAATCTTATCTAACCTCATCTGTCAGCCTGTCCATCACCATAGCAAACAAGAAGGGGCTTAGAGTTGACCCTTGATGCAGTCCTACCTCCACCTTGAACTCTTCTGTCACACCGACAGCACACCTTACCACGGTCTTACATCTCTCATACATGTCCTGCACCACTCTAAAATACTTCTCTGCCACTCCAGACTTCCTCATGCAATACCACAGTTCCTCACTCGGCACCCTGTCATATGCTTTCTTCAGATCCACAAAGGCACAATGCAGCTCCTTCTGACCTTCTCTGCATTTCTCTATTAACATCTTCAAGGCAAACACTGCATCTGTGGTGCTCTTTCTTGGCATGAAACTAAACTGTTGTTCACATATGCTGACCTCTGCCCTTAGTTGAGCTTCCACTATTCTTTCCCATAACTTCATCGTATGGCTCATCAATTTTATCCCTCTGCAGTTGCCCAACTCTGCACGTCTCCCTTGTTCTTAAAAATGGGCACCATCACACTTCTCCTCCATTCCTCCAGCATCCTCTCACTCTCTAAGACCTTGTTGAATGTTCTTGTCAGAAAATCTATTGCTACCTCTCCTAGACACTTCCATACCTCCACCGGTATGTCATCAGGACCAACTGCCTTTCCACTCTTCATCCTCTTCAATGCCCTCCTCACTTCACCCTTACTAATCTTTGCTAGTTCCTGGTCCTCAACAGTCACCTCTTCTATTATTTTTTCTCTCTCATTTTCCTCATTCATCAACTCTTCAAAGTGCTTTTTCCATCTTCCCAGCACACTTCTGTCATCAGTCAACACGTTTCCCACTCTGTCCTTAATCACTCTAACTTGCTGCACATCCTTCCCATCTCTATTTCTCTGCTGTGCCAACCTCTACAAAATAATTTTCTACCCCCTTACTGTCCAACCTATCATACAAGTCATCATACGCCCTCTGTTTGGCCTTTGACATCGCTACCTTCGCCTAACACTGTGTCTCCCTGTACTGCTGTTTACTCTCTTCGGTCCTCTCTATGTCCCATTTCTTCTTAGTTAACCTCTTCTTCTGTACACACTCCTGCACTTCCTCATTCCACCACCAAGTCTCCTTATCTACTCTCCTTCCAGAGGACTCGCCAAGTACTTTCCTACCTGTCTCCCTGATCACATTAGCTGTAATTGTCCAGTCATCTGGAAGCACTTTCTGACCACCAAAAACCTGTTTCAACTCCTCCTTGAAGACAACATGACACTCTTCCTTTTTCAGCTTCCCCACTTTGTCTTCCGCTCTGCCTTTGCCTTCTTCACCTTTCTTACCATCGGCATCATCCTGCACACCACCATCCTATGTTGTTTGGCAACACTCTCACCCACTACCACTTTGCAGTCACTGACTTCCTTCAAATCACATCACCTACACAAGATGTAGTTTACCTGTGTGCTCCTACCTCCACTTTTTATGTCACCCTATGCTCCTGTCTCTTCTGGAAGAAAGTATTCACCACAGCCATTTCCATCCTTTTTGCAAAATCTATCATTATCTGTCCTTCTGTGTTCCTGTCCTAGATACCAAACCTGCCCATCACTTTCTCATCCCCTCTGTTGCCTGAACCAACATGTCCATTGAAGTCTTCCCCAATGACCACTCTTTCACCTCTGGGGGTACTCTGCATCACTTCATCTAACTCACTCCAGAATCTCTCCTTCTCTTCTAGCTCACATCCTGCCTGTGGGGCATAAGCACTAACAACATTGAACATCACACCTTCAATTTCTAACTTGAGCCTCTTCACTCTGTCTGACACTCTTTTCACTTCGAGAACATTCCTGACCATTCCCTCCTTCAAGATGACTCCTACTCCATTTCTCTTCCCAGCTACACCATGAAAAAAAGCTTAAACCCTGCTCCTAAGCTTCTCGCCTTGCTACCTTTCCACCTGGTCTCCTGAATACAAAGTATGTCCACCTGCCTCCTCTCCATCATGTCAGCCAGCTCTCTACCTTTTCTGTCATAGTTCCAACATTCAAAGTCCCTACCCTCAGTGCTAGACTCATGCTTTTACTCTTCTCTCTCTGCCTACGGACACGCCTCCCGCCTCTCCTTCGACCTCTTCGACCAACAGTAGTCCAATTTCCACCAGCACCGATGGCGGTCGTTGTTAACCCGGGCCTCGACCGATCCGGTATTAAATTTGTCTTTACGGTTTGCATTTTGTATTCTGGTAAAAGTTTTACGCTGGATGCCCTTCCTGTCGCAACCCTCTGCATTTATCCGGGCTTGGGATCGGCATGAGGGCGGGCACTTGTTTGTGCCTTCCCTCATGGCTGCATTGGGTCGAATCTTACATGTTAAACGCCTAATTCATTCCACGGCTCCAGTCTTTGGACTGGATAAACCCCCTAAACCCTTTAAAAATGATAAAAGTCCACAAGACGTGGAATTCAAAGAGCATGTCCTGCTTGACAAACTCAACTTTAATTTGATTCCTTGAGGGATCGGAATTCCAGATGAGCTCAAATGCGCCCACATTTATTAAACATTTACTGAATTAAACAACTTAAAAACTAAAAAATAAAGCATTACTCTCTCTCTCTCTCTCTCTCTCTCTCTCTCTCTCTCTCTCTCTCGCTCGCTTTCTCTCATGTGCGCGCACTGCGGGCCACGCCCACAAAACGTGAATTCAAAGCGCATTCCCTGCTTGACCATTTACTGAATTAAAACAACTTAAAAACTAAACTAAAAACTAAAGCGTTATTCCCTCTCTCTCTCTCTCTCTCTCTCTCTCTCTCTCTCTCTCACGCGTGCACTCTGCGGGCCACTCCCACAAGACATGAATTCAAAGCGCATTCCCTGCTTGACAAACTCAACTTTAATTTGATTCTTAACTTAATTTAACTTAATTTGATTGAACTTGATTGATCGGAATTCCAGATGAGCTCAAATGCACCCACATTTATTAAACCTTTACTGAATTAAACAACTTAAAAAACTAAACTAAAAACTTAAGAGTGAAGCTTCCTTCTGTCTCTATCTGGGATGCCAGCGGGGCGAGATGTTGAGAGACAGCCAATGAGAGAACAGCTCGTGTCGTGTGTAATTTTGATTGGCGCGTTTGAATTTTGAATTTCTTTTCGTAAGAGGGGGTTGTTTCGTATCTCGGGGATGGAAACTTGGGAATATGATTTTTGTAACGCGGGAATTTCGTACAGAGGGGTCTTCGTAAGTTGGGGCCGACTGTATATGTATATGGAATACACACACACACACACACACACACACACACACACACACACACACACACACACACACACTCACTTTCTCACTCTCTTGCTCATTTGCCTGAGTCACAAAGAGGCTGGAACCTCTCTCACCAGACCATTTCAGGGCCAGCACACGTACAATCTTTCACACTCACATCCACACCAAGGGGCAAATTGGAAAACCAATAAGGCTACTATTTACTGTGGGAAGAAACTGGAGTACAGTACCTGGAAAATATACATCAAGTACGATATATACACAAAAATAAACTGTATGTATTTGTTTGTTTATTTTACCAAACTGTGCCCCATAGAGAAGGAAAAATAAAAAGCAATGCTATAAAGGGATCAGTGGAGCAACCTTTGAGCTCTAGCGAGTCACTGCGCACCTGCAGCTTGCCTTCCTGCATAACACGGAAATGAAGACACGAATAAAACGCACTTGGCTGCTGTGGGTCTCTTTAAACATGAGCAGCCATGGGAAACAGAGTCTCTATGACCATGGAGAGGTAAGTCATCAAAATCGAATTGTTTTCCTCATCATTATAAAAACCGCTTATTGTCCATTAGAATGTATTTTCTTCTTATTATTATTATCTTCTTTTTCCTATAATTAAAGCTATTTATTGATTATAAAGTCGAAATTAATCTTTAAAGGTATGGCTGATGTGTTATGTCCTGTATTAATGAACGTTAGTTTGTAAGTAACATATTATTAGACTCCAGATTTGCGCTTTTTATTTATAATGAGTATTCTGGGGTTTTTCTTATCTGAAGTGAAGTGAATAGAATGGACTCTTGACGAGGAAGTGAAAAATTTAGCAGGATATCAGGTTCACTGGAGCGAGAGAGAGAGAGAGAGAGAGAGAGAGAGAGAGAGAGAGAAAACAATAACACACATTATAGCCTTACAATGTAAATGTAAGCCTTAAAATAAAACTATAAAGCCATTTTGACATGTTGTTGTTATCAGGCATTCTGGAATAAACCGGAAATAACAGAAGTGCTGACACATTGTTCAAAGTCCTCTGAACCAAACACCTGCACAAATATAGAAAATTAGTTGGATATCACAATATAAGTCAGGTTTTCTTTGTAAATACTGGAATATTATATTATATAGGTTTTGATGAAAATTGTGATCTAATTTAATTTTAGGTGCATGATTATCAGTGCAAGCAATGCAAAAAAAAAATCTGGAAGATGAAAGCAAAGCCATGTTTTTTTTATTATTATTATTAATTAAATAAATAAGTAAATATCATGCAGACCGATTTCAATGTTTTGCTGCCTGCATGCCACTGAAATTTAACCCCCTGAAGGCTGTAAAGCTCCACCCACTTTGCACAATCTAGTTCTTCATCCCTCTCGAGACATTCTCATTTCTCCTGCTGCCTCAATGTGCACGAGACTGTGATTTAACTCGTTTTACTTTGGCTACTTTTACAGTTTAAAAATTGATAAATAAATAGAAAGGTGAAATAGAAAGGTGTCAGGTGTGTCTTGGGCTGATATTCAGGTGGTCTTAATGTTGTGGCTGGTAAATGACATGTTTATGCCTAATTCTGAGGATGACATTACAGAGGAATGTTGGTTAATCATTCTCGACTTTAAGTTCGAGTTCAGGTAAAGATGACAAATGAAAGCCATGTGACCATGATACAAAACTTTTCCACCAAAAATTACGAATGTCAAACAAGGAAATGAATAAATAAAGTAAACAGCAAATAAAAGAGAGAATGACAGTGTGTGACCATTTTTTCATTTACTTCGCCTTTGAACTTTCCCTGATCTGTTTTATATATATATATATATATATATATATATATATATATATATATATATATATATATATATATATATATATATATATATATATATATATATATATATATATATATATATATATATATATATATATATATATATATATATATATGTATATATATATATATATATATATATATATATATATATATATATATATATATATATATATATATATATATATTTTTTTTTTTTTTTTTTTTTAATTGGCAGAGATGGATATCTGGAGGTTTTAAATATTTGATTGTTAGCTTTTTGTACTGATTTGGAAAAAAAAATCAGTACAAAAAGCTAACAATCAAATATTTAAAAACCTCCAGATATCCATCTCTGCCAATTAAAAAAAAAAAAAAAAAAAAAATATATATATATATATATATATATATATAATATCTAGGAAAAAACAAGTTCAATAGAATAAAGCAAGCAGATTGGCAAAGGTTCCATGATTGAATTTTTATAAAGACTTCTTGAAAAAATATATAATAACATAGAAAAATGAAAAGACTTTCACTTGCCAGATCATCACAGGGCCAGCCATACACACTCACATCCACACCTTGGGGCAATTTGAAACAGCCAATTAGCCTATGCTGCATGTCTTTGGACTGTAGGGGGAAACCTCTAAAACCAAGTAACAAACCACATTAGTGTGGAAAGAACATGCAAATGCTCCCAGTGTTTGCGGGGGTTTCCTCCTGGTACTCCAGTTTCCTCCCCAAGTCCAAAAACATGCACAGTGGGTTTATTGGCTTTTCCAAATCACCCCTAGGTGTGACTGTGAGTATGAATTCTTGTGTTAATGTTTGCCTTGTGATGGCCTGCTGAGCCATCCAGGGTGTACCCTGCCTCGCCTGGAGTCGGCTGAGATGGGCGCCAGCCTCCCTGCAACCCTAATTAGGCTTAAGCGGTTCAGAAAATGAATGAATGAATCATAAGAAGAATCAAGTGATGACATCAAGGAAGAACAATCGTGCTTTGTTTTGCCATTATTATAGGAACAAGATGATGATTTTCTCAGGATGACTGCTTGTGTTCCCAGAATCCTAGATGGGTAGCAGTTGCACAATAAGAAAGAATAAACTGAGGTTGGGAAGTAGCAACAAGCTAGAAGTGGTGTATAAAGCTTTGCTGGTGTGATGTCAAATGTGAAAAAAAAACACAATTTGAAATTTATTTGATCTGTGGTAATGGTGGCTGGTGGACAAGTGTACCAGGAATAGAGAATCCCCAAAATAAATTGGAAGGAAAACAGGGTGTATCGGTAGAAGCGGATGTTTAAGGGATGAGACCATGTTTTTAACTTGTCAAATGGCCTGTTGAAAGGTCCAAAGTCCATCAAGGTTGACATGCTTCAAACGTGGTCCCAGAAAGCCAAGTCAGAGTGACCCGATGATTTATTCAGATTCAATGTAGATGTGATTTGTTCCTAAATAAAATGTTTACTGTGCTATATTTTTCCATCTTAGGTGGGGTTTGAATCCAAGGTCACTGTCTGTAAAGGGGACAAAAAGAAAAGGTAATAAAAGTGATGAGTAATATTTTTTGTGAGGTGAACATACAGTACAGAAAGAAAGTCTCAAAGGTTGTGTTTGCAACCAGACAGTTTCATTACCATTGACTGAACTGTAAAAGAATGTTGTGTGTGTGTGTGTGTGTGTGTGTATGAAGGAACTCTGGACTGCTCACTATCTAATCACCATAAGTTACAATTCTCTAAAGTTGGAAGAATTCTACCCTCCCATGGACCCACCACCCGTGGGAGGAGTTTTAGGGGTCGGGTGCAATGTGAGCTGGGTGGCAGCCAAAGGCACGGGTTCTGTCGGACCAATCCTCGGCTACTTACTCTGACCCTCAGGACATGGAATGTCACCTCTCTGGCGGGAAAGGAGCCTGATTTGGTGCGTGAGGTGGAGAGATACCGACTAGATATAGTCGGGCTCACCTCAACGCATAGCTTGGGCTCTGGAACCATCCATCTCGAAAGAGGCTGGACCTTCTTCTATTCTGGAGTTGCTCATGGGGAGAGGCGGCGAGCCGGTGTGGGTATTCTTGTTGCCCCCCGTCTCGTTGCCGAAATGTTGGGGTTCTCCCCAGTTAACGAAAGGGTAGCTTCCCTCCGTCTTCGGGTGGGGGGACGGGTCCTGACTGTTATTTGTGCTTATGCACCAAATGACAGTTCAGAGTACCCACCCTTTTTGGAGTCTTTGGGGGGAGTGTTGGAGAACGCTCCATCGGGAGACTCGCTCGTTGTCTTGGGAGACTTCAACGCCCATGTGGGCAACGATAGTGTGACCTGGAAGGGTGTGATCGGTAGGTACGGCCTCTGCAGTCTGAATCCGAATGGTGTTTCTTTGTTGGACTTCTGTGCTCGTCATAGTTTGTCTATCACGAACACCATGTTCGAACATAAGAGTGTCCATAAGTGCACTTGGCATCAGGACACCCTAGGTCGCAGTTCGATGATTGACTTTGTAGTCGTGTCATCGGACTTGCGACCATATGTTCTGGACACTCGGGTGAAGAGAGGAGCTGAGCTGTCTACCGATCACTACATGGTGGTGAGTTGGCTTCGGTGGTGTGGGAGGTTGCCTTCCAGACCTGGGAGGCCCAAGCGTGTAATCAGGGTCTGCTGGGAACGTTTGGCGGAGTCCCCTGTCCGAGAGGCCTTTAACTCCCACCTCCGGCAGAGCTACAACCACGTTCCGGAGGAGGCAGGGGACATGGAATCTGAATGGGCCATGTTTCGTGCCTCCATTGCTGAGGCGGCAGCCCATAGCTGTGGCCATAAGGTCGTCGGTGCTTGTCGTGGCGGTAATCCCCAAACCTGGTGGTGGACACCTGCGGTGAAGGGGGCTGTCCAGCTGAAGAATGAGGCCTATCGGGTTTTGTTAGCCGGTGGGACTCCTGAGGCAGCAAACGGGTACTGGCAGGCCAAACGTGTTGCAGCCGAGGCTGTCGCAGATGCAAAATCTCGGGCGTGGGAGGAGTTCGGTGAGGGCCTGGAGAGTGCTTATCAGTTGGCCTCAAAAAGGTTCTGGGCCACAATCCGACGCCTCAGGAGGGGGAAGCAGTTCTTCACAAACACTGTTTACAGTGGAGGTGGGGAGTTACTTACCTTGACTGGGGATGTTGTCGAGAGGTGGAGGGAATACTTTGAGGACCTCCTCAATCCCACCAACACGCCCTCCGTGGAGGAGGAAGACCCTGGGGGTTCGAGTGAGGGTCCGCCCATCACTGGAGTGGAGGTCACTGAGGTTGTCAAAAAGCTCCTCGGTGGTTTTCATCCTGGCCGCAGCACTCTTGACCAACTCTATACGCTCCACAGGATTCTGGAGGGGGCATGGGAGTTTGCCCAATCTGTCCACATGTGCTTTGTGGATGTGGAGAAGGCTTTCGACCGTGTCCTTCGAACGATCTTGTGGGGCGTGCTCCGAGAGTACGGCATTCCGGATCCGTTGCTACGAGCTATTCGGTCGCTGTATCACCGGAGCCAAAGTTTGGTCTGTATTGGTAACAGCAGGTCGGATTCGTTTCCAGTGGGAGTTGGAGTCCACCAAGGCTGTCCTTTGTCACCGATTCTGTTCATAATTTTTATGGACAGAATTTCTAGGCGCAGTCGAGGCGATGAGGGGTTCTGGTTTGGTAGCCATCGGATATCGTCTCTGCTTTTTGCCGATGATGTTGTCCTTTTGGCTTCATCAAGTCGGGCCCTCCAGCTCTCATTGGAGCGATTCGCAGCTGAGTGCGAAGCAGCCGGGATGAAGATCAGTATCTCCAAGTCCGAGGCCATGGTTCTCAGTCGGACAATGGTGGAATGCACCCTCCGGGTCAGGAATGAGGTCCTGCCCCAAGTGGAGGAGTTTAAGTATCTTGGGGTCTTGTTTACGAGTGAGGGAAGGATGGAGTGAGAGATCGACAGACGGATCGCTGCAGCCTCTGCTGTTAAGCGGTGCCTGACCGGTCTGTCGTGGTGAAGAAGGAGCTGAGCCGCAAGGCAAAGCTCTCAATTTACCAGTTGATCTACGTTCCAACCCTCACCTATGGTCACGAGCTTTGCGTAATGACCGAAAGAACAAGATCACGGATACAAGCGGCTGAAATGAGCTTCCTTCGCCGGGTGGCGGGGTTCTCCCTTAGAGATAAGATGAGAAGCTCTGCCATCCGGGGAGAGCTCGGAGTAGATCCGCTGCTCCTCCGCATTGAGAGGTGCCAGTTGAGGTGGCTCGGGCATCTGGTCACAATGCCCCCCGGACACCTCCCTGGTGTGGTGTTTCGGGCATGTCCAACCGGGAAGAGACCCCGGGGTCGACCTAGAACACGCTGGAGGGACTATGTCTCTCGGCTTGTCTGGGACTGCCTCGGTGTCCTCCCGGGAGGGTTGGAGGAAGTGGCTCGGGAGAGGGACGTCTGGACCTCTTTGTTAGGTTGCTGCCCCTGCGACCCGACCCTGGACTAAGTGGAAGATGATGATGATGATGATGATGGAAGAATTCTAAATAAACATGACCTTGGACAGCTGAAGCTTTGTAACAAGAAAATATATCCAGTATTACACTTTATGTGATTACACAACTGGGTCTTATATTTTAAACTAGGGTACTGTGACCCTGGGTCTACACTGGCGCATGATGTTCATAATCTCTGCAATTCAAAAAAGCATGGAGTTCCATGATTTATGATCACACTTGGAGCATGATTGGGATATTAAAAAGGAGGCAGGGTGTGTAACAAAATCAGCAAGTTCCCTCAAAATCTTCACAAACCCATCAAGTTCCCTCAAAATCATCATGACCTCCAACAGGCTCCCTCAAGATCATCACGGCCTCCAACAGGCTCCCTCAAGATCATCACGGCCTCCAACAGGCTCCCTCAAGATCATCACGGCCTCCAACAGGCTCCCTCAAGATCATCATGATACTCCTTGAACAAGATGACATTTGAATATCTTTTTTTTTAATTTGAACTTTAATTACAGAAATTACAAAAAAAAAACAAAAAAAAAACACTGAGCTCTGTGTTTCATCGCTTGTTATTTTTCAATTTCTAATCTCAAAACACTTCATCTCAGCTGACTCAGGGTAAAGCTGGAGAACAGCTCACCAGTCCATCGCAGAGTAACATACACACAGCCACTCACACTCGCATTTGGAGATAATTTGGAGCAGCCAATTATTCTAAAGTGCTTGCCCTTGGACTGTGGGAAGAAACTGGAGAACCTGGAAGAAACACACGCAAGGACGGGGTGAACATGCAAACTTCACATAGAAACACCCTCACCGAGCCCTCAGACTCAAACCATCGACCTTTGCTCTGGGAGGTGGAGGTATTAACCACTATACCACTGTACCTACCTAATCTCAAAACACCATCTCACAAGGTTAGGGAGTGTTTGGAAGTTGAATGTACTTGGTTTGGTTCTCTCAGGACAGGATTGTATTCTTCCTCGTGAACTCATACTTCATGCGCACATAATACAGTGTCACAAATGCATTACAATTGTACACTCTGCACTTGTCAGAGCTGGAGAGTGTTGCTGGAGAGAGGGATGCCTGGGTTTTTCCTCCTAGCCTTTTTGCATCTGTGACCAAGCCTAGGATAAGTTGAGGAAATTGATGGAGGCTGGTGCCCAACAAAGCCGACTCTGGGCGAGGGAAGAGTATACTGTGAACAGCTCGCCAGACCATCACAGGGCAGAAACACGCTGACAGCTCGGTAGCTTTCTCTTGACTAAAGTCAGCAATGATTGTTTTACATGAACCTCCCACCATAGATGTGAAAGACATGGCCAGCCTTTGATAACCCAGTTAGCTGCACTGGAGTGTGATGTGATAGTCTTTCGTTATTTGATACAATAACATTTGCATTGATAACTTGGTAACAACAGTATTCTTATCTCTTTTATGTCAGATCCAACTGTCCATTCACCTTCACCTCATCAGGTATGTATTTGGAAATAAATCTTCTTCTTCTTTTCCTTTCGGCTGTTCCCTTCAGGGGTCGCCACAGCTAATCGTCTGCCTCCATCTCACCCTATCCTCTGCATCTTCTACTCTTACTCCAACTGCCTTCATGTCCTCCTTCACCACATCCATAAATCTTCTCTTTGGTCATCCCCTAGGCCTTCTGCCTGGTAGTTCCAACCTCAGCATCCTACTACCAATATACTCACTATCCGTCCTCTGTACATGTCCAAACCATCTCAATCTAGCCTGTCTGACTTTGTCTCCAAAACGTCTTACATGTGCTGTCCCTCTGATGTGCTCATTCCTGATCCTATCCATCCTCGGTACTCCCAAAGAGAACCTCAAGGAGAACCTCAACATTTTCATCTGGATTTTGAAATAAATAAATAAATAAAATACAGCACTGACCACACGAAAACACCACCAATCTTCTCTCTGTGTTGTCATCGACTCCCATTTTCCTTAATCTCATTGGCTTCTTGCTTTTCTTCGCAACCTTATATTGCCTCGAGATACTGACTCCCCGAACAAATCCATTGTCAAACCTCTCAGATGACGACCGAGTAATGGAATCCTAACACAACTTGTATATTGTTTCGGCTGTAGTGAGTTTCTTGATATCATTGTATTTGTTTCTGTTTTTTTTAAACAAACTAAATGTTCATCCAGCCTGATGTCCTTGCTACCATAATAGGATAAGCAGTATGGATAATGATTTGAATGAGTTTCATGCTCATGCCTTTGAGTGGGAGTCTGTAACGATGGTCATTTCCAAATAAAAGAGTGCTTACTCCTCCCTTCACAACCCTCTATACCCTTGGTCCAATTAAAAAAAAAATAGAAATTTACTCTCATTAAAGAGTTGTTTATTAACCGAAACAGTTTATCCGCTCATGTTTTTAACCATCTCTCATCTTTTCCGGTTTAGCCTCCAGATCAGGACATATCTGACAGCGTGACACCTGAGCCCGTTTACGCCGTAGTGAATAAGAAAAAGAAGACGACAGATTCTGATGAGCTGCACTACTTAGATATTCAAGTGTTCCAGTCTGAAAGTACAAGCAAGCAGAAGAGTTCAGCACCCCAACACTCAGGCTCGGAGTACGCAACTATAGACTTTCAGAGAAGTGCAATACCAAAAGAGTCGTCCAAACCAGCTGATATACTTATTCCACCTGGAGATCTGCAGGGGCTGATGGTTAAGTCTCAGAAGAGGAAGACTGGTTCTTCAGAACGGGCTGTCCTGGTTTGAATTATTATTATTATTATTATTACTACGTATTATTATTAATAATAATAATAATAATCATAATAATTTGAATATTATTTTTAGAAATTAGAATGACTTTTTAAATATATAGACCAAATGTATTTTTATTTGTTACACAATCATATAATTTCTTCTAGATCTGCCTGTGTGCTCTGGATCATCTTATTACTACATGCAGTCAGTTGCTTTTACAGTAAAAATGGTGGTTGTCTATTGACTGTATCTAACAGACTGGGCTTCCTTTCAGGGGAAGAAAATCATAGTTGTAGGCATCTCATCTGTGTTCCTGTCTTCTTCATATTTGGATTTGCTCTAGGAAATGGGACACACCCAGAAATGACTGGTATATATGGGATATCAGGTATAGCATCCTTGTTTTTCTCAAGGTTAAAAAAAGACCAGTTAGGGTTAAATATTTGGGATCCATATCAGATTATTTATGGTGAATAAATGTTTTAAAGCAAACTAATTTGTCACAGCAGCAGTATTTTTTTTTCATGAAGAAGACACAATGTATGAAAACGTGAAGATTGGGCTGATTTCTCTCTGGAGCAGACTGTAGATTACTTCAGCTTCAAAACACAATGTTGAAGCAGGATCAGTTGAAGCCTTGTCATGATGGATGATTGTATAGCGGACACACTCCAGAAATGTGATCTGTGTATGATTATGACGGTAGTGATTGAGTGATCAAGAAAAGGCCGTTTGAAATTGAGTTACAGCCATAACGCCCATGAACAAAGTAAATTAAAGTGCCCAAAATGTCGAGCGACATATGCTGTACAATCATCGTATGAATTCCAGAACAGTATCATAATCATAATAATCATCATCATCATAACGAGCTTATGTTTTCTTGAATGACCAAGTAAACATTTTATGGTTTGGAAGTAAAAATAATGACTGAAGTTCAGAAATAAGTATCAGTTTTTCTTAACTACAAACATTGTATTATTTCTATACATTTCCAATATTGTACATTGTACATTGTGAATACAGAAAAGAATTTTAAAAAGGTGTGGTCTTCTTAAAGTACTGTGAAGTTTTAATTATGTCTTAAAGTATTCAAGGTCTGAAGATCCTTTCAAAAAATATGTATAGAAAATGATATACCGTAGTCCATTCATGCTGATCCTTTATTCGTCCTTAAAAAATGTTTGGTATTTCTTGTTGTAAGGAAATAGTGATCAGTAATGTTTCTAATAAAAATGTTGTTTTTCATGCTTTCATACAGTGCCACTCATTTTACATATATAGATAGGCAGACAGATAGATTGATAAATTGATTGATAGATTGATGAATTGATAGATAGATAGATAGATAGAAAGATAGATAGATAGATAGATAGATAGTTCAGTTCAGGTGATTTTCTGTAACCGCTTAATCCTAATTAGGGTCGCAGGGAGGCTGGCACCCATCCCAGCCGACTCCAGGGCGAGGGCAGAGTACACCCTGGACAGCTCACCAGGCCATCGCAGGACAGAAACACGCTGACGGCTATGCAGCTACTCTTGTCGAAAGTCAGCAATGGTTATTTTACATGACCTTCTCACTATAGACAGTGAGAGACATGGCCAGCCTTTGATAACTCAGTTAGCTGCACTGGAGGGACAGTGACAACCTGTGGAGAGTGGGGCTGGACATTTTCATCTCTGCTTCCTCCAGCTCTGCCTCCTGTCTTTTCCCCAGGGCCACTGTTTCTAAACCATACAGCATCGCTGGCCTCAACACCGTCTTGTACACTTTTCCCTTCATTCTTGCCGATACCCTCCTATCACACATCACACCGGACACTTTTCTCCATCCATTCCAACCTGCCTGCACACGCTTCTTCACCTCTTTTCCACACTCTCCATTGCTCTGGATTGTTGAGCCCAAGTACTTAAAATCCTCCACCCTCTTTATCTCTGCTCCCTATAACCTCACCGTTCCTCTTGGGTCCTTGTCGTTCACACACATGTATTCTGTCTTACTGAGGCGAACCTTCATTCCCCTCCTTTCCAAGGCATACCTCCACTTCTCTAGGTTTTCCTGCATTTGTTCTCTGCTCTCACTACAGATCACAATGTCATCTGCAAACATCATAGTCCATGGGGAATCTTGTCTAACCTCGTCTGTCAGCCTGTCCATCACCATAGCAAACAAGAAGGGGCTCAGAGCTGACCCTTGATGCACTCCCACCTCCACCTTGAACTCTTCTGTCACACCGACAGCACACCTCACCACTGTCTTCGATATCTCAGATAGATACGTAGATGGATATTAATAAATTAAAGCGTTGAAAATATTTGATTACATCGCCATCTTCTGGTGAACACAGGTGCTGCTTTATATCCTGGTTAAAAACCAAAACCAAATCTGAATAAACGATATTAAGAATCGAGCGAAAATATTATTTACTCTTTTTAAATAAAAAGGTAAATTAGCCTTTATATATATATATATATATATATATATATATATATATATATATATATATATATATATATATCTCTCAAAGAATTTGAAGACATGTTCAAACTTCTGTGTAACGAATCAATCTTGTATATATTTTTATTTTTTATTCCATTGATTCCTCTCAGAATGTGTGAACGAATGATAAATATAATCTTCCAGTAATAACAAGAACCAAATAAAATTCGGGTGAGTATGAACTGGCGCAGATTGAGGGGCGCGTGCTCGTGGATGGCGGTGATTACCTCAGTGAGGTGCCTGTGTTGTGTCAGCGTTTTATCAGAAAGAAACACGGATCCTGGTTTATTGGATAATTTACTGAAACTTTCCCTCAAGTTTATTGCTCACTTTCTGCAGATGCGGTCAAACCGTGTGGGTTCAAATCTGATGCAGTGGATAGACCCAGAAGCTCACCATCGAAATGGAGTACAGGTAAACAAACAAACAAAGCTAGCAACAAGCTAATTGCTAAATATGAACATTACTGTATTTTTATCGTGTTTACATGTTGAGATGAAGTAGAAGCAGTGTAAGCTAACTTTCCAAACTAGTTTTGTCCCTTTTTAAAATAAGAGTTAGAACTAAAATTTACAGAAATTGACTGAAAAATATGAAACCTAATAGGGCTAAATTAATAGATATAATAATAATCACCAAAAATACTCCCCAAAATCAGCTTATTCAATCAGGAAGCTTCTTTTTTTTTTAAATCATACAAGCTCTATTTATTTATTAATTAATTATCACTCACTCGTTTACAGAACCAATTCTATCTCAGCCAACTCGGGAAAACGCAGGGTACACCCTGAAAACCCCCCACACACACACACACACACACCCCTTCTCCTCCCGACCGAACAGAGCAACACACAAGCAGTCATGCTCACATCAACACCAAGGGGAAATTCAAAAGTTTCACTTGACCTCATGTGTACGTATTTGGACCTGGGGGAGGAAACCCGTCCAAGTACAGTGAGAAGGAGCAAACTGGACATACTAGTCCTTCTCAAAAAATTACCATATTGTTTTGATATTGATAATTTTGGCAAAAAAAGTAAAGAAAAACCAAAAATCCCTCTCTCAAAAAATTAGCATATTTCATCCGACCAATAAAAAAGTGTTTTTAATACAAAAACGTCAACCTACAAACAATTATGTTCAGTTATGCACTCAATACTTGGTCGAGAATCCTTTTGCAGAAATGACTGCTTCAATGTGGCGTGGCGTGGAGGCAATCAGCCTGTGGCACTGCTGAGGTGTTACGGAGGCCCAGGATGCTTCGATAGCGGCCTTAAGCTCATCCACAGTGTTGGGTCTGGTGTCTCTCAACTTTCTCTTCACAATATCCCACAGATTCTCTATGGGGTTCAGGTCAGGAGAGTTGGCAGGCCAATTGAGCACAGTAATAGCATGGTCAGTAAACCATTTCCCAGTGGTTTTGGCACTGTGAGCAGGTGCCAGGTCGTGCTGTCAAATGAAAATCTTCATCTCCATAAAGCTTTTCAGCAGATGGAAGCATGAAGTGCTCCAAAATCTCCTGGTCACTAGCTGCATTGACCCTGCCCTTGATAAAACACAGTGGACCAACATCCGCAGCTGACATGGCACCCCAGACCATCACTGACTGTGGGTACTTGACACTGGACTTCAGGCATTTTGGCATTTCCTTCTCCCCAGTCTTCCTCCAGACTCTGGCGCCTTGATTTCCGAATGACATGCAAAATTTGCTTTCATCCCAAAAAAGTACTTTGGACCACTGAGCAACAGTCCAGTGCTGCTTCTCTGTAGCCCAGGTCAGGCGCTTCTGCCGCTGTTTCTGGTTCAAAAGTGGATTGACCTGGGGAATGCGGCAACTGTAGCCCAGTCCACTGCTTCCACAGGTCCCCCCAAGGTCTGGAATCGGCCCTTCTCGACAATCTTCCTCAGGGTCCGGTCACCTCTTCTGGTTGTGCAGCGTTTTCTGCCAAATTATTTCCTTCCCACAGACGTCCCACTGAGGTGCCTTGATACAGCACTCTGGGAACAGCCTGTTTGCTCAGAGATTTCTCTGTGTCCTACCCTCTCACTTGATGGCCTTCTGGACAGCAGTCAGGTCAGCAGTCTTACCCATGATTGCGGTTTTGAGTAATTTTAAAAGCCTCAGGAATTTTTTGCAGGTGTTTTTAGAGTTAATTGGTTAATTTCAGATGATTAGATTAATAGCTCGTTTAGAGTACCTTTTCATGATCTGCGAATTTTTTGACATAGGAAAACAATGAACTTTATCACAATATGATAATTTTTTGAGAAGGACTAGTAGAAAAGCCAAGTCTGGGACTCGAACTCAGGAGAGTTTCTGCGTGTGGCAGGTGTGCTGACCACTATGCCACATATTGTTCGATTTGGGATGTTTTCTGATGTTGACATAAGAAAACTAATTCTGTCGATCAAAACCGCTAAACATTTTACACATTTCCATAGACGCCTTTCCAACGTCTTGCTCAGCAGATGGAAGATGTTTTGGGAGATGGAGGAATTCTCAAGGAGGTGGTACATGAGGGAGAAGGTCCACTTGTCCCAAGAGACGCTTCAGTCAGCAGTGAGTATCAGATAGAACGTCATTGTATGTAACGTCATGTCGATGTAACTTAAAGTCCGTCAAATCAGTTGTACAGGTGTTAGTAAAAAATTCAGTGATTGTATTCATGTTGTTATCTCCAGTGCACTTTTCTGGGTTCCTGGAGTATTCAGATCAGCCCTTTGAGTCGACCAGGCACTTCAAATTTCCTAAAATGATGAAACTTGGAAAAGGTATAGTAAATTTAATAGAATGCAAAAAAAAAAAAAAAATTCCCCTTCCCACCTCAAATCCCATTCATTTCCTGAACAGCTCAATTCTAATTAGGGTCGAGGGGAGCCTGGTGCCCATCTGAACCGACTCTGACAGAGGGCGGGGTACACCCTGGACAGTTCGCCAGGCCATCGCAGGACACCTCAAATCTCAGTAAAGTGGTACCTTGACTTACGAATTTAATCCGTTCTGAGGGCAAGCTCGTAAGCCAAAAAGTTCGTTAGATAAAATTATTATTCCCATAAGAAATTACAGAAAACCAATTAATACGTTCCAACCCCTTTCCAAACTCCTATAACCTGCCACAAACATGTATATTTGACCTAATATATTAAAGATAAACATGTAAAAGCAATAAATATTTCACAATAATAATAATACATGTACATTAACATTTCTAATAATAAAACAAGAATAAACAATGTCCACTAACCCTTCCAATCATCAACTGCGGCGAAGATGTCATGTGGGCAGGCATGAGATGGTGTGTAACAGAGGAGAAGGAGGAGAATGGCAACAAGGAAAGGCTTGGGGTGAGCTCTCACAAGGCCAGTGCTTCTCAAATAGTGGGGCATGCGGTGTGATGCCGGGGGGAGGGGTGTGTGTTTGTGTGCGTATGACCCTGGGGAACATGCTTTTTTTTCCATACTGTACTAGAATTAATTGTTATTGCGCATCCTCTATGGTAGGTGGCAGTGTTGCTCTCTCCCTTGTTCCCTATGGTGTATGGAAAAAGCACTGAGCAAACGATATGATGTGCAGTAAACACTATTTATAGTCATGCTGGGGGACCTGAAATGTTTTTTATACCGATAGGGGGCATCACAGAAAATAATTGAGAAGCACTGCACAATGCGTTCTCGGAGCGCGGAGGAATACATGCAGAAGAATACGAGGCTAATCGGCCTGGAAAAGCCATTTCCCCAGCAAAGCTTGGAAATCAAAATGTTGCTTGTAAGATAGGGCAGATTTTTGGTTGGATTGAAGCTCGTATCGTGGAAAATTCGTTATAAAAGACACTCGTTAGTCAAGGTACTTTTTTTTTTTTTTTCCTCTCTTTCTCTCCCAGAAATAGCGCTATCAGTCCACTGATACTCAAAGTCGCCCCTGATTGGTTGGTGATTTCTTTGAGTGACAGAATAGTGAACGTATACCATCCCTTCCTCCTTCCATCCACGAGAGCTTGGTATAGTATTGGTATTGGCTAACTAGCCTTCTCCTGGGCTTGATTGAGTGATTGATTTTATTTGATTTCAACATTACGCAAATAATACTCATGCAATGTCTTCTTCTTTTCCTTTTGGTTGTTCCCTTCAGGGGTCGCCACAGCGAATCATCTGCCTCCATCTCACCCTATCTTCTTCTTTTACACTAACTGCCTTCATGTCCTCCTTCACCACTTCCATGAATCGTCTCTTTGGTCTTCCTCTTGGCCTTCTGCCTGGTGGCCCCAACCGCAGCATCCTTCTACCAATATACTCACTATCCCTCCTCTGTACGTGTCCAAACCAATATATCAGTCAATAATTCATACCATATAACAGATTATATTTTTGTTTTTTTCAGATGGCATAAAAAGCAAAAATTATTTGTACAAAGCTTACGGCAATATAGTACTAAGTAAATTGATAAATTATTTGCATTACAGACGCTTCCCGGCTGACGTTTTTGTTTGGTTCCGGATGGCCAAACGTAAGTTGAAAATGTATGGAAGTTGTTACTGTATGTTCCAGTGACGTATGACGTTCATACTGTACTATACATACACAATAATAATAATATACATACACATAAAACACCCCTAAATCAATTATTGTAAAATAATATCAAATATGTCAAATAATATCAACATTAATTTAAAATAAATTAAATTCAAGCGAAATTTTGAATAGATAAATTTTAATCCAATTCACTCATCAAATTTCAAATACAGTATCAAATATAACCTTTAACATTCTCTATGATGCGATCTTTCTGCTTGTAAATGGTTCCGATGGTCGACAGATGGTCACTTTACATGAAGCTTAAAACAGCCAATCAACGCTTACAATATGTCAGGCGCTCAACACCGAAAGTAGTTTACTTGTTTGTGCTTGAGACAAAGCGTTATACAGACTTCCAGTCTTTCAAGTGAGCAAGGGCACCGTTGAATACTGGTTTAGTACTCAGCCTGCACTGATGTAAATCACCAGCAGAGTGGAGAGTTCTCTTTCGATTCTGGATTCGGGTTTTCATTCATTTTACAACTCTCTTTGCTTAACTGAGTGTGCATGGTAGATGTTTAAATGGTTTAATAAATAATTTTATTTTATTTTTAACACTCATTTCGTACAAAACTGGTGTACTTTTATAATTTTAAAGGGTTTATGCAGTTTATCCAGTCCAAAGACTGGAGCCTTGGAACGAATCAGGCGCCGACTGTATGCATATATATATATATATATATATATATATATATATATATATATATATATATATATATATATATATATATAAAAACTGAACTGGGAAGGAGGGGCACTTTCAGTCTGTCAGTTGTAAACAATGGACGCAGTGTCATTGCGTCCGAGTACTATGTAGGTACCTCTAAACTCAAAATTTGATTTTTTTAAAACAAAAACAGATGAACGCCAGTCGTTGAGCGTCTGTACTGATAAAATGAGGTATTCAAGTACGGTAGGCCCTTGACTATTCGTGGTTTTGCACTTGCACCCCCACGATAGCTGTTATCCCTCCTGCTGATTGGTTGAGATGTATACGCCCCTTTTTTCTCATTTGCGCACAAGTTGTCAATGTGCATTTTTTTTTTTTTTTTTTTTTTTTTTTTTTTTTTTTTTTTGTATGTTTTAATTACCAGTTAAGTTCTATGTTGCCACTCAAACACAGTGCGTCTTCTCTAAGCGCCAGAAAAAGGTAAGAACGTGGATGTCTCTTCTGAAGAATTAAGACTTTCTCCTGAAACCCCCATTTCACTGGAGCACGGCAGACATACGGACGCAATTATGTTGTTATCCACAAACGTTCCTCAACTATTCCCTTATCTTACTTCTCATTCCGTGTGATTCCGTATTTATTCCATAAGTCTTCCTTCACTTCTGTATGCTTCCAGCAGGCCAAAATATTCCGAAACGTGCTTTTGAACCTGTTCAAAAGCAAGTTTACGGGAAAAAAATCCGTGAGTGTTCCCTTTGGTTCCGTAGTCTTTTCGTAAAGATTCCCTGATTTCCACAAGTGGTCCGTAGTCTTTCCTTCTACCGCCTTTATAATAAATGATCAAGCAAATACAAAACGGGGTTCAGAGAGCAGTGTGTCTTTAACACAGGCTCAGGTACATGCTTTCATTCAGAAAAAAAACACACATTTTAAAATCTAATTCTCTGAGAGCAATATATATTTTTAATACTGAATACTACGAAATGGAAAACGAAAACCAACAATTTTAGAGTATAATATGACTCTGAATTTATTTTAAACAACATTGTTTTCACGAAGTTATTTATTAATAAGAAAAATACTTCTTACTATTACGGTAATCCTACTTCTGGTGCATGGTTTTACTGATGACTTTGTAGTCTGGTTGATACTTGGTGAGGTTCAGCTTCATGCAGGTGTTTAGACTTCCATCTGTTAAACGTGACCACAGGTTCGTCTTGACGTTTTTCAGGTGTGAGAAGGACTGCTCGCATGCATGTGTAGAGCCAAACATGGTCAATACGACAAGACTCACACGCTGCACGTTCCAAGTTTTGACAATCAGCTGGTCTGCGGATTGAAGTTTTTTCAAATCTGCCCATTTGTGTTTGCTTGCCAACTCTGTTTGGCTTCATGCAAGTCTTTCCAAATCTTCATTCAGTTATTGTATGCCATCTTTTTTTATTTTTTTATTTATTTTCCTTTTCGCCATCTTCTTGGTTGAATGGGTTCGCTCTGCACAAATGAGCTGATCAAAAACTAGGGAAATTTACCTCTTGACCCCAAAAAGACAGGCTGTTGCATATAATCCAATAAAATTAGGGTTTTGAGGTATCAGATCCTCCCGCTACTGCAGAAATGATTGGCTCTCCACTGCACACCACAGCGACAAGTGGAGTGGAAAATAGATGTATAGATTAAAATGCGTGAGAATTATTTATCTGTTTTTGTTTAACTTGATGACTTTTTTCTGTGTTTTTAATGAAATGACAGCAACATTATTATTAGTTATTCTGTTAAGAAATAACATTTGATTAATCTGAGAGCTAGATGCAATCATCAAAAGAGCCACATCTGGTTCGTGCGCCATAGGTTCCTGACCCCTGGTATATTGTATTGTTTTTAAGCTATTTGGCAGAATGAGTTTACTTGGTCAAATCTGCGTATTTATATGCAGAATCGGGTGCAAATCCTTTGATCTTTGCCGATTTTTCCAGATTGAAATGTGGCTACACCTTGTATTCCCCAGTCATTTCGTGTAGAACATAAACGTTCTACTTTCATTCCGCGTTTTTCCGCAATCATTCCGAACCACTTCCTTCTCAAATGGATTAGTGCCTTAGTTATTCTTTGAGTGTTCTGTGCGTTCCGTGAATTATCCGAAAGTCTTCCTTTGCAATCCGTAGCTATTTATACCTGTTCCGCAATTCGTCTGTGGGCTTTTCCGTACTTATTCCAAAATTGTACTGTAGTTTTGCCATACTTTGCCATCCCTGTTCCACACATGCTATGAATATTCCAAAAGTATTCCGTATTTACACTTTTCCGTAGGATTTTGACCCATTTTCCATGTAAAAATGCCGAAGCTTTTCCATAGACTGCGTCCCACTCATTTCCACCATGATCATTGCATGCCGTGCTTCAGTGAAATGGGGGTATGAAGAAACGACCGTTTCCTCTGAAGTGCCTGAAGAGGAATAATCATCTAAACTGCTGTAAAGCACTGTAGTATTACAGTCTTTTTCAATTATTATTCCAGTACAGTACCTAAGTTAATGTTTTAAATGTTTGTGTGTGTGGTTTAATGTGCTGTGCTGTAGCATGTATATCCTTGTGTTTTGTTTCTCTAATCTTTTACACTTCATGTTCTTTTATGTTCTTTTTGTTATGGTCTGTGTTTTTGGGGGACTTTGATTTTGATGGCTGAGTTCTGTAGCTCTATTTTCTCCCGCTCTGGCTGCGGGAGGATTATCTCACATCATGTCCCTGCTTCCCTGTGTTCTCTCTGGCTCCTGGTTCCCAGTGCTTAATGTTGTTTGTGTTTATCTTCACTATCAGTACTGCAGTTCAAGTGTGTGCGCTCTGCTGAGGTGCTTCCCCTTTGAATAATGAATCCACTCT
Organism: Plotosus lineatus; assembly: GCA_024760905.1. Taxonomy (NCBI): domain Eukaryota; kingdom Metazoa; phylum Chordata; class Actinopteri; order Siluriformes; family Plotosidae; genus Plotosus; species Plotosus lineatus. Next base: position 41,906,142 of record CM045740.1, read on the forward strand.
GTGCCATCTCACATTCTCCTGCATTCTGGGTCTGGCTGAAAGTTCATGATGTCATTATGTCACACTTTTATGTTCTTTTATTTATATATATATATATATATATATATAATTTTTTTAAGTTTGTTGGGTTTGTACACCTGAGCTGAGTGGCTTAGCCTCATGGTTCATCAGGCCGGTACTTATCCCCGGTTTCCATAGCGTGAAGCAACCAGGAGTTCAACTTCCCCTGGATGGGACGCTAGTCCATCGCAGGTTACCTTCCCAGTATATTTTACTGGTACCCTTTTATACTGCTGGGTGAACAGAGGCACACTTGTGGTTGAGGCCTTGCCCAGGGGTTTGAGCACAGTGAGGGTCTCAATGGGATTCGAACTCACAACCTCCTGATCATGAGCGCAGTACCCGAACCACTACGCCACCTGCCCCACCAATATATAAATACACACTAGTCCTTCTCAAAAAAATAGCATATTGTGAGAAAGTTCATTATTTTCTGGAATGTACTGATAAAAATTAAACTTTCATATATTTTAGATTCATTGCACACCAACTGAAATATGTCAGGTCTTTTATTGTTTTAATACTGATGATTTTGGCATACAGCTCATGAAAACCCAAAAGTCCTATCTCAAAAAATTAGCATATCATGTTCAGGTACTCTAAACGAGCTATTAACCTAATCATCTGAATCAACCAATTAACTCTAAACACCTGCAAAAGATTCCTGAGGCTTTTAAAAACTCCCAGCCTGGTTCATTACTCCAAACCGCAATCATGGGTAAGACTGCCGACCTGACTGCTGTCCAGAAGGCCATCATTGACACCCTCAAACAACAGGGTAAGACACAGAAAGAAATGTTCCCAGAGTGCTGTCTCAAGGCACCTCAGTGGGATGTCTGTGGGAAGGAAAAAGTGTGGCAGAAAATGCACAACCAGAAGAGGTGACCGGACCCTGAGGAAGATTGTGGAGAAGGGCCGACTCCAGAACTTGGGGGACCTGTGGAAGCAGTGGACTGGGCTACAGTTGCCGCATTCCCCAGGTCAATCCACTTTTGAACCAGAAACAGCGGCAGAAGCGCCTGACCTGGGCTACAGAGAAGCAGCACTGGACTGTTGCTCAGTGGTCCAAAGTACTTTTTTGGGATGAAAGCAAATTTTGCATGTCATTCGGAAATCAAGGTGCCAGAGTCTGGAGGAAGACTGGGGAGAAGGAAGTGCCAAAATGCCTGAAGTCCAGTGTCAAGTACCCACAGTCAGTGATGTTCTGGGGTGCCATGTTAGCTGCTGGTGTTGGTCCACTGTGTTTTATCAAGGGCAGGGTCAATGCAGCTAGCTACCAAGAGATTTTAGAGCACTTGATGCTTCCATCTGCTGCAAAGCTTTATGGAGATGAAGATTTTTATTTTTCAGCACGACCTGGCACCTGTTCACAGTGCCAAAACCACTGGTAAATTGTTTCCTGACCATGGTATTACTGTGCTCAATTGGTCTGCCAACTCTCCTGAGCTGAACCCCATAGAGAATCTGTGAGATGTTGTGAAGAGAAAGTTGAGAGACACCAGACCCAACACTGCGGATGAGCTGAAGGCCGCTATCGAAGCATCCTGGGCCTCCGTAACACCTCAGCAGTGCCACAGGCTGATTGCCTCCATGCTACGCCGCATTGAAGCAATCATTTCTGCAAAAGGATTCCCGACCAAGTATTGAGTGCATAACTGAACATAATTATTTGAAGGCTGACTTTTTTTTGGATTAAAAACAATTTATTGGTCGGATGAAATATGCTAATTTCTTGAGATAGGAACTTTTGGGTTTTCATGAGCTGGATGCCAAAATCTTCAGTATTAAAACAATAAAACACCTGAAATATTTCAGTTTTTGTGTAATGAAAGTAAATTTTTTTTCAGTACATTACAGAAAATAATGAACTTTATCACAATATGCTAATTTTTTTTTAGAAGGACTAGTGTGTTTTATATATATACACACACAGGGATCCCTCGCTACTTTGTGCGTCAACTCATGCGGCTTCAGTGCATCACTGCTTTTTTTAAAAAAAATAAATATTCATCAAATTAAAAATTAAGGAAGGATAGGTTGATAATTTAAAGAAAATGTCACAAAAACATGGCCAATTATGCAAAAAAAACAAACAAACCCCCAAACCAAAAAAAAAGCAACCCAAAACCTCCCATCAAAACTGTATATATTGTTACATCTGTGTGTGCAGGAAGCCATGCCCCCCTCTGCCAGAGCCTAGTATTAAGTGTACCTCAGAATAATGTTTGATCATAATTCATACTTATATTTATGACCTATCTTTCTGTAGATTTTATTTCATTTCTATTTCTACTTGTTCTTCAATTTCATTTCACCTTCACTTTCGACCTTTGTTGGTATCTCCGGGTGTTTGCAAAACGAATGTTGGTGAGCGTCTGTATTTATATTTTATTTACATCTTATGTTATTTTTTCAATGTTTAATTGTTATAAGCATTTATAGCATTGGATATGTATTTATTTATTTATTTATTTATTTATTCAGTTTTCTTTTAGCAGGGTAGCCCTTTCAGCTCACACGGAACTGCTCTGCCAAGGGGCCCTGCAACCAGGATTTATTGATATTATTTATACATATACGTCAGTTGGGGTGAAAACTTTAACTGTGCAAATGTTGCATGATAAATTGCTGCAGTTAGTACAGCTTGAGATGGTTTCCACATCCGGAACTGATGTATCCACACATGCTGGGCAATTCCACAAATCAGGACTTGCACTTTTTTTGTAAGTTTGTAGGATTGTTCAACGTTCACATCGGGGGTGCATTTCTGATGCCATCATACGTTGCATGAATCGTACCATAAGCCATTTTGGTCTGACTTAACTGGTTTACTGCAGGATCCACATGGGCGTTTCCATCTTGGACAAGCTCTGGGTCCTGGCCCTGGGTTGGGGTGTATGTCAGCAGACAAGACCAGCAAAATTAGTCCTGTAGATCAGAGAAAGCAGTTAGTTGTAAAAAAGACTAGAGATCTTCTTAGACTTCCATGACCACACGATAATGATTGTTTGTTATTAATGCCATTTAGCTTTTGTTTACTTCTTTATGGTCTGAAACATCATAATTTCAACCGCAAACAGAGTTTGGTAAGTAGTCATAAATACTGCCTGTGGTCGGCCCGTGGTGATGTTATGGCTTTCTGGTTGTCCGATTCACTGAAGGCTGGAATATTTGGCTCCAGTAATAACCAGTGCCCAGCCTGGGCGCCTCCATAATTGATGTTTACGTCTGGAGCTTCTGGGATGGCCAGACTTCCGTTCACCTCCAGCCCGTTCATTTGTGAAACCGGCGGGAGTCTGGCGTCGCCAGTGCGGGGACAACTTATGGCCATCGTCTGTGCCGTTGATGTCGATTCGTCCGCCGAAAATATGCCGCCCATGATCCTGGAAACTTCAACAATCACGCTGCTAGATTTTCAGTTAAAGTTTGCAATTTTTCTATCGGAAAAACTTTTTAGAAGCGGGAGCCTCAGCCAGGGAGCGCCGCCATTGGTGAACCGGAACTGGAAGATCCTTGAATGGCTGCGTACATCAACCAGGATTCAAACCTGCGTTCTCCAGGTTGATAGTTGCGCGTGTTGTTGATGCAACACTCAGAAGCTCAATCGTACTACTTTAAAATCTAAACCCTGATGGGGTTTTGCAGGACCAGGATGCAAGATGGATGGGTCTTGAATCATCCGGATTGGGTTTATTTCTTAGTACTGTACGTTTGTGTCTTCGTCTTTAATTCTTTTTATATCATCGCAATGTGTCCATGGGATTTTTAAGTTTTCTCTATTTTTAAAGTTTTTTTTTTTCTTGTCATTCCCTTCCCAAAACCCTGCATTTAATCCACCCACCCCATCCCCCATATTGTAGGTTACGACTTTAAATCACTTAAAACCATATCAACAACCTATACATGTGGTGAATAAATGAAGTTCAAGTTCAGCGAGTTATAATTTTCCCCATCGCTATAGAAACGTTATTGTTATACTTAGCATGTCAATATAAAACTTCTGACCTGTCACTCCTGTTTTTTGTGTTTGCCCATCAGACATGACTTTGTGTGGCCTCGAGCTTGGCCTACGTACCATGAGGAAAGGAGAGTTCTCACGTTTTCTTTTGCGGCACACGTATGCCTACGGAGAAATGGGCTGCCCTCCTCTCATCCCACCGTGGGCCACAGTGCTGTATGAGGTCCAGGTCATCGATTATCTTGACTCAGCCAAAGTGGACGAGTTCTTCGCGCTTTCACTGGTGGGTTTTTTTTGGGTAAATGGTATTAAGCTCTCTAAAAGCTACTAAAGAAAGAAAAGACCATCAGCCTAATACTGTATAATTAGTGTTGAGTTTAACATGGGAGATGTCTATCCTCAAGACTCTGAAGTCTTCGTGTTCCCAAATCAAGTCATGTTTCGAATTCAGGTAGGATAGTGTCCTCACCTAGTCTGGTTTAAGTTCTTGTATGGGGTAAGGATTGTGTTCACTGGTGTACGCCGTTGATTGTAACACATCCATATACATATTAACATAATTTTCCAGGTTTTGGTGGCCTATGTAATAAATGGTTTCCACTGGTTGCACACATGCTATGTCTTGTATCTTGTACCCGTTGGGGTTTTTTTTTAGGTCCCACCTGTCAGGGCAGCAGGAATGTGTTTTGTACATCACACTCTAGTTTTCAGAGATCCTTACTGTATGCTACAGCTGGGGCTTTCAAATTTGGTGTGCTGGTTCACTACCGAGTTTGTGTGAGTGATCTTGACATACCTTTCAAGGTCACAGAGGCAAAAACTGTATAACAAGGATTCCTCACTTTCTGCGGTTAATTGGGACCGACCACCGAATTCCACGAAGTGGAATCAAAGGATACCCCACCTGACTGACGTATACGTACATGTATATGTGTATATAATATCAATAAATACAGACGCTCCCCGACTTGCGTTCATCTGTTTTATGGGTTTTTTTTTTTTTGTTTTTTTAAAAAAAAAAAACGGTAAATTGAGTTTAGACGTACCTATGTTCAAAAAAAAGTCAAATTTTGAGTTTAGACGTACCTACGTAGTACGCTGATGTAATGATGCAATGACGTAATAATGCTGCGTCCATTGTTTACAAACGGCAGACTGAACGTGCCCCTCTTTCTTCCCAGTTCAGTTTTTTTATATATAATATCTGTTATATAGCGTGTTACCCTTGTGTTAAGACATCATCTCTGTTATCTTTGTGTTTACACTGTTTTGCGGACTTTTGTAACCCGAAGCAAATATGGTTGGTCAGAAGCGTAAGCCTACTCGCATGGGTGCAATTCTCATACACAGAGATGAATTAACTATCTGCTCGGATCGGCGCAATCTACCATGCATACTCAGTTCAGCAAAGACAGTTGTAAAATGAATGAAAACCCAAATCCAGAAAAGAAAGAACTCTCCGCTCTGCTGGTGATTCACATCAGTGCAGGCTGAGTTCTAAACGAGTTCAACGGTGCCCTTGCTTACTTGAACGATCGGAAGTCTGTATAACCCACAGCAAGTACACTACTTTCGGTTTTGAGTGCCTCACATATTGTAAGCGTAGATTGGTTGTTTTAAGGTTCATGTAAAGTGACTTGGTATAAACAAGTGACTTATTTGAAATTAATGTTGATTTTATTTGATATTATTTTACAATGTTATGTTTATTATAATTGATTTAGGGGTGTTTTATGAGATACGGTAATGGTATTTATGGATGTATAGTACAGTATGAGCATCATACGTCACTGTAACAACTTGCGTTCGGCCGTCCGGAACCAATTAAAAACGTAAGTTGGGAGCGTCTGCACATATTCAATGCTATAAATGCCTATAATAACAATTAAACATTCAAAAATAATCCATGAGATGTAAATAAAATATAAATACACACACAGACAGATGCACGTGCACACAGTCAGACGCAGCAGTTTTGATGGGGGGGGTTTGGGTTGTTGTTGTTTTTTGTTTTTTTGCATAATTGGCCTTGTTTTGCAGCATTTTCCTTAACTTTTTACCCTATTCTTCCTTAATTTCCTTATTTTTTTAATTTGATGAGTATTAAAAAAAAAAACATGATGCATTGATACGCGAAATAGCGAGGGATCCCTAGATTCAGTTTCAGGACCTTTACTTGCCGGCAAAACTCTGTATTTTTCCAGAACACTGTTTGTTAAATTTGACACTTGAGCACTGGGAATTTTATTTGTTTTATATGTTTAGATATATTCTTCCAAAATTTCAAAATCAATCACCACACTTTTATTTACCGAAAACAAAGTGATAGCACTTTCCTAAACACACATATACATTATTTGTTGTTGGAAACGTGGTACAGGGTTAGGGTTGAGTTCATGGACTATTTAATCATTTTAGAAGCAAATTGTTTCAGTATATAGACAAGAATATCGAAGATTCACTAAAGGTTTTTACAAAACTGTACCACCAGGCTGCCAACCACAACAAAAGGATATTTTCAGGTTACCGTGACATTAATGTGAAATCACAGCCCCCATGGTGGGACCATGAACTGGATCACTTGTAGCATATAAAGCACTCCGGGATCACAGAGATAATGGCTTAGATATAACAGTGTGTAAATCTTTCAAAACAAACTTCAATTCTAAACGAAGAGATTACTATACTGCACAGAAAGAAAAGCTAGTATCTACAAGAGATAACCTAAAGGAATTCTGGAAAACACAAAAGCAAACTGGCTCTATTCGAATTTGTGACTTCTCTAAAGATATTAGTTGTGAAGACTGGTTTGCTCACTTTTCTCACCTCCTTAGAGAAAATGTTGATAATACATACACACATGATATGAACCCAGAGACTATACAACAGGATGAAGAGCTGGAAACCCTGAATAGTGACTTTACTGAAAATGAAGTTTTGTATCACTTTGATAAACTTTCTAATAATAAGTCACCAGGACCAGATGGAATTGCAATTGAATTTATTAAGGCTTCAACGAATTATGTCAGCAAATATTTAAAAGTGCTGTTCAATAAGATTTTCCATGCAGGCACTTTTCCAGTTTCATGGGGGAAAAGCATTATTTGTCCTTTTTATAAATCAGGTGTGAAAGGTGATCCCAGTAATTATAGAGTCATATCTCTTATTGACTCAGTTTGTAAGATTTTTACTTCTATTCTCAATAGCAGGTTAACGGTTTGGTGTGAGAATAAGAATGTTATTCATGAATCTCAGGCAGGTTTTAGGGCTAACTACTCTACTATTGATCACATATTTTCACTCCAGACCATGGTGCAGAAATATTCATGTAAGAAGAAAGGAAGGTTTTATTGTCTATTTATAGATTTCTCCAAGGCCTTTGATACGGTGAATCGTAACAGTTTATTGTGGAGTTTGCAGAAAGTTGGTATTTGTAGCAGATTTTATAACATTCTCAAATCAATGTATAGTAATCTATCAGCTTGTGTTAGAACATCCCATGGTCTCTCTCAATATTTTGATTGTAGCATAGGCACAAGACAAGGGTGCATCCTTAGTCCCCAATTGTTCATAATTTTTATAAATCAACTCGTAGAGTGTATGGAACAGTTTGGTGGTCGAGGTTTATATATTTCTCCTGATGTTAGTGATTTGTATGCTCTAATGTTTGCGGATGATGTGTCATCAGTCTCGGATAGTGCTCTCCAGCTGCAGAAGAAAATTTATGGTTGAGAAAAATTTTGTCAACTTACGGGAATGAAAGTGAATATTGCAAAGACAAAGGTTATGGTTTTTAGGAACAGTGGTCCTCTGAGATATTATGAAAAATGTTTTTTGTGTGGTCAGAGGCTAGAGGTTGTTTCTTATTATAGGTATTTGGGAATTGTGTTCACACCTAGGTTAGTTTGAACTAAGGCTCAGACTACTCTAGCCTCTCAAGCTAACAAAGCTCTTATGGCTATCCATAGATATCAAAAGAGAGCAGGGGCTTTGGCTTTTGTAGCTCTTTTTAAAATATTCGATGCTATGATTAAACCTATATTATGTTATGGTTTAGAAATTTGGGGTACCACTTATTGTAAAATTATTGAGCAAATACAAATAAAAACTTGTAAATATTTCTTGAAAGTTGGAAAAAATTGTTGTAATAATATGGTTTTAGGTGAATGTGGCAGGTTCCTCCTACAATTTACTTGTATGACAAGAGCCGTTAAATTTTGGTGTAGACTTTTAAGGCTTCCAAGTTCGAGATTACCTCACCAGTTCTATTTAATGTTGAAGGCATTAGATGAGTCTGGACGCACAACATGGGCATCGTATATTAAAAATATTTTGTTTAGACTGGGGTTTGGCTTCACTTGGGTATCACAGGATATTGGTGATGTTGATATTTTTATTTCAGTTTTTAAGCAGGGGTTATCTGATCATCTCTTCCAAAATTGGCATTCATCATTACAAAACACATCTAAGTCCTCGACTTATTTACTGTTCAAGTCCCTTCTAAATGTTGAAACGTACATTAACTCAGATATAGCACCTTATTTGACAATCGATTTAGCAAATTTTCGATATGGTACTTTCAAACTTTGCACTGAGACTGATAGATATAAAAATGTTCCTTATAATTTAAGATTTTGCCCTTTATGTGAGAAAAACAATATCTATGAAATTGAAGATGAAATCCATGTAATACTTTATTGCAAAGGCTACACAGGTATAAGAAATACATTATTAATTAAATATTTGAAGTACCCCTTATCACAACACAGTTTTATTGATATTATGTCATCAACTGATGTTAATGCAATCCGAAACCTATGCTTATTTCTTATCCATGTTAAGAAAATCAGAAATTCAAGTGGTCTACAACAATAGTTCATGCTTTAATTTATTTGTCTGTATTTTGGGCTAATGGCCTTTTATTGAATAAAATGCCTGTCTGTCTGCCTGACACTTGAGCACTGGGAATTTTATTTGTTTTATATGTTTAGATTGTTTTTTATGTGTTTAGATATTCTTCCAAAATTCCAAAATCAATCACCACACTTTTATTTACCGAAAACAAAGTGATGGCACTTTCCTAAACACACAAATACATTATTTGTTGTTGGAAAAGTGGTACAGGGATCCCTCGCTACTTCACACTTCAATTCATGCTGCTTCAGTGCATCGCCTCTTTTTTTTATTTATTTATTTTTTATAAATATTCATCAAATTAAAAAATAAGGAAATTAAGGAAGAATATGGGAAAACGTTAAGGAAATTGCTGCAAAAACGAGGCCAATTATGCAAAAAAAAAAACAAAAAAAACCCTAAACCTGGGGTCTCCAATCTTATCCACAAAGGGCCGGTGTGGGTGCAGGCTTTCACTTCAACCAAACAGTAGCCACACCTTCCATCTGTTTCAATCACTGTTCATCAAAAGAAAAGAAAAAAAAAATAGATTGGACATTACTGTTTCAATTCTGAAGTGAAGTCATCTTGGTGAGATCACCTTGCTTTAAGACCCCTGCCATACACACACACAAAACAAAAAACAACCCAAAATACCCCATCAAAACTAGTTACGTTTTTGTGAGGTGCACATCTGAGTGCGTGCACACGCATCTGCGCGTGTGTGCGTGCACGTCTGGATGTGTGTGTATTTATAATTTATATTTTATTTCATCTTATGCATTATTTTTGAATGTTTAATTGTTATTATAAGCATTTATAGCATTAAATATGTATTTATTGATATTATATACACATGTATGTATACATCAGTTGGGGGTGATCCTATTTCTCGGAATTCGGGGGTCTCTCAGTCCCGATTAACCACGGAAAGTGAGGGATCCCTGTATTTGAAGTACACCTTGGTGATACTAGGACTTGAACCACTGACTTTCAGCTCAGTAATCCAGAGCCTCAAGCATTTAGCCATAACTTCCATTTGATTCACAGGATGAGCAGAACATGTCTCCTCTGTCTACACTGCTGAGTGTTGTCGACACGGAGCGGAACTTTGGAAACCGCTGTTTCAACCAGAGATTCTATGAAGACGCAAAACACAGATACAAGCAGGTCAGGCCAGGAAATCTGAGTTTTTGTTTTTGTTTTCCCGTCATTGTCAGCCGTGAGGGCCAGTGTCTCTCCCTCACGCCGGTCCCAAGCCCGGATAATTGCAGAGGGTTGCGTCAGGAAGAGCATCCGGCGTAAAACAAATGCCGAATAAAACATGCGAGTCTTTTCATATGTGCCTGCTGTAAATGGGATGAGTTTAGACGTAGACAAAAAAATAGTTTCATTTCGAGAAATAATTGCTCTAACATCACCCAGGTCGGTATAGAGATGCAACTGGACAAGCCTCAAATCAAGTTTTATTACTGTGAACTTAATCTCATTTTCAAAGTCATGGTGGCCTTCTGTTGAATAAATGGTTTCCACTTGTTATACCGATGCAATGTCATATATCTTGTACGCTGGGTGTCATTTTTTTTAGCATCCTGTCTGTCTAGGCCATAGGAATGGGTTCTGTCCGTCACAATTTACTTTTTGGATACAGTAGGCCCTTGACATTCGCGGGGGTACGGTTCCAGGCCTTCCCGCGAATCGAGATAATCCGCGAGTTCTGTACCCGGAAGTAAAACCCCATGTATGACGTCACATGCGCGAATCAGCAGCTGGAAGTAAAATACTATGTGCTAAAATATGTTTCTTAAACACATTCTATCGACAGTCTTACTCATTAATACAATATTAATGTAGTCATGATTAAGAAAAACTTGTAAATTTTTACTGTTATATTTATTGATGATAAAATATAAACATTACACAGCATACGCAAAAAACACCTTTCACTGCATTCTGTTTATAAACATACAGCACTGTAGTTTTCAAACATGCCCACTAGAGGAACGTACTGTATTACATTAGGCATGACATGACTGAATTCAAGTATTAACTGCATTAAGTCCGAGCAGCTCCCCCCCAGCCGGAGCGGAAGTACAAAACAGAGTTTTAGAGTGATCGAGTAAGAGGCGTTACAAACCAATGAAGTGATGTTGATGTGAGTTAATCCTCTTGTGCAGAGCTGAGTGTACTTTTGTTTATTGGGAGTAAATGAGAATAGTGAATTCGGGTGTGTGTGAGGAGCTCAGCTATGCCCCTCAGGAAGTAAACAGTGAGAGGCACAGCGCCAAAATCAAAGTCCCCCAAAACACAGACCACAACAAAAATGACATAAAAGAACAAGAAATGTAATAAATTGGATAAACAAAACACAACGAGAAACATGCTACATCACAGTAAATAAAATATAACACACAAACATTACCTTAGGTCATGTACTGGAATGCAGCCGTGAGGGGGGGGCACAAACCAGTGTCCCTCCCTCATGCTGGTCCCAAGCCCGGATAAATGCAGAGGGTTGCGTCAGGAAGGGCATCCGGCATAAAACAAATGCTGAATAAAATATGCGAGTCACGACAAAGAATGTCATACTGGATCGGTCGAGGCCCGGGTTAACAACGACCACCATCAGTGCTGTCAACCAACAGGGTGCTGGTGGAAATTGGACTACTGTTGGTCGAAGAAGGAGAGGTGGGAGGTGTGTCCGTAGGCAGAGAGAGAAGAGGAAAGGCAGGAGTCTAGGACTGAAAGTAGGGACTTTGAATGTTGGAACTATGGCAGGAAAAGGTAGAGAGCTGGCTGACATGATGCAGAGGAGGAAGGTGGACATACTGTGTGTTCAGGAGAAAGGTAGCAAGGCTAGAAGCTTAGGAGCAGGGTTTAAGCTGTTTTATCATGGTGTGGATGGGAAGAGAAATGGAGTAGGAGTCATCTTGAAGGAGGAGTTTGTCAGGAATGTTCGAGAAGTGAAAAGAGTGTCAGACAGAGTGATGAGTGTCAAGTTAGAAATTGAAGGCATGATGTTCAATGTTGTTAGTGCTTATGCCCCACAGGCAGGATGTGAGCAAGAAGAGAAGGAGAGATTCTGGATTGAGTTAGTTGAAGTGATGCAGAGTACCCCCAGAGGTGAAAGAGTGGTCATTGGTGCAGACTTCAATGGACATGTTGGTGCAGGAAACAGAGGGGACGAGGAAGTGATGGGCAGGTTTGGTATCTAGGACAGGAACACAGAAGGACAGATGTTGGTAGATTTGCAAAAAGGATGGAAATGGCTGTGGTGAATACTTTCTTCCAGAAGAGACAGGAGCATAGGGTGACTTATAAAAGCGGAGGTAGGAGCACACAGGTAAACTACATCTTGTGCAGGCGAGGTACAGTAATTTGAAGGAAGTCAGTGACTGCAAAGTAGTAGCGGGTGAGAGTGTTGCCAAACAGCATAGGATGGTGGTGTGCAGGATGACGCTGATGGTGAGGAAGGTGAAGAAGGCAAAGGCAGAGCAGAAGACAAAGTGGTGGAAGCTGAAAAAGGAAGAGTGTCGTATTGTCTTCAAGGAGGAGTTGAAACAGGCTTTGGGTGGCCAGTAAGTGCTTCTAGATGACTGGACAACTACAGCTAATGTGATCAGGGAGACAGGTAAGAGAGTACTTGGTGTGTCATCTGGAAGGAGAGTAGATAAGGAGACTTGGTGGTGGAATGAGGAAGTGCAGCAGTGTGTACAAAGGAAGAGGTTAGCTAAGAAGAAGTGGGACATTGAGTGGACCGAAGAGAGTAAACAGGAGTACAGGGAGACACAGCGTAAAGCGAAGGTAGCGGTGTCAAAGGCCAAACAGAGGGCGTATGATGACTTGTATGCTCGGTTGGAAAGTAAAGAGGGAGAAAATTATTTCTACAGGTTGGCACAGTAGAGAAATCGAGATGGGAAGGACATGCAGCAAGTTAGAGTGATTAAGGACAGAGTGGGAAACGTGTTGACTGATGACAGAAGTGTACTGGGAAGGTGGAAAGAGTACTTTGAAGAGCTGATGAATAAGAAAAATGAGCGAGAGAAAAAGAGCAGAAGAGGTGACCGTTGAGGACCAGGAAGTAGCAAAGATTAGTAAGGGTGAAGTGAGGAAGTGAGCATTGAAGAGGATGAAGAATGGAAAGGCAGTTGGCCCTGATGACATACCGGTGGAGGTATGGAAGTGTCTGGGAGAGGTAGCAGTAGATTTCCTGACAAGAACATTCAACAAGGTCTTGGAGAGTGAGAGGATGCCAGAGAAATGGAGAAGTGTGATGGTGTTTTAAGAACAAGGGAGACGTGCAGAGTTGTGGCAACTACAGAGGGATAAAGTTGATGAGCCATACGATGAAGTTATGGGAAAGAATAGTGGAAGCTAGACTAAGGGCAGAGGTAAGCATTTGTGAACAACAGTTTGGTTTCATGCCAGGAAATAGCACCACAGATGCAGTGTTTGCCTGGAGGATGTTAATAGAGAAGTACAGAGAAGGTCAGAAGGAGCTGCATTGTGCCTTTGTGGATCTGGAAAAAGCATATGACAGGGTGCCAAGAGAGGAACTGTGGTATTGTATGAGGAAGTCTGGAGTGGCAGAGAAGTATGTTAGAGTGGTGCAGGACATGTATGAGAGATGTAAGACAGTGGTGAGGTGTGCTGTTGGTGTGACACAAGAGTTCAAGGTAGCGGTAGGACTGCATCAAGGGTCAGCTCTGAGCCCCTTCTTGTTTGCTATGGTGATGGACAGGCTGACAGACGAGGTTAGACAAGATTCCCCATGGACTATGATGTTTGCAGGTGACATTGTGATCTGTAGTGAGAGCAGAGAACATGTGCAGGAAAATCTAGAGAGGTGAAGGTATGCCCTGGAAAGAAGGGGAATGAAGGTTGGCCTCATAAGACAGAATACATGTGTATGAATGACAAGGACCGAAGAGGAACAGTGGGGTTACAGGGAGCAGGGATAAGGAAGGTGGAGGATTTCAAGTACTTAGGATCAACAATCCAGAGTAATGGAGAGTGTGGAAAAGAGGTGAAGCATGTGCAGGCAGGTTGGAATGGTTGGAGAAAAGTGTCCGGTGTGATGTGTGATAGGAGGGTATCGGCAAGAATGAAAGGAAAAGTGTACAAGACAGTGTTGAGGCCAGTTTAGAAACAGTGGCCCTGGGGAAAAGACAGGAGGCAGAGCTGGAGGTCGCAGAGACGAAAATGTTGAGGTTCTCTTTGGGAGTAACGAGGATGGATAGGATCAGGAATGAGTACGTCAGAGGGACAGCACATGTTCGAGGTTTTGGAGACAAAGTCAGAGAGGCTACATTGAGATGGTTTTGACATGTACAGATAGTGGGGGATAGTGAGCATATTGGTAGTAGGATGCTGAGGTTGGAACTACCAGGCAGAAGGTCTAGAGGAAGACCAAAGAGACGATTCATGGATGTGGTGAAGGAGGACATGAAGGTAGTAGGTGTAAGAGAAGATGATGCAACGGATAGGGTGAGATGGAGGCAGATGATTCGCTGTGGCGACCCCTGAAGGGAAAAGCCGAAAGGAAAAAAGACAGTATGTATGTTTTCATTTTGCATGTGTACTATATTATCCAGTTAAGTTTTCGTAAAGAGTAGCTGCAAAGTCGTCAGCGTGTTTCTGTCCCTTGCTAAAAAGGGTTGTGACAGGAAGTGCATCCGACGTAAAAACCTCTGCCAAATCAAACTTGAGAATCGGATGATTCGCTGTGGCGACTCCCGAGTAAAAGGGAAAAAGCCGTAAGGAAGGCAGACTATATTATCCAGTTAAGCTCTCTGATGCCACTCTGTTCTGAAGAAATAAGACGTTCCCCTGAAGAAACGACAGTTTCCTCTGAAGTGCCTGAAGATAATCAGCTGAACTGCTGTAAAGCTGTAGTATTAGTCTTTATCAATTATTATTCCAGTACAATGCCCAAGTTAATTTCATTTTCTGTAACCTCTTAATCCTAATTAGGGTCGCGGGGAGGCTGGCGCCCATCCCAGCCAACTTCGGGCGAGGGCAGAGTACACCCTGGACAGCTCGCCAGGCCATCGCAGGGTGGAAACACGCCAATGGCTTTGCAGCTACTCTTGTCGAAAGTCAGCAATGGTTCTTTTACATGCCTCACACCATAGACCGTGAGAGACATGGCCGGCCTTTGATAACCCAGTTAGCTGCACTGGGGAGGACAGTGACAACCTTGTGGAGAGTGGGACTCGAACCCCCAACCTTTGGATCAGTGATCCAGCGCCCTATACCACTCGACCACCACTGCCACGCCCAAGTTAATGTTTATGATAAATGTTTAGAAGCCACGGAGCAGCTCAGCCACGCCCCCTCCGCCGGAGCAGACAGTTAGTTCGAGAACACAGCCATCAAAATCAAAGGCCCCCAAACAGAACATAAAAGAACATGAAATGTAATAAATTGGATGAACAAAACGATAAACATGCTACACCACAGTACATAAAATCATACATGCAAAAATTCTAAAAATTAATTTCGGTACTGTACTGGAATAATGATTGAAAAAGACTTTAACACCAGAGTGCTTTCAGATGTTTATTCCTCTTCAGGCACTTCAGAGGAAACTGTCGTTTCTTCAGGAGAAAGTCTTATTTCTTCAGAAGAGACATCCAACGTCATTACCTTTTCTAGCGCTTAGCCAGAGAAGACGCACAGCGTTTGAGTGTCATCACAGAGCCGAACTGGTAATTAAAACACACGGGGAAAAAAAAGAGGCTCATTGAAAACTTGTGCGCGAATGAGGAAAAAGGGGCGTTACATCATCTCAACCAATCCGCAGGAAGGAGGACAGCCATTGGCTGAATTTGAGTGACGTGTCAGCTGCTCGGCAGTCCGCGAATACTCCAACTGTGAGTGCAAAACCGCAAATCGTCAAGGGCTTACTGTATTTTCTATTATTTTGATTATTGTGGGGGGGAAAAAAGAACATTTTTTCTAACTTTATTCAAAAAACCAAACATATTACACGTAATCTTTGTTGAGATAGGCTAAGACGTTGCTCAGGAACCGTGAGCCAGCGGACGAAGAGGAGAGACACCGTGTGGAGGAAGCCTGTCTGCCCTTACAGCTCAATCTCTCCCTCACGTACCTCCGCCTGGAGAAACCTCACAGAGCCCTGCAGTTTGGCCAGAGGGCTCTGGAAATCAGCCCCGGAAACACCAAAGCGCTGTTCCGCTGTGGTCAGGTTAGGACTCGTCCGCATCCCCTCCTTTCACTTTAGTACATGAAGAGTCAGGTCGGTTCAGTAGCCGGTTTGTCTCGGTTAAATCCACGAAAGACATTGTATGCTCACGTTAACATTTTTGCTTGAAGTATTATTGCTTTCGGAGTCACTTTATTAAAATAATTATTTCTCTTATGAAACAAGTAGTAGGTGTATGTAGAAAAGTGCTATATTTTACTCTTCTAAAATACTATCAGCCAGCAAAATAATGTTGATATATTATAATTTTATTTTACATATACAAAAATGGGAACCATGCAGTCTGATTGGTTGGCTGTCTTAAGATAATGGACATTTATTATTTAAAAAAATCTTTTCTCGTTTCTGATTGGTGAAAAGATATCAAATAATTCTTGTTATTCTTCACCAAGCCCGAATTATTAATTCATGGACATCAGCCTGACCAATCAGATCCTGCTAACAAACAAGCATATACTGGTGAATGCATAAGCTCCCTCTGTAAAACAAACAAAAAAACAAAACAAGAACTTAATTTAATTTATTTTATGAGTTGTAGAAGGTATCATTACGGAGTGTGTGTCATATTTAACCATTTAGAAATGTAAACATGAAGTATAAAAATTATACCAGCTTACTTTAGTTGACTTTATGTTCCTCTATGGTTTTTTTTTTTTTTAATCTTTTGTATCTATCAAAATTTCAAGCTTTTATTTTTTTCATGACTTTCTTTCAAACAAACCAAAACATTTGTAAAAAATTATATTATGGCAAGTCTCACTGACCAAACTGGTGAATCCAAAACGCCAAGAAGTTTCTCTGTGCTACGTGTAGAGCAGGTATCTTTCCTACACACTTTTCCACTCCTGGGATGAGTTTTTTACATTGCCAAGGAGTCGAGGCTGTCAATCATGATGATGGAATAGGAAACACCCACACAGTTCAAAACTGGCAGAATTCAATGCTTTTTGTAGCTTTTACTTTAGATGACGACCTGATTCTTCAGTCATCAGAGAACAGCCTGTGCTTGTCTTTGGTCTACACTAGGCATGCTTAGAGATGAACGACTATGTGAAAGCGCAAGATTACCTCACCATGGCTCAAGCCAGGAAGCCGTTTGACACCGACATCAACAACCTGCTCAGAAAGCTGGCACAGTGAGTGGAATTACGCCACTTGGCGCTGTTCAGCGCAATCAAGGTCGAGAGGAAGTGACGTCTAAACTTTTTCAATCTGTTTACAGTTGTTACAACGAAGATCTGGACAGGGAGAAACACATGTACTCCAAAATGTTTTCAGCCCTCAAACCTGAGAAGTGATCGGTAAGTTGGATTGTTCTTATTAAATGTAGTGAATTAACCCAACACAAGAGGGCAGTGTAAGTGTAAATATGACTGCAGCTCTGAACCAGGTAGTTATTATCATTATTATTATTATTATTATATACAGGACTGATTTGAAAAAGTTTTCACTACAATTCTATTTTTCAGTGCTTTTAAGCCAGTGGAAATGAAGAAAATAAAATTATTCCATAAGGGACTTCAAATCACATTAAAATTCTTTTTCAAGTTAAAAGCTCACATACACATGACCTTTTCTACATTTCTACCCAACTGAAGGAATGTTGTTAAATGTGTTGGTTTCTTCGTTATTTTTTTGCTCATCAGTTCACCAGTTTGGTGACGTGCCTATGTTTAGAAGTGTTTTTGTTTGGTGTTGGTGGTGTTATTAAATTGATTGAATCATTGAGTTTTGCACTTTTTTGTTAGAATATTGTGATTGACAAGGTTTAGCGATCTAACAATGCATTTTTCCCCTGAACAATTTAAATACACCTCCTTTTTTGTTTTCCGTTCTGCTTTCCTGGCAACTTTTGTGCCGTGTTTACTCACCGTTTGACCGCCCATAATCTCAGAGCATTAAAAAGAAATATACAGCTCTTAACATTCACTAGTCCAGTGTGTAATCGAGACAATTATCGTTTTGAAACTATCAGAGGCTATAAATGATTGGTAATTACTTCCAGCTCAGCCACGGCATGTTCAGGGCATTTCAGAATCCTGAATGGTTCTGGAGAGAACAGATTGCCATGAGTAAATTTTGTGATGATGCTATGATGACTATACATCTTCCAACCAACAATTCTGATTGAGTCACCTTTCGCTGTTACAGTAACACCCACACACACACACACACACACACACACACACACACACACACACACACACACACACACTGCTAGGAAGGCATTCCACCAAATTTTAAAATGTGACCATTTGGATTTGTGAATTGTTCATTCAGCTAAAAGAGTATCGATTAGATCAGGTACTGGGTGATCATTGGATATAACTCATCTCAAAGCAGTTCATCTGGTTTGTGATCCAGTCTCTCAAGGACCAAGAGCTTCTAGTCCTGTGTCTTGTGTTTTTCTGCCTGCCTGGCAGACAGTTCAGAGCGATCTGCGTGCAAACTCTGCTTCTGATACCATCTTGAAACGGAAAGGAGATGTGAGATAGCATTGGATGTGGATATCTCTTCTAGCCCAAGCATCCCCCCCCCCCACACACACACACACACAAAAAAACAGCAAAAAGATTTGTTTTTAATCTGATGAACATCCAATGGAAAACTTGACCTGATTAAACAGTACTGTGTTTTTTCTATACAAACATGGACAGATCGAGACGCCACAACTGCGAGAGCTTAAAGACAAGGCTCTGGCTTGGATTGAAGGCAACCTGGCAAGGAGGCTCCGATTTTCCCCATGACCTTCTGAATTGTTGAAAGGCTGTATACACCATCTAAATAAGCTCAACAAGATCCACGTGAGTGGCGTAGGCTGCAGCATGCCACATGCCGGCGAGTTCATTTGGTGCGACTGCAGACGGGGGAAGAGAGTAGAGTAAATAAAAGTCATAGCTCTTAAAACTGTTCGGTGGGGCTGTAAATATGATTCATGCACCAATAACTTCAGAAAACACTGCTTTCCATTTCCTCCCTCATCTCCGGCCTGGCAGATCAATGCCCTTATTCAGATCATCAGCACTGACAGCTGGAGCTTGGCCTTTTCTTTCCCTTTAGCGTTATGAAATACATTTCTCTCACTTCCTCTCCCTTTTTCCAGCTTTATACTGTCAGAAAGGTATGTTTTGAGTTCTCTTTTCCTACCTCTGGTTAAACACAGGGCTAAATTTAGGATTCACCGTCCCTTAATGGACTTTTTTATTTTTTCTGCTCAAGGCTCAGAATGATATTAAAGGCCCACTATTACTTTATTTGGATGAAAAGAAATTGTGTAAGGAATCAGAGAAAAGGCTTTGGTTCAAGGACTTATATGGCAAAAAGACTGTTATGTAATTTTCTGTACAATTTAAGTGTGATAATAATTTAATAGGATATGCAGAGGCACCTCATAGGGCACAGAGCGTCTTTGTTAACGGTCCCTCAACATTCTTGCTGTGGGTT
>CM045740.1:41933224-41988224 GCA_024760905.1 Plotosus lineatus
ACTGTCAGACTTGAAAGCCCTGTCCACGATCTTTTAAGCACAGTGCATTTGTTTTAGTTTATATGATAATTCCCGATAAAAGCCACTCTGTGCTCTTGTCTCAAGGACTGATATTATGTGGGCGCGTTTCCTTTTTTGTTTTTTCCTCCTATACTGTGTTGACGACAAGTGTCAGAGCTCTGTACATATAAACTGAATGTTTAGATTGAAAACTAGCAGTGGACATAAAATGGTGTGTGAAATGAATGCGTTAAACCAACAGTGAAAGCATGAAAGTTTACAATGCACATGTAAATGGACAGAATGGAGAATGAAAGTGATAAAAGAAAGGGCAATTTCCATGATTTCTGAACAGGGGAATAACAACTATTAATAACAATTGTGTATATATATTTACACCTGTCCTGTAGACTGGTACAAAGTGCTAACAATAGATACTACTTTCTTAAATTTGAAGTGAACTTACATGTTTCACCTTCATAATGTCTGTCTGTCTTCCTTTCGGCTTTTTCCCTTTTTTTAACTCGGGAGTCGCCACAGCGAATCATCTTGATTCGCACGTTTGATTTGGCAGAGGTTTTTACGTCGGATGCCCTTCCTGTCACAACCCTTTTTTAGCAAGGGACAGAAACACGCTGACGGCTTTGCAGCTACTCTTTACGAAAGTCAGTAGTGGTTCTTTTACATGCCTCTCACCATAGACAGTGAGAGACATGGCCCGTTTTTGATAACCCAGTTAGCCGCACTGGGGGGGGCAGTGACAACCTTGTGGAGAGTGGGACTCGAACCCCCAACCTTTGGATCAGCGATCCAGCGCCCTATACCACTAGACCACCACTGCCCCTTCACCTTCATAATGTATTTTACGTAATTCTTTGTGAAATATTTGTACAATCAATTAAATATCCCAATATACGTACAAGGCATCGCAAGTTTATTATTATTATTAATGTTATTATTGTATTTTTTGAAGTAAAACACGCCATTTTTCAAATTGTTTGAATACTAAGAGTCTCAAAGCCAAGCTGAGCTCACAGAGAGAACGTAGGCTATGTGTGTCGCGTCTACCACCGCCACACTTAAAACTCACATGGTACCGTCCATCATGGCTGGGTATGGACGGAGTACCAGCCCTGCAAGCTTATAGACATCAATGCTAATCAATCCTAATGTAGCAGTCTGAAAACTGATGGGCTTCTGGTTGAACCCCAGAGTACTGAGAGCGTAAGATTTGACGAGGATTGACGACGTCCTTCTCGGGATGTTGCCTGGAAATGGTTGCATATGGAAGAAAATAAATAAATAAACAAGGGAAAATGCAGAAACACATAAGATGGGATGGATGTGTAATGATGGCAACACATTTTAAATGTGTGTTATTAGCCTGGATAATTTAGGGTCCTATGGGGTTTGCTGTAAGCTGTCAGGACAATGTATATATTTAATAATGTAATTCTGTAAACATTTGAATTACAGCCAGAAATGAAATGATTGTTCCGCAGCCCCATAGATATTTCAATTCAGTCCATATTTATGCCTCACTACTTTCACATGAACCTGAAGGCACTGGATTTTGAAACTGCACACTTGGAGGCGGACTCAGTACTCAGGTCGGCGGTCCTCTGAACACAATACTGGTGAGGGTCATGAAAGTGAGGTCAGTGAGTATCATAATCTTTATGTAAGAAAATTAAAAAGTGTGTTTGCTCATGGACTTTACTTACTGCTCTGACTCTTCAGGAAGTCAGTCAAATGATTTTTTTTTTGTTTGTTTGTTTATTTGTTTATTTTTGGTTGATACCGCTTATACAGTAACAGGACATCTTTAGCAGCTACTTGATTTCCCAGTACAGCTGTAGCACATTTTTGGAACTTAGTCATTGCCTGTCTTTTCCCTGGAAACATAACTGGATCAATTCCAGCAAGATACCACTTGAGTCCTCCAGAAATCTTTGCTGTATTAATAGGACTTGTTGGGGCCACAAGACATGTTGGGTAACCCATGCTAAGGGGGTGTTAACTTGCGTTATTTATTCTATTGAGCTAATGAATGAATGAGTCTCTTCTGTCCTAACTCGCTTTCAGGTGATTTGGACAAATTCAAAGTGCCAAATTTACTTGTTTCAGATTTAAGACTGCATGTCTTTCAAAGCTTGGTATTTGATTTTCGATAGAGTTGTGGCCGAGAAGGCTGGGAAGGACTCAAGAACCAGATGCAAGCAAACATCTCGGGTTTCTTCAACAATTATCTTTAAAATAAAATGGATTTAAGGTAACATTAATGTGACTCATGTTTGTCCCCATATGTGTGAATGGCATTTCTCACAAGTCCTTGTCTGCAACTATGAGAGACCGTCTGTGTTTCGGCAGAAACCTAATCAGAGGACGACAAACCCACACCCGCAGTTTCAAGTGAGCCTGTGTAAGCATATTTGATGCCGAAAGTCTTGGCTCCTGTGTTTCCCAAGAGAGAGTCGAGCCTGTGATGCCAGCAAGCCATGGGAAAGCATGGGAATATGACGTCCTTAAGGGATGCAGAGCATCTTGACAATGTACTTCGAACCGGTCCTCACTTGAGTCCAGATAGTTGGAATCAAATGGCTGCGATAAAGACCTCCAAGGGGAATTCAATCTAACCATTCAGGGGGAAACTGTGGGGTTTCAAAATAAAACTACACATTTTTTAACCTTTGAATTGCACACAAGTGGTTCTATGCATTCTCTCTATGTTTATTTTTCAATTTCGTATGTTTAAATGCAAATTTATTTTTCATGAATTGTTTATTTTCAGAAAGGCACTTTGCATAGAGCAAATCAAACTTAGTGGCCTCAGTCGTTCATTTTCCTGAACTGTTTGCTTTCCTTGGCATCACATGCTGTGCTCATAATTCTGGATGAGGCTAACAGGGTACTGAAGTTCCACCAGTGCCAGACAACCAGAGGCGTGCAAATGCTTAGGGGTATATGCCTGGGCTCCTGGCTAATGGTTATATTGGGAATGTTCATGAGGGCTGTTCTATGCACTCATCCACAATTAGTGCTGTTACTGTCACTCAGCATTCATGAGTTCAGGAGTGTTTTTCATTCATTCATTCAATCATTCATTTTCTGAACCGTGGGCGCAGGTCGGCTGGCACCCATCTCAGCCGACTTTAGGTGAGTGCAGAGTACACCCTGGACAGCTCGCCAGGCCATCACGGGACAGAAACATGCTGACAGCTGTGTAACTCTTTTTGATGAAAGTCAGCAATGGTTCTTTTACATGAACCTCGCAACATAGACGGTGAGAGACATGGCTGGCCTTTGGTAACCCAGTTAGCTGCACTGGGTGGACAGTGACAACCTGTTGAGAGTGGGACTCGAACCCCTGACTTTGGGATCAGTGATCCAGCACTTTTACCACCAGTGCCTCCAGGAGTGTTTCTGTGTTTCCTTATTTTTTTTATTTGAGATGTTTTTCTATAATTTGAAGGCTTGAGTATTGACTGAAGTTATGAAATGCATGTTCTCATCAACTGATGTCTGGAGAACAAAGAGGGCAAGATGAGTGAAGATAATTGAATTGACTGCCAGCCAGATTCTATCTTGGATTTTATTGGCTATTGCCGCCACCCCCACCCCCGCAAAAAAAAAAAAAAAAAAAAAGAGGAAGCTGGGAGATTTGTGGCCTTTGCATGAGGCATTGAGTACTTTTGCAAATTCAAGTTAGCAGTATAGCTTCAGAAGATCCATTCAATTTGGGGAGCGGTTAGGTTTGATCTGCCCATGGGGTGGGGGGTGGACAGCATAATGCATACTGGCATCATTTTCATAATTTTTTTCTCACAAGTATATTATACAGTAATATGCTGATTTTCTAACTCTGGCCACCTTACCATTTCTGTGCACGTTCAAAATCTGTATAAAAACAAGGAGAGAATGTTCATCGTGCCAGCATGACTGATGGATCCGATTACTCCCAGACTGTCATGGCAGAAGTATAAAATAAGGAAGTAAATGTATTCAGAACAAGGGTTCTCCAGAGCCACATGATTGAGAATAGAAAGGCATGATAGGATAGGCCTTGCTGTGCTCACATTCAGGCCTATGTTGGCAGAATGCCAGCAGACACTGGGTGCAGATGGCATAGATGTACTAATGGCGTCGGGCTCAGGCTGAACTTTTAGGGTCGTGTTTGGGACGAGAGGAAGGATTCATATGGAAATGACACTGGTGCTGCCACACAAAAAGAGACGAGGCTAATGGAAGCAGTGAAATCAGAGTCGACTCATTTCTTGGGAGCGTTCCTATGGAGGTCTATGTACGTAGGAGGGGCTGTGCTGCTTTAACATAAAAAACAAATCTGTGGCATTGTTTGCAAAGCTTACTTTATTTTCTGTGGCATTATTTTGATTATGTGGTGTATCTACTATGTACAGATAGGTTAGACTATATGTATTTGCTTGTGAGTTACAATAAAAAAAATATGTAACTGTGCGAGGGGAAAGATGAATACGAAATGGCCAAAATGTTTCCATGATGGAGAGTGAAGCATCATGGGTAAATAACTTCCTTTATAATCTTTCAACTCTAGCTGAATTGTAGTGAGTCCCGTGGGAACATCACTTTTAGTGATGCCTAACAACCAACATATCCCTCTATTCCTCTTGTCCCTGTGTCTGGATGCCACGATATCCTGCTTTTGTGTCACATGATCTCCTCACTTTGTGATGTCAAAGTGAAGGACACTACCAGTGTTGTCCATCGCACCTGCAGAGCTTTTACATCCTACTTCTAATGTTGTTTTCTCAGTGAATAGGCACTAATTTGTTATTGATAATTAATCTGAAAAGTACTCGTAACAAGGCGTATGGTTTAGGCAGCGTTGTGGTTCACACGGTCACCTCACAGCAAGAAGATCATGGGCTCGTGTCCCAGGCTTGCTGATTGCATTTCTGTATGGAGCTTGTGTGTCTTCTGTGTTTGCATAGATTTTCTCCACAGGCCAAAGACATGACATTAGGCCAATCAGCTGTTCCAGATTGCCCCCGAGTGTGAGGAGGCACATGAATGGGTTTGTGTGTTTGTGTGTGTGTGTGTGTGTGTGTGTGTGTGTCAGTGGAGGAGGGTCGTGTGTGTGTGTGTGATGGCCCTGCTTGCCAGCGAGCCTTTCATGGTGTACCATTGAGTTGGCTGGTGGCCTCCAGTCGCTCTGCGACCCGACTGACTCGGTGACTATGCAGGTCACTTCCTGTGTAAAGCTCACAAGGTCATACAAGTATTTTGGCGATAAGCTCCGAACTGTTTACTTTTATGAAGAAAATTGGCTGAGCATCTTGCAGGATTAGGTTTAGTTCTGGATCTTTTGACTGCTGCACTTGTTTCTTATAGTTATTCAGATAGTGATCCAAGCAGTCTTCTCTCTGTCTTTCTGTCTCTCTTGCTCTCTCTCTCTCTCTCTCTCTGTGTGTGTGTGTGTGTGTGTGTGTGTGTGTGTGTGTGTGTGTGTGTGTGTGTGGTATCTCTTCTGTAATAGCTTGCTTTCTTAACTAACCTGCAAAACTTTTCTGTAAATGTTTTCTGGAAAACCAAGGCGTCAAATAGAAATCCTTCTTTACAAGTACGTAATTTTTTTCATCCTTTGTTTTCTGACTTGTATTTAATTTAAGGATATCAGGTCGATGATGATCCAATCCAGTTACGTACGTGTGATCAAATCTCATGGGGTTTTATATATTAAAGATGATGTAATGCTGGTGTTAAAAAAACGGCGCCGTGTTTATTGAAGACTTAATTTTATTTTTGCGTATTAATGCAAACCCGCAGGCCATGCAGTCATTTAATTCCGAACAAATCATTTCTCATTGTGCGTGCACACACACACACACACAGCACTATCTACACTGGGATATTATTGGCCATATAAATAAATGGATTCTCTCTCAGGGTGATTGTAAGCATGCGGTATTTTGGCTGGGTGCCTGGGGCGAGGAGGAGTCTGGAGCTCCCGCCCAACACCAGGCTACGGTGTGTGTGTGTGTATGTGTGTGAGTGAGAGAGAGAGCGAGAGAAAGAGAGAGTTTAGTCGTTGAGAGATTTCCACCGAAAGCATGTCGCTGCACTCTGGTTTATTTATGCTGCAAATGTGCACATGAGACGAGACGGAACTAGACAGGATGCGCGCGCATTTACGCTCCAGCACGAAATCAAGCGCGCGCACTTTACTTTGAGTTTGACAGCCCACGCACGTGACGTTGTTCGGAGTTCTTGGACGCTTCACCAGTCAGCTCTTCCACCAAGGAATGTTATTTACAAAGATCAGACCACATGCATATTTCTGCCTGAATTCTTTCCTTCTATGCCTGGATGACATGTGTCCACTATCCATGACATGGAAGACTCTGTCCGCTTCATGAACTCGTTGGCCTACTAATGATGAACTGTGGGATTTTGAAATTCTGTACCATGACCATGGCGTGCCGTGTGACTGTCGTGGCACTCCTGTGCCAACTAGAGAGCGTGGCGTTCTCGCTGGAGATAAGAGGTTATGACGACGAGTGGGGCAGACCAACAAAATGCGAAGAGATCACCATTCCGATGTGCCAGGGAATCGGCTACAACATGACGCGCATGCCGAACTTCATGAAAGATGATCGTCAAGAAGAAGCAGGTCGAAAAATCAGTGAATTCGCTCCTCTGGTGGAATACGGCTGTCATGCGCACCTCCGCTTCTTCCTGTGTTCCCTGTATGTACCTATGTGTACGGACAAAGTGTCCACCACTATTCCAGCATGCCGGCCGATGTGTGAGCAAGCGAGACAGAAATGCTCGCCGATTATGGAGCAATTCCATTTCAGCTGGCCGGATTCGTTGGATTGTTCAAAGCTGCCAACCAATAATGATCCGAATTCACTGTGCATTGAGGCTCCAGAGAATGACACGGTGCCTGAGACTAGGAAAGGGGAGGGCATGCTACTCGTCCCTGCCAGACCCAGGCAATCCGGCAGCGGGCATGGACAATCAGCTGAGTCTTGTGAGAACCAGGAGAAGTTCCAGTATGTAGAGAGGAGCAAGACATGTGCGCCACGGTGCACTCCCACTGTGGACGTCTTCTGGTCCAGGCAAGACAAGGACTTTGCTCTCATCTGGATAGTCGTGTGGTCTACTCTCTGCTTCGTCTCGACTGCGTTCACAGTCCTGACGTTCCTTTTGGACCCACATCGCTTCCAGTACCCTGAGAGGCCCATTATCTTCCTGTCCATGTGCTACAATGTCTATTCTGTGGCTTTTGTTATCCGTTCTGTGGCAGGAGCCGAGAATATTGCTTGTGACCGGGAAAACGGACAGCTTTACATCATACAAGAGGGTTTAGAGAGCACTGGTTGTACTATAGTCTTTCTCATTCTGTATTACTTTGGCATGGCCAGCTCCATCTGGTGGGTCATTCTCACACACACCTGGTTCCTTGCAGCTGGAAGGAAATGGGGGCATGAAGCAATCGAAGCTCACAGCAGCTACTTCCACATGATCGCCTGGGGCATCCCGGCTTTGAAGACCATAATCATTCTCACCATGCGCAAGGTTGCTGGAGACGAGTTGACCGGAATGTGCTACGTCGGTAGTATGGACACCAACGCTTTAACCGGGTTTGTTCTCATCCCTCTGTCCTGTTATCTGATCGTCGGCACCTCTTTCATCCTCACCGGTTTCGTCGCGCTGTTCCACATCCGGCAGATCATGAAAACCGAGGGCACCAACACGGAAAAGCTGGAAAAGCTCATGTTAAAGATTGGAATCTTTTCTGTGCTTTATACCGTCCCAGCAACTTGTGTGATCATCTGCTACCTCTACGAAAGGCTCAACATGGACTACTGGATGTTTCGTGCCGTGGAGACCAAATGCATCTCTTTTCCTGGACGGAGGGTCCAGGATTGCTCTCTGGAGTCTTCCGTGCCCACCGTAGCCGTATTCATGCTGAAGATATTCATGTCCTTAGTGGTGGGCATCACCAGCGGAGTCTGGGTGTGGAGCTCAAAGACTCTGCAGACTTGGCGAGGCTTGTGCACCAGGAGGTTGTCAGTGAGGACGACGCACAAGCCCTGTCCCGGCATCAACTGCACCAGCTCTCACTGTCATTTCAAAGCCACTGCAGTCCATGCAAGCAAAACGGACACGTGCGCAGACAGCCCCACGAGGGTTTGACAAAATTGGGATGCGATATCCTTTGGACGATATTAGGCGTTTTACCATGCGGCCCATTGTCGGTGAAAACATCGAAAAGCTTGAGCCAGAGAAGAAACCTGAAAGAGAAAGACTGGAACAGGACATGTGGTGTGGATGCCATGGGTTTATGGTGCAACTGAAATGTAAATACTGTACAAATTTTAATAATTTTAGTCAGAAATGTTTATTTATTACAACAATTTAATTATTGCTTATCACTGAATGCACTATACTGTACATATAAACTGATGCCCTGAATTGCATGGTGTATAAATTTGGATCTTGTGTGTTTGTGTGTAAAATGATTTTTTTGGAAGAAAACAATAAAACTTAACTGTATATTTTTGCTAATGACTTTGTTTAATTACATTTATTGTGCTGCTGTTTAATGAAACGCAGAAAAAAGATCATTTAATTGTTCTTGGGTCATGAGGAGGGTGGAAGTTATCCCAGATGACACGATGTGAAGGCAGGGTACACCCTGAACGGCTCGTCAGTCCATCAAAGGGCAACACACACGCACGCACATGGCCATTCACATTTAAATCTAGGGACAATCTGGAATAGCCAGTTTGCCGACTGTCCATGTCTTTTGGACTGTCTGAGGAAACCGGAGAACCTGGAAGAAACCCCTCATAAGCACAAGGAGAACAGGCAAACTACACAAAAACACTCCCTTGAAAAGCCCAGGATTCAAACCGAAGACTTTCTTGATTGGTGCCAACCACTACACACCGGTGTGCTGCCCAGGTTAAGCCCAATAATTCATGTCAATGATCTAATAAGATAACCATTATACTGTGTAAGGTTTTGTGTTAACATGACACATATTCATGTCACGATAACAGGAAAGCACGTCCCTATATTTTAAAATAAATTTCACATTTTTAATTTTACTGTAAGAAGAATACAGAAACCCGCACCAAACCCAAAACTCAAAACCAGGATCTTGTTGCTCTGATGTGAACGTCCTCATCACTATGCTACAGTTCTGCTCTAAGAAAACGACGATACTGTAATATGTTTGTAAACAATCTCCATGTGCATTGTACTGGTACTGAAGTGACACTTTGGAAATGAGTTTCGAATGTTTTCTCAAGGGGTTTCTTTTGTTTCTACTTCTCCAGGAAGTCGATTTTTACTCTTACGAGAAAAGTAGTGCATGTAAGAATTCTTGTAGGTTGTGAAAATTAGCTTCGGAAAAGCCTTAAGAATTATATTAATAGCAAAATGACCTACATTGGAGCGTTTAATGCTGTACTGCACTTTTAAAAATATTTTTGAGAACACTTTTTGCATTTAATAACCAGCATAAAACTGTTGTCGACGTTTGGTTTGATTGTCTGAACAGTCCTATAATAATAATAATAATAATAATAAGAAGAAGAATAAAAAGAATAATAATAAACTTCTACTAATGCAGTAAATTTCAGCTTTG
Organism: Plotosus lineatus; assembly: GCA_024760905.1. Classification (NCBI taxonomy): domain Eukaryota; kingdom Metazoa; phylum Chordata; class Actinopteri; order Siluriformes; family Plotosidae; genus Plotosus; species Plotosus lineatus. Next base: position 41,942,865 of record CM045740.1, read on the forward strand.
CTTGAAAAGCTTCTGCTTATTCTGTATCCGTCTCAAAGGTGCTGTCACACTTTCCGAAGTGACTGTTATTGCAGGGTCTTTATTTTAATTCATTTTAAATGTGTTCCACAAGACTGCTGTCAGCTGATCACAATCTTGGCAATGACGCAACTAAAAAGGGACATGAAATCAGAGGAGCTCTGGCCAGGGCTGTGGTCACATTTACTGATGTGCTTTAACGTGTTGGTTTCTATCTTCGCAGCACCCCACCACCCCACCCTCAAATCTCTGCTTGACCTGTGTGACTTCACATAACATAACATATTTTATGAAGTGTATCTGGATTCACGGCAGACAAATCGAGAGCAGGAAAGATTTTCAAAGCTTCATGTTGTCAGACCAGTGAACACTTAATAAGGGGCGACTCACAAAGCCAACACCATTAGTCATTTTGCAAAGGTTTAGGAAGGAAGCAAGTCCCAGGTGTAAACTAAATAGGATTTACAGAGGCAAATCTCGCAGGATAAATTCAGGTATAATAATATAGTATGTGTCCATAAAACTGTCCTGCTACAGGGCCTTTTAGCAGGAATACACCTATTTATTGGAAGGAATGTATGTATTCTGTTAGGAGATTTGTATATAATTGTACTGACTTTTTACCCATCATGGCTGATTGTTGATCTTGGCAACTGTCGCTGTAATTATATGGTGCATTAACAGCCTGCACCACTTGCTATAAAGGAAAATTATGACTTGATGTTTTTTGCTCCTTTAGCACCATACTGTACGTATCATGACATTCTAATTACTAGCTTTACAAGGTGTCCGGATCTTTCTAGCGCCAATGTTATTATTTGAGTGAGTGCATTATTTATGCTCCAGGAACAGCTTGTTGAACACAGTTAAAGCTGGGATTGGTAAGTTTTTAGCTGTCGACACAAACTGATATTTTGGTCGAAATGGCCAGCAACCTGACAACAATCAATAACTTCTGAATTCTGAAAAAGTCTGCAAGAATTCAATAATCTATAGACACTGTAATTTTGAACAACTTCCACCAATCACTGGCTCGTTGGGAGGGGTCAGGTATATATGGCTTTGGACGGACTTTTGAGGTCAAGGCTAACTCTTACTTTAAATAACTGGGGTTTTTGTTTTGTTTTTTTGTATCCTGTCCCAAAGTCGGAAATGTTCCCTATGTATATCACTTGGTTTCTTTGGGGATAGGTTTTAAGTACTAGCTCTAATTATTTAGCATTTGACTGAAGTCAAATTTGAAATTGATTCATTCATTTTCTGAATCGCTTAATCTTAATTAGGGTCACGTGGAGGCTGACGTCCATTTCGGTCGACTCTGGGTGAGGGCAGAATACACCCTGGACAGCTCACCAGACCATTGCAGGGCAGAAACACACTGACAGTTATGCAGCTCCTTTTGATGAAAGTCAGCAATGGTTCTATTACATGAACCTCTCATCATAGACAGTGAGAGACATGGCCAGTGACAAGCCGTTGAGAGTGGGGCTTGAACCACCAAACTTCGGATCAGTGAGCCGGCACCTTACCACCAGGCCACCACTGCCCCCAGATTTAAAATTAGCAAGCCTGAAATGAAATCGAATGTCAAGTTTGATATGTCTCCATGTATACCACTGAGAAACAAACTCAAACTCTCCTTCACTCTGTCTCAGGTGTATCTCTTTTCTCAACCCAAACAAATAGATATTTGCCATTTGGATTGTGATGCAAATTTGACCGACATGGATGGTTTTAGGCTGAATTGTTTGTGTGATACTGCAGAGTTTGTGCTGCAAGGGTGCTCGGTTTATACAGCAACAGCCTTCATTATTCGGTCCATCAAGAACCTTGAACATAAAGGCCCCATTGTCCACCTTGATGTTTCACGTCCTGAATGATATTTTAAGCAGTACCTCGCTCAAAGATGCCCCCCTCCCCCATAGACAACCATTATAAAGTGAAACGTTAATAGCCTTGTAAGTGAGCTTGAGAACGGGACAAGATAGAACAATTTTGTAATTGTCTCGTAACCCAGAGGAGAAGCTGTGTGTATGTTTAGCATGAGGATCATTAAAGCATTAGGGACTTTCCCCTCCACTTTTAAATAAAGCCAGAGGAATAGAGCAAAATAAAGAAAGGAATGGACCTCATTACCTGTTACCCCATGGGTAGGATCCCTTTCCCTGAGTGTTTGAAGTGTAAATAAGTGGCTGTGGTGAAAGCAAATTGAGAATCTGTTTCCACCAAAAGGTTTTTTAAATTATCTTATTTGAAAGGAAAATTAAAACCAACCTAAATAAAAGCTTGTTATATTTAAAATACAGTATTATGTACATTACATAAAATGTACGATCATTTATTATTTTTTATTTATTTATTTTTTTAATTGTGACTTAGCCTTACACAGGGAACACTGCAAAAAGTGGGGCTGGAGTGACATTGATGCAAAAGTTGCCGCTGAAGTATTGTGCACTACATGTACCAGTGCATACACCATGTGTTCGTGTAAATGAGCAGATAGCAGATGCCTGTCTGATATGTGCAAATATAGGTAGTATTATGTGCAGAAGTGCATAGCCTTATATTATTCAGAAGTTCCATAGTTTATCTGATTAGTTAGTTTCATTCTTTCATCATCTTTCGCTTCTTCAGGGGTTGGGTTGCGGGGTAGCAACCTAAGCAAAGAGGCCTAGACATCCCTCTCCCCAGCCACTTCCTCCAGCTCTTCTGGGGGGACACTGAGGTGTTCCGAAACAAGCCGAGCGACCTAGTGCCTCCAGCGTGTTCTTGGTCGACCCCGGGGTCTCTTCCCGGTTGGACATGCCCGAAACATCACACCAGGGAGGCGTTTGGGAGGCATTCTCACCAGATGCCCGAGGCACCTCAACTCACCCCTCTCAATGCAGAGGAACAGCGAATCTACTCCAAGCTCTTCCCGGATGGTAGAGCTTCTCACCTTATCTCGAAGGGAGAACCCCGCCGCTCGACAAAGGAAGCTCATTTCAGCCGCTTGCATCCGCGATCTTGTTCTTTCAGTCACTACCCAAAGCTCATGACCATAGGTGAGGGTTGGAACGTAGATTGGCTGGTAAATTGAGAGCTTTGCCTTGCGGCTCAGCTCCTTCTCCACCACGATGGACCGATACAGCCTCCGTTTAACAGCATATCCATCTGTCGATCTCTTGCCCAATCCTTCCCTCACTCGTGAACAAGACCCCAAGATACTTAAACTCCTCCACTTGGGGCAGGACCTCATTCCAGACCCGGAGGGTGCATTCCACCCTTGTTTGACTGAGAACCATGGCCTCGGATTTGGAGGTACTGATTTTCATCCCAGCCACCTTGCACTTGACTGTGAATCACTCCAATGAGTGATGGAGGTCCCTGCCTGATGAAGCCAAAAGGACATCATCATCCACAAAAAGTAGAGATGAGATCCGATGGCCACCAAACCAGAACCCTTCAAGGCCTCGGCTGCACCTAGAAATTCTGTCCATAAAAATTATTAACAGAATTGGTGAAAAAGGACTGCCTTGGTGGACTCCAACCCTCACCAGAAATAAGTTTGACCTGTTGTTACCAATATGAGACCAAACTCTGGCTCTGGTGATGCGGCGATCGAATGGCCCGTAGCAACGGGTCCGGAACACCGCATTCCCAGAGGACGCCCCACAAGACAGCCCGAGAGACACAGGCAAAAGCCTTCTCCCAATCCACAAAACACATATGGACAGATTGGGCAAACTCCCATGCCCTCTCCAAGATCCTGTGGAGTATATAGTGTTGGTCAAGAGTGCTACGGCCAGGACGAAAACCACATTGTTCCTCCTGAATCCAAGGTTCGACTATTGGTCAGAACCTCTTCTCCAGTACTCCTGCATAGCCCTTCCCGGGTAGGCTGAGGAGTGTGATTTCGCGATAATTGGAACACACCCTCCGGTCCCCCTTTTTAAAAAGGGGGACTGCCACCTCAGTTTGCCAATCCAGAGGTACAACCCCCGATCACCACGCGATGTTGCAGAGACATGTCAACCAAAATAGCCCTACTGCATCCAGAACCCTGAGATATTCAGGGCAGATCTCCTCCAAACCCGGAGCCGGACCACCAAGGAGCTTTTTGACTACCTCAGTGACCTCCACTCGAGTGATGGGCAGACCCCCGCCCAAACCCCCAGGGTCTTCGTCCTCCACGGAGGGCGTGTTGGTGGGATTGAGGAGGTCCTCAAAGTATTCCCTCCACCTCCCGACAACATCCCCAGTCAAGGTGAGCATCTCCCCACCTCCAGTGTTTGTGGAGAACTGCTTCCCCCTCCTGAGCCGTTGAATGGTGGTCCAGAACCTTTTTGAGGCCAACCGATAATCACTCTCCAGACCCTCTCCAAACTCCTCCCACGCCCGAGATTTTGCATCTGTGACAGCTTCGGCTGCAGCACGTTTGGCCTGCCTGTACCTGTCTGCTGCCTTGGGGGTCCCACAGTATGTAGTTTTATACCGATACACTGTGATTTTTGCCATCATCTTGCTGTCTTGGAACTGACGCTATTACATTCTACTGTGATTACGGACTCTTGCAAGAGTGAAACCGACAATAATTGGTGGCCATTTTAAGCAAATTAATGCAAAATATTCAGCACGTTTTAGCAGATTGCAACTTCATACATGTAAGTAAACAACATGTTTTTATGAATATATACATATTTTCAGAGTAATAGTAGAATTTGGAAGGGTTTCCTTTCATTCTTCTTTGAAGTCCCAGGCACTATTCATAAAAACTCAATTACCAAATCTGGTAATGGAACATCCCATAATGTTTCAGGTTTCTTGTGAAGCAAGTGTATTTGACTAGCAGGCCTCGACATTTCAAAAATTTGGGGGAGCCAGTTTATGCTTCACGGATAAATGACTCTGGTAACCCAAAGTTCGTTCAGTTGAAAATGAGCCACGTGACCCAAAGGTTGTGCAAAATGGTTCCCTGAAGTCCAAGTAAATTATTAAACAAAGCTGTTATTCAATCAATTAGATGTGTGCTTTTAAGTTCAGAAGATGTGTGTATAATATCTTATGTGCTGTTGAATTTTATAATATTAAAGGATTAAATTAGTGACAAGTAATTATTTTGAAACATTAAATTTTAATATAAATAATCATCAGTTTTCTGATTAAACTTCTGAAATACAGGGATCCCTTGCTACTTCACGCTTCAATTCATGTGGCTTCAGTGCATCGTGTTTTTTTTTTTTTAAATATTCATTAATTTAAAAAATAAGGAAATTAAAGAGGAATGGGGGAAGTTAAGGAAAATGCCACAAAAGTAAGGCCCGTTATGCAAAAAACCCTATACAAACACAAAACAAAAACAACCCAAAATCTCCCATTAAAACAAATTACATTTTTGTGAGGTGTGCATCTGAGTGAGTGCACATGTGCGCACGTGTGTGTGTGTGTGTATATTTTATTTATATCTTGTGCATTATTTTTCAATGTTTAATTGTTATAAGCATTTATAGCTTTGAATATGTATTTATTGGTATTATATACACATATACATGTACATATACATCAGTTGGGTGGGTTGGAGGGTGATCCTGTTTCGTGGAATTTTGTGGTCGCGTGAGGATCTCGGTCCCAATTAACTGTGGAAAGTGAGGGATCCCTGTACTTTTAATACATGAACAAGCAAAGTTTCATCAATCAGCATAAACATCAAACACCAGTCGCACCAACCTGAACCTTTTAACTGGTTGAACTGGAACATTCACTAATTGGTAACAATGATACCTGGAACTTGTGTCGCTATAACATTATTTTGATAATTCACAAGGTATTAATAAATGTTGAAGCGCTTCTTCCCTAATTTGTACGATATACTTGTAGCAAATCTTGCACCTGATTTTGGTAACACATCCATCATCAGTAATGTTTAGTATTTCAAAGTTGTCTTGATATGAATATTTTCTGAACATTTTGGCATGTACCCGCCGTGTTGGCTGTTTTTGTTTTTGTTTACGACATACGAACCCGTTTTCGGCAGTACGCGGTATCACACACTGCATTACGGAGGTGAAATATGTATGTGACCATTTCGAAAGACCGCCGGCCAGTCACAAAACCGACCGTCGGGTCGTGTGAATTGTTGAGGCTTGGACTAGTGTGTAATACAGGACACTGTTACCATATACATTTATGAAGTATTTTTAGTATTTCAAAGCAACTTATCCATGAGATCTGCTTGTCTGTTGGATATTGTAACAGTTCTAGCTTCCGACAAAAGTTCTTGTTTTGAAATGAAAATTGTATGTTGCACGATTCTATATAGAACATGAGATTTTGTCCAGGTGGATAAAAGCTAAGAAGTCCCCAGATGGAAGCTTTAATTATCATCATGAAAAAAAAAAAAAAACAGGTTGACAGCATTTGCTTGTATTCATGACAGAGACACTTTTTCGAATAACTGAACCTTTTGGATCTAGGCCAATGACCTAATTTAGACCAGAAGCCATAATGTATTTGCATGACTGGAAGTTTAATGGAAGTGCCACCATTAGTCTTCAGTGGTGCCTCTTGGTAAAATGTTCAGTATGATGACGCACCTAAAAATACAGTATGATGGCCTTCATGAGAACTAATTGTCACCTTTTGTTACATCCAAAGCAAACAAGTTAAATTTGCTGAATAATTCATCCTGTTCATGAGTAATGTGTCACCTAGAATTCAAGGCTGGACCATTGAGAAAGAGAAACATATTCATACTATAAGTATATTAGCATTGGAAATGACCCAACTGTCCAGATTAGTTTCGGGCGAATGTGTGCCAGGAAATTCATTTTATATTTTTATAGTCTTTTCTTGAAATGGGGCCTCAGCTTTTCTTGCCTGACTTGTTTAGTTGTGACAGTCAAGAGCAGGCTCACTGTCTGGTTGAGGCAATCCTCAAACCTCCAGACAGTTCAACCTGACAAAAGGGCCTTTTGCTGGGCTTTGGCTCGGGGATATTCTGCACAGAGACGGCTTTGTGCTGTGGGTGAACGTTGGAGACACACCGTGTCTTGTTGCTGGCCAAGTTGTCAGGTCTCTCTGGTCTGTGCAAACCATCCTTTTCAATCAGGTTGTTCCTTTCACGGCTGTCATGTCAAATTGGAATCATAGCACTGCTTAGGAAACCCATAGGAACCCTGCATGGAACATCAAGAAAGAATATTCAGTTTTGGTAAAAAAAAAAATAATAATAATTTTCAACTTTGCCAAAAAACACATCGATTGAAAGATTTGATCCGTTTTCTGCTGAGGCTTGGCAGCGTACAGCTACTTTAACAGAGTCAGTCTATGGGAAAGGAAAAGGGCCTCATTAGAAAGATTAGCAATAGCTTTCTGGCTTTTTATATCATAAGCTGTTTACAGCTTAAACACTTTGCTTGTAAAACTGTCCGTTCCAGGGCGGCCATGTCAACGTTTCCTTTATTAGTGAGATGAGACACTAAAGGCTATTAAAGCGTATAGTGCCCCCAGCTGAGCCATGTGCTGCTAGTTAGTCTCCATGCTAGCGGCCATTCTTCTGGCATCCGGCTTTCCTTGCTCAGGCCTGGTTGGCAGCACCTTGCTTAGTTAGGTGCAGTTCATGCTAACGGTGTCCTGGACAACATTCCTTGCAGACTGCTGGCTTGCACAAGGAAGCTCATAAAGGTAATTAAGGTGTCTCAGAATGAGTGCGCCGCTTAGTTTAATAGCAACTGAGAGGACTGTGGAGGCTTGTTCGCTTGGCGTCAAAGTGTAATTACATTTTCCATGGTCATTTAGTGTCTCGCGGGTTAATAATAAGGCCTAAGGGGATGTTAGAATTTAACTTGTCATGCATTATATTCACAAATCCCTCTATAACCCTGCTTTGTTACCGAAAATGGGGTACATGTTTATTTAGGATGGAGCAAAAGATCATTGTGGGAATTTCATCATGCTAAGCTTAGGGACTGAAGCAAGCATACCACTCGTGCATGTGTGTGTGTGTGTGTGTGTGTGTGTGTGTGTGTGTGTGTGTGTTTCCAGAGCCAAGTGTTATCTAATGCTGAAAGCCATATGGCTTGGGGCCTCCCATCACAGTGTGTTCATGGCTTCACAAGTCAATTTTTTATGGAATGTGACATAGACCCTTGGTATTAGTGAATCGTTTGCGACATTGAATTTGGAACATCTGGACACCTATTTTATGATGTATTCTACAGAATAGTCCCTAGTTGAGTTCAATAAACCTGATCAGGAAGAATCCCAGATCTATTGAGTGAATATCAAGCTCTTCACTGGTCTATTTCTTTTGCAATCTTCATTTCATCGCTCCTGTTTGTATGACCCTTTCTCTCAGTGGAGAGTTTTCGAGCTCATACTCTCAACCCAACAACATAACCCATAACCCAAGACCTCACCCAGACCCTGCACTTTCTCGGCAGCTGTACTGCTGATTCATCCATCTTACAAACAAGCCAGGTCTCCCACTCATGCTGAAAGTATGACGCACAATAAACGAGTGGTGGATGTGCTCCTGTTCTTCTATTAGTTTGGTCCTTTCCGTCGCATTCCGATCCACGATAATATTTTTTGACCGAAGCTGAAAACAATGGCTGGAAGGTCTCCAAAGCTTCTTCAAAGATTCTTACCCCTGTTGATGGTTGGTCAGAACGACCTATTGTTGGGAAAAAGTGCATGGCTCAATTTATAAAAATAAATTATATTTGTGTGGGATTATGACCAGAATATTGTGACCTGAGAGTAGAAGTGGGATTTAAAAATTGTTAAAAAAAAAAAAAAAATGCTTGAGGTTTGGTGGGGAAAAAAGAACCGCATCATATCCATGACTTATTCATACAGCTGCCATCTAGGTGTGTGAGTTAGTTTCACGTCACCATTAATTAATAGTCCTGATACCACTAATAAAGGAATCATACAATACATGAGGAATTGGGCTGCAAATAAAAATAACACTGGTGCAGGGAGTATGGATCATTACCATTTTATTTATAGCTTCAGAATTTGTTATTATCTTCAACAAGCACTCAGTGATGGACTGGCAAGCTGTTCAGGGTGTACCCCACCTTTACAAGGGGGTCAACTGGGATAGGCTCCAGATATCCCATGACCCTAGTAGTATAAAATGGTTCAGCGAATAAAATCTTGAGCCCCAGGTTGTAGGCACATTCTCAGTGTGACGATAATGCTTTCATTTTACATCCCAAAATCATGCCTGGAGGTGGCTTGACTAGGCTAAGTGTCCTCTGCTGTGAATAAAAATAATGCACTGGACTAACATTCCATTCAGGGTGTATTGCCAGGAGCTCCCAAATGTTCCCAGAACCCACACAGAGATCAGGTGATTAACTGCATTTGTATTTTTTAAAAAGTGTACATAACAATTGCTGAGAAGTAAACAGGATAACCTGTTGAAAGACTTAATAAAATTAGGGAAGCATTCTAAAACTGAGGAAGGAGTCAGAGACACTGAAGAATCCTTGGCTAGGAAGCTTGCCAAGAGCTGTGAAGTCCCTATTGCTGCTGGCTGACATCAACGCATTCCCTTGTTCCCATCTGTAGCGCATTTCCAGAATGATGAGCTGCGGTTCACTCAAAGTTCTCAATAACGAGCCATTGACAAAAATAGGTTTTCTATGGCATAGGAGATATACTACTTATCGAAAAGCTCTGCAAAATAAACAACAACGATATGAGTTATTTATGAGTGCCGCCTGGTGGCTTGGAGGTTATACAGTACAATACAGTACACTGCTTCTTGCGAGTGATGGCCCTGGTTTAGAGTGTACAAATATTTTTCCTGAGACAGATTTTGATTACTCTTTAAACAACAGGTTGTTAAGACCCAAAAGATATTTGCGTTGTGCAAGGTGCCAGAACAGCAGTGCAGGACGTGACCTAGCTTTTAGTCAGACGTGTGGGAACGCAGCAAAAGGGAGTGGAAGGCGGATGGTGGCTCGATCTCACAGGTGTCAGGCTCCAGGCTGACCTGCTCCAACAGGATGTGGTTTTCCTGCTCGTGCTTCACCACGCTACAGGAACACTGCTGACTAGCTGGGAAAAGTGGAACTGCGGAAAAGAGGAAAGCCAGGTTGGAGTTGAAAGAACAACCGTGTGTGTGTGTGTGTGTGTGTGTGTGTGTGTGTTTGGCTGAATCAAGCACACATGGCTGTAATCTCAGCACACCGCATCAGCGAGATCACCGGGTGTAGCGTGCGATTTGTGTTATTATATCTGTGCCATTTCCCAGCAGTCTTAGTGACCTCCCATGGGGCTATTATGGTTGGATAAGACAATTTGGCAAATTCCAATTAGACGAACATGCATGGATATAACATGGATGGATCAGAACAATAGTACACACACACAAACATTTTATATATATATATATACATGTGCATGTATATATAATATATTATGTGTGTGTGTGCGTGCGCGTAGGGACAGTCCTGGGCTTGGTGAGGGCATTTCTATGTGGAGTTTGCATTTTCTCCCCATGGTTGTGTTGTGCTTCAGTCAGTGTTGTCTATGATTGGCTGCAGCTACTGGTTATATTACTCAAGAACAAATGTAACGGTTTCATTTGAAAGTCCTTATATGGTTTTCTGTTAGTGTTCAGTGTCTATAAGCATCCACTAAGGAGTTATAAGTGCTATAGCTTTAAAACTTTGTGACCTCGCTGAAACTGTATCCTTTGACCTAAACCGTCCAAGATCAAGTAATCTCAAGTCACGCAGGGTGTAGTCACAGTCGAACTGATTCACCAACACTGGCAGTTACAATAAAAAAATGTAGTATTTATATACAAAAGATAAACAGTGTTTAATGTTAGAGAGTTAGAAAGTATATTCCAAATTCAAAGTAGTTTTAGGGTTGATTGTTTGGGCGTGTCTGTGTGGAGTTTGCATGTTCTCGCCATGCTTGCGTGGGTTTCCTCCCACAATCCAAAGACATGCACAGTAGGTTAATTAGCCGTTCTAAATTGCCCGTAGGTTCGCATCATGCAGAAGGCAATGGCAAACCACTGCACTGATCCTGCCAAGAAAACCTTCATGAAGATGATAACCAGGGTGTTATCCTTCATGGCGGGTCGCCAGTGGTTGTCCTACGACTCAGGCACGAGATAGATAGATAGATTAGTGCAAGTCTTATTGAAATCTGTTCACTTTAATGTGGCTTGAATGTTTATTTATATTTATATATATATATATATATATATATATATATATATACACACAAAAGTAAAAGGACAGGACAAAGACTTTCTATTGAAACTCCATTTATCACTACAGATCTGTTTCGAGGGGTAGTGAAACCATCCTCTCTCTTCAGGTGCTTATAGAAGATTCTTCTATAATCACCTTAAGTGGGAGGATGGTTTCACCACCCCTCGAACCACATCTGTAGTGATAAATGGAGATTCAATAGAAAGTCTTTGTCCTGCCCTTTACTTTTGTTTATTTGCCCTACCAAACAGTATTGAGCACTCTCCCACGGAAGGATCTACCCAGAAAATCCTATATATATATATATATATATATATATATATATATATATATATATATATATATATATATATAAAATATATAAAATTTATTTATTTATTTCCAATGTTGAAATAACAAATTATTCATTCATTTTCTGATCCATGGGCTTTTTACACCCGAGCCATAGTGGCTCATCAGGCCAGTGCTTATCCCCAGTTTCCATAGCGTTAAGTAACCAGGAGTTTAACTCCTCTTGGATGGGATGCTAGTCCACCGCAGGTTACCTTCCCAGTATATTTTACTGGTACCCATTTGTACTGCTGGGTAAACAGAGGCACACTTGTGGGAAAGAGCTTGCCCAGGGGTCTAATTGGGATTTGAACACACAACCTCCCAATCATAAGCCCAGCATGCTAACCACTACACCACCAGCCCCATTAATTACAGCTTTAAAAAAAAATCTAATCAGTGTTAAAGCACAATATTGCTTCAACATGTCTTTTTATTTTTTTGTATGTATATGTATATACTTGTACAGACGCTTCCCGACTTACGTTTTTAATTGGTTCCGGATGGCCGAACGCAAGTTGAAAGTGAACGTAAGTTGTTACAATGACGTGTGACGCCCATACTGTACTATACCTCCATAAATACCATTACCGTATCTCATAAAACATCCCTAAATCAATTATAAATGTAACATAAAATAATATCAAATATATCAAATAATATCAACACTAATTTCAATGAAGTCACTTATTTATACCGAGTTACTTTACATGAAGCTTAAAACAGCCAATCAACGCTTACAATATGGGAGGTGCTCAATACCGAAAGTAGTGTACTTGCTGTGGGTTATACAGACTTCCGGTATTTCAAGTGCACAAGGGTGCTGTTGAACTCGTTTAGAACACAACCTGCACTGATGTGAATCCCAGCAAAGCTGAGAGCTTTCTTTTGTGTAAGTAAGTAAGTAAACTTTATTCAAGAGATGCATACAAAGAACAAGTACAAATCCTAATGAATATTAATATAAAAATAAGTATACACTCTTAGGATTCTGCTGAAAGATAATAAATATCTGTAATTGTTCTGTAATTTGTGCATTCGGGTTTTCATTCATATTACAACTCTTTGTTTAACTGAGTATGCATTAGATTGTGCCGATCTGAGCAGATAGTTAATTCATCTGTGTATGAGACTTGCACACATGCTAGGAGGCTTACGCTTCTGACCAATCTGACCAACCATATTTGCTTAGGGTTACAAAAGTCCGCAAAACCGTGTAAATACAAAGACCACAGAGACGACGTCTTAACTCAAGTGTAACACGCTATATAACTGAGATGTATGTATATATATATATATATATATATGTATGTATATGTGTATATATGTATATGTATGTATGTATGTATATATATGTGTATATATGTATATGTATATGTATGTATGTATATGTGTATATATATATATATATATATATATATATATATATATATATATATATACATACACACACACACTCAGTCTGTAGTTTGAAAACAATGAATGCAGCGTCATTACGTCAGCATACTACGTAGGTACGTCTAAACTCAATTTGACTTAAAAAACGTAGAACGGGTGAACGCAAGTCGGGGAGTGTCTGTATTAGTAATGCAGCCATTAGGAGGGGCGCAAACCAGTGTTCACCCTCGCGCCGGTCCCAAGCTCAGATAAATGCAGAGGGTTGCATCAGGAAGGGAATCTGGCGTAAAACCAATGCCACATATAACATGTGAGTCAAAAATAAGGATTCCATACCGGATCGGTTGAGGCCCGGGTTAACAACGACCGCCATCAGTGCTGTTAAATGCTGGTGCTGGTGGAAATTGGATTACTGTTGGTCGAAGAAGGAGAGGCAGTAGGCATGTCCGTAGGCAGAGAGAGAGAAGAGGAAAGGCATGAGTCTAGGACTGACAGTAGGGACTTTGAATGTTGGAACTATGACAGGAAAAGGTACAGAGCTGGCTGACATGATGCAGAGGAGGAAGGTAGACATATTGTGTGTTCAGGAGACCAAGTGCAAAGGTAGCAAGGCTAAAAGCTTAGGAGCAGGGTTTAAGATAAGATAAGATACAGCTTTATTAATCTCACAATGGAGAAATTCACTGTTACAGGCTCTTGAGGTACCATCAGTAGGGGGTGCAAAAATAGCTACATATACAAACATACACACATACATATATATTATACAAGTAAATCAATAAATAGATACATAAATAGTATAAATTAATAAACAATAAAAGAAAAGAAGGGAACAAGCTTTTTTAAAGTTTTTAAGTTTAAGCTGTTTTAAAATGGTGTGGATGGGAAGAGAAATGGAGTAGGAGTCATCTTGAAGGAGGGGTTGGTCAGGAATGTTCTTGAAGTGAAAAGAGTGTCAAACAGTTGATGAGTCTCAAGTTAGAAATTGAAGGTGTGATGTTCAGTGTTGTTAGTGCTTATGCCCCACAGGCAGGATGTGAGCTTGGAGAGAAGGAGAGATTCTGGAGTGAATCAGATGAAGTAATGCAGAGTACCCCCAGAGGTGAAGGAGTGGTCATTGGTGCAGACTTCAATGGACATGTTCATGTTAGTGCAGGCAACAGAGGGGACGAGGAAGTGATGGGAAGGTTTGGTATCCAGAACAGGAACACAGAAGGACAGATGTTGGTAGATTTTGCAAAAAGGATGAAAATGGCTGAAGTGAGTACTTTCTTCCAGAAGAGACAGGAGCATAGGGTGACTGAGAAAAGTGGAGGTAGGAGCACACAGGTAGAGTACATCTTGTGTAGGCAAGGTAATTTGAAGGAAGTCAATGACTGCAAAGTAGTAGTAGGTGAGAGTGTTGCCAAACAGCATAGGATGGTGGTGTGCAGGATGATGCTGATGGTGAGGAAGGGGAAGAGGGCAAAGGCAGAGTAGAAGTGGTTGAAGCTGAAAAAGGAAAAGTGTTGGCTTGTCTGTGATCGGAAGGTCTCGGCAAAAATGAAAGGAAAAGTGTACAAGACGATGTTGAGGCCAGCAATGTTGTATAGTTTAGAAACAGTGGCACTGGGGAAAAGACAGGAGGCAGAGCTGGAGGTAGCAGAGATGAAAATGTTGAGGTTCTCTTTGGGAGTAACGAGGATGGATAGGATCAGGAATGAGCACATCAGAGGGACAGCACATGTAAGACGTTTTGGAGACAAAGTCAGAGAGGCTAGATTGAGATGGTTTGGACATGTACAGAGGATGGATAGTGAGTATATTGGTAGTAGGATGTTGAGGTTGGAACTACCAGGCAGAAGGCCTAGAGGAAGACCAAAGAGACGATTCGTGGATGTGGTGAAGGAGGACATGAAGGCAGTTGGTGTAAGAGAAAAAGATGCAGAGGATAGGGTGAGATGGAGGCATATGATTCACTGTGTCGATCCCTGAAGGGAACAGCCGAAAGGAAAAGAAGAAGATTTGCTTGTACAGTGGTACCTCACCTTACAAAAGTCTCACCAAACAAAAAATTCAAGTTACGAAAGCATTTCTTCAAATTTTTGTCTCAGGATATGAAACAAGTTCACGTTACGAAAACACCATCTTTAAAATTCAAACGCGCCATTCAAACAATGCACGAGCCGCTCTTCCATCAATGACGTTCAAACATCCCGCCCCGCTGGCCTCCCATTGGCTAAAAACTGAGCTATCATTCATGTCGTCTTCACTCAAGCGTCATTTTGGACAGGTCCACCTGATACCATCTTGTACAGGGATGCCATCTTGACCTGACGCCATCTTGTACATCATTGCCTAGGAGGATTGACGCATCTACCTCCCATTTCCTCTTCTAGATGAATGAGGAAAATAAGAGAGAAAAAAGAGTAGAAGAGGACTGTTGAGGACAAGGAAGTAACAAAGATTAGTAAGGGTGAAGTGAGGAGGGCATTGAAGAGGATGAAGAGTGGAAAGGCAGTTTGCCCTAATGACATACCGGTGGAGGTATGGAAGTGTCTAAGAGAGGAAGCAGTAGATTTCCTGACAAGAACATTCAACAAGGTCTTGGAGAGTGAGAGGATGCCAGAGGAATGGAGGAGAAGTGTGCTGGTGCCCATTTTTAAGAACAAGGAAGATGTGCAGAGTTGTGGCAACTATAGAGGGATAAAGTTGGTGAGCCATACAATGAAGTTATGGGAAAGAATAGTGGAAGCAAGACCAAGGGCAGAGGTCAGCATTTGTGAACAACCGTTTGGTTTCATGCCAAGAAAGAACACCACAGATGCAGTGTTTGACTTGAGGATGTTAATAGAGAAGTACAAAGAAGGTCAGAAGAAGCTGCATTGTGCCTTTGTGAATCTGGAAAAAGCATATGACAGGGTGCCGAGAGAGGAACTGTGGTATTGCATGAGAAAGTCTGGAGTGACAGAGAAGTATGTTAGAGTGGTGTAGGACATGTATGAGAGATGTAAGACAGTGGTGAGGTGTGCTGTCGGTGTGACAGAAGAGTTCAAGGTGGAGGTGGGACTGCATCAAGGGTCAGCTCTGAGCCCCTTCTTGTTTGCTATGATGATGGACAGGCTGACAGACGAGGTTAGGCATGAATCTCCATGAACTATGATGTTTTCAGATGACATTGTGATCTGCAGTGAGAGCAGAGAACAAGTGCAGGAAAACCTAGATTAGTGGAGGTATGCCCTGGAAAGGAGGGGAATGAAGGTTAGCCTCAGTAAGACGGTATACATGGTATGCATTCTTTGCGATAATTTGACTCTTTGATTAATTAAAAAGAGACATTAAATCAGTTTAAAACTTCTCTGATTTAATAAGTTTCTCAGAGGCAAAGATTACAACAATTAATCACTCCAAGTCTAGCCTTCATCCATCGATGATACCATTGTTAATGTTTCATTTATATTTACAAAAGGACTTTTAAAAGCATTTTTGAAGAGGAATGAACTTGTGCTTGACAGGGTAATGTAGAAACGAATGTGGGATGAAAGAAATTGCAGCATTCCTTAAAAGGATAGAAACTCATCGAGGAGCAAGAGAAGCTGCATCACTTTGCAAATATCTACTGGAAGTAACTTTGCTGCTGTGAGCTTCACTCAGGATTCTCCGCTCCAAGCCTTTTTTTTTTATAATTAAAACCAACAGTGTGTTTTATTCATGAAATAAAAATATTTAAACACAATAATCTAATGAGAATAATCAGACAAACAATGTGAGTGTTTTAATGAAAGCCGGTGTGATGTAAAGCTCTCATAAAACCATAGTATGCAATAGTGATTTGATTGGTGAGGGGAAAATTGACCTTTTTTTAAATTTATTTTACTGATGAAACAAGCCAAAAATTCTACCAAGTCCAGCACATATGAAGAAAAATGCAAGAATTACATTAAAATATCTCACAGTGTTAGAGTACTTTAAAAAATTCACATCATCTTCAAATTCAAACTGGATTTTCCTCGTCCGAAGCCCCACCTCTGTTAGAAATCTCATTAAAACCAGACCTTAATATTTTCCGTGATCCTGCCCGCAAACAAACAAACAAATAAATAAGTAAAAGGTGTGCATAGTGTTTATCACGTGTGCCTCACAGCAAGAAGGTCCTGGGTTCGATTCCCGGCTTGGGTATTTCTGTATGGAGTTTGCATGTTCTCCCCGTGCATGCGTGGGTTTTCTCCTGGTACTTTGGTTTCCTCCCACAGTCCAAAAACATGCACAGTCAGTCAATTGGCTGTTCTAAATCGCCCCTAGCTGTGAGTGTGTCAGCCCTGCGATGGCCTGGCGGGTTGTCCAGGGTGTACCCCACCCTCACCAGGAGTCGGCTGAGATTGGCGCCAGCTTCCCTGCAACCCTAATTGGGATTAAGAGGTTCAGAAAATGAATGAATAAAATATGTGGTGCTAAGTTTTTTGCATAGTGTCAGCTGTCATTGCTACTGTTTTTGAGTTACTTGTGTATTATGGATAATTATGGGATTAGTGTTTGAATAGAAAAGCGTCTGACGCTATCAGTCGTCAGACAGAATATTATCAAAACCATTGTGCAGTCAAAAAATCTATTTTAAAATTTATTTAAATATTTTTTCATAATTATTTAATTAATATTTATTTGATCTTTTATTCGTAAACAAGTTTGTTATAAATAAGTTTTTGTTAAATAAGTCATATTTAACTTTTTGGATTTTCAAAAACTTCAGGGGTTTTCAAAGAGCGCAATGTCGCTCCGCCAGTTACAAATAGGTTATGACGACCTAAAATAAATCTGCCAACTCATTGTTATAAATTTGGCTTAGTTATAATGAAATGTTTTGTGGGCATTTGATGAACACATTATTAGCAGTTATTGACCTTTATGGCTGTTTTTTCAACATGTTCCTATGGTCTGAGCACCTCGAAATTTTATTCGTTTGTTGCATGTAGGACATGCTCCAGTAAAAATATTAAATCATTAAAATCTGTAAATAATTTTTAAGTCATATCACACACAAACAGACAGACAGACAACTGAACAAACCAGTACAGTTGAAAACTTCTTGGTGGAGGTAAAAATCAAGTGTAATGAATGAACTAAATACACCGATTGAATAAATTCATATAAAATTAAGTCATAAGTTAGGCACTAATGAATTACATAAACAGGTGTTAATCAGGTGAATGTGGTGCTTGTTTGGAAATATGAAGATTAAAACATTCTAAAACATGGATATTTGACGATACATTTGGACCACAGAAATCCTTTATGCTGCTTTGGAAGCATGTGCAATCTCAACCTATATCTCCAGAAATAGTGTTGACTGTTTTTTTGTTTGTTTTTTGTTTTTTTAGCCTGTGGTTTTTCTTGACCATGCAATGACGTGAAGTGTGTTTGTGTTGCAAATCTGTTGGCATGCTGAACACCTACAGCAGAGCTATGAGATTAATCACTGGTGATTGACGGTGGATACTGGGCAGGTTCGAGGTCAAACATTAGGACGCAAGGACGTGTTCACAATAAATCACCGCTGTGATAGGCTCGGCACACGCATTCCAATCCTGATAGACCAGCTAGTTTCAAAACACATACACATACTGGATGTTGTGTTAACAGCACACTGTAAAGGGAGGCTCCGTATACTTAAGTGTTTACGAGAGGGGAGGATGTGTGCCAAGAGGCTTATGAGACGACAATCACACTGCCATAATCCCTCAACTGGTCATACGGTTTGCCATGTTCCCCTCAAGCGATGCCAAGGGAAGCTTATGATTGTACCCAGTGGGCAATAAATCGGGTTGGCGCCAGGGCTTGCAGCTTACATTTTTCCTGTTAGCCCATCTGTCAACGGGAACGCCTGGACCGGATTAAGAGCACAGGGGGTCACGTCTTGTTTGTCTCGCTGTCATTACCCTCTTCTTATGTACACACATACACACACATAAACACACAACTATATACACAGAGGGACAGCTGCACTCGCTTTTTTTTTGCCAAAAAGGCGATCAAAAACATTAGAGAACGACAGACCAGAAGACCCATTTCGGGAGTTAGATCTGTTTCTGTCTGCTTCTAATGACGTGGGTTTCTTTTTTCATTTATATTTTTAAAAACAAGAAAAAACAGTACAGAAGGGAGAGCCACCAGAAAAGGAGCAAAACATTACATGATCACCTTGAGTTTTCATCTATAATACGCAACTACTTTGCGTATGAATGTATAACATATGGCGACATGGTGTTGTAGTGGTTTGCACGTCTGCCTCACATCAAGAAGGTCCTGAGTTTGATTCCCAGCTCTGGCGTTTCTGTGTGGAGTTTGCATGTTCTCCCCGTGCTTCGTAGTTTCCTCCAGTCCAAAAACATGCACAGTAGGTTTATTGGCTGTTACAAATCACCCCTGAGTGTGAATATGAATGATTGTCTCAGTGTTGGCCCTGTAATGGCCTGGCAAGGCATCCAGGGTGTACCCTCTGGCCTCACCCAAAGTCGGCTGAGATGGGCATCAGCCTCCCCGCAACCATAATTAGGATTTAAGAGGTTTAGAAAATGAATGATACGTGCACTATTTGTGCCTAGTTTTACTCAGAAATTCATGAGTTTTTAGAAATGATTAGTGAGTTTATCTGTTTACTGTTATTATTGCCATCAACTTGCCATAAATGAACTTGGGGATTCACATCCTGTTGACCCTTGTGAGTCTTTTTTGAACAGATCATAATAACCACTCAGACTCACTATGGGTGAGCCAATTAGCCTAATGTTCATGTCTTTGGACTGTAGGAAGAAACCAGTGGACGCAGAGGAAACCCACCTAAGCACAGCGAAAGCATGCAAACTCACATATAAATGCCTTTGGGATTCAAGCCACATCACTCAAACCCAGAACCTTCTTGATGTGAGGTAGATATGCTAACCACTACTCCACAGTGCTGTATATAACAGCAGTAATTTTGTGACTGAGCTGCAGTATGAATATACAATTTTTTTCATCACTGTTCAGTCTCGCTGTGCTGATCTTATCTGAGATATTATAACTGCACTTGTAAAGACCCTCATGAGCGTACTGTGGTGCACTATTGAAGTGGATTGTACTACACTAGGCTTCTGTTTATCATGATGGTTCGGTTCCAACCCTTACTGTGGATCAAGCGAGTTGTTGATGCGGTTATAAAACCTGATGTATGATATTACATGTGCTAAAATATGCTTGTCTTACTCATTAATACAGTAATAATGCAGTAAAATATAGTAATGATTCAGTAAAAACTTTTTAATTTTGTACTGTGATAATATTTCTGAATAAATAAAGCGCTTAGACTCCTCACCAAAAGCTAGAGAAGATGCAGGGCGTTTGAGTGGTATCATAGCGCTTAAATAATCATTTAAAACACGATGAAAAAAATGTACTTCGCAATTCAAGCAGTCATGTTGATAACTGTGTGCGAAGGACAAAAAAAAGAGGTGTATACATCATCTGCAACCAATCAGCAGGAGGGAAAAACAAAAGCTCTCAGCCATTGGCTAAATTTGAATCACGTGCCAATTACTTCCGGGTTTATCGCCAATCCGCGAGTATACGGGGGCATAAGCTCTGAACTGCGAATGGTCAAGGGCCTACTGTACTACTTTCTGCAGAATGTTTTTTCTGTCTTAGATGGGATTAGATGTTAAGAGGATCGAGGTGAATCGAGCACTTATACCAAGGAACCCCCCACCCCCCCACCCCCCATCCCATGAGCAAGTGTGAGCACCTGTCAGTGGGGTGAAGGGTGCAAGATTCGAAGATCAGGAATTTTAAACCACAGAGGCATCCATGATGAAACGTTGGCTCTTGGAACGGTGAAAAATTGTAGAATAGGATTATTCATAATCCTGTAGATGAACCCTTTATCATTTATATTATCAACAGAAAATTCATGCATTTCATATTAACTCCGTATCCTTGAGATTTCGAGATAATATATTTTTGATTTTAACTCTGAGATAAAACTAACTTCTCGAGTTAGTCAATTCAGTTGTTGTCTCTTAATCACTTAAACAATGGCTCTGGTAATACTCAGAATAGTTTGATAGTCTGACACACACGCTTACACACACACTGCTGAGTAAGCTAACGCCAACCACGCTAACCACAGCACAGCATTCCACTAGACCCGTGGGTATTCTCAGCAATCTGTCTGGCCAGCTGGCTAATACAACACACCGATCTGTGATGGGGCGGGTGGAGGGGAGGGGCTGGGGGTTTTGGAATATGTGTGCGTGCGTGTGTGTGTGTGTGTGTGTGTGTGTGTGTGTGTGTGTGTTCGTGTTCATGTCACCAGATCTACAGGTAATCAGGCATCCAGTTCCGAGCAAGTGGTAATAATTCACAGTAATTCAACTGAATAAGCCTTGTCAGGATTAAAAACATGACTTGCTTGTACCATCTGCTTGTCAAGTACACGTGAGAAAATAATGAGTAAAATTAACAATGATCAGGTTGCTGCAGCAGTGTCAGCCAATTACTGTGTACCCTTATATAAATGAATAAAGAGAAATTACTCAAAACATCCATCCATCCATCTATCCATTTGCCAAAATGCTAAACCTACCTCAGCCAACTCAGGGCGAAGGCGGAGTGTGTCCTGAACAGGCTATTGCACGGTCAACACCCATGCAACCAGAAGCACTCACTCTCATACCACGGGGCAATTAGGAACCACCAATAAATCTGTTGTGTGTGTGTGTGTTTATGTGTGTTCGGACTGGAGGAGGAAACCAGAGTATCTAAAGAAAACCTATGAAAGCATGAGGAGAACATGCAAACTCCACACAGAAACACCCCGAGCCTGGGAATCGAACCCGGGACCTACTTGCTGTGAGTGTTAATCACTATGCCACCATGCCAATAATAATAATAATAATTGGATATATTGTGTTTTTAATAACCAAGTTGATTTGATGTTTTCTCAAATGCAGATCACATGAGAGTATAATTTTAAAGTGTCCAGGTCAACTTTATTCAACTATTTGTGATATCTCATAGCAACTGGCTGCACCAGAACTAATGAATAAAATCGGATGGCATGCTCCACCATGCAGCATCAAAAAAGTAGCAAATAGACCCCATATGGGTACTGGTTTAATTACTCATGTCATCATCTCAGTATATATTCTAGAATTTATAAACATAGTCAAATTATCAGGAAACAATTCTTATGGACTTAAAATTGTTATGGTTTGACCTTTCACGGGCACTTAAGGTCATAGCTAAGTCATTGAAAATCTATACCTGGATTCCTACTGGTGTTTCATACTAACTGCGTCCCCATCAGAACTTGTTTTAAAGTTCCGTGCTTAATCTCCAACATTTTGTGATCTTGCTATTTGAGCTTCATTATGACCTTGACTTTTCAAAAATAAAATCATGTCTGGGACTCAGGTCGGCCAAGTTTGGTGAAATGTGCAAAGACATGGTCAGGATTTTGTTCACAGACAGACGGAAACGCTGGCGATTGCGATGCGTCTGCTTCAGTTGTGTTTTGTGGTGACGAAATCAAGGCACAATTGCAGAAAGGTTCAAGAGTGAATATTTGTACAGGGAACTGTAACAGGACAAACTTATGGGTGACTCATTAGTTCGGCCCAAGGAATGTTTTCAAATATTATTCGGTGGCTGTCAACGTGTTATAATGAACCGGGTCTGTGTGTGTGTGTGTGTGTGTGTGTGTGTGTGCCCAACAGTGAGCAGTTGTCTCTGAAAATTGAGTTTCAGCTTTCTCCCCGCAAGGCACATGTTGCCAGACAGCTGCTGGATAGAATAAAAAAACTCCTATGATTAAAAGATGTATTATATCAGAAGGGAGGATGCCAGAATCTCATACTTCAGCACTTTAACACTCTCCCTTGAATTCCTCAGCTTTTACATCAACTTTTTAAATGTGCTTCAATCACTAAATCACATGGTGTTGATCTGAAGGTATGCAGAATGGTGTGGGTGGGTGTGGGATGGTGGAATTGGGGTGGTGGTTGATGTTTCAGCAAAGTAAGTTATTCAAATGGCTTGAATTCTGGGTAATGCGGTTTTCACCAAGTTTTGAAGGAAAGTCTGAAGGATACTTCCATTGTTGAATGAGAGACAGACAGCTTTATTGGACACACATTTGAGTCTCCGGGGGTGTCTTCTTTGGCACTGAGCCGGCTTTAATGACACATTAACAGGCACCCCTGAACTTCACCCCTCCCCTCACAGACAGACACACACACACACACACACACACTACTTGACAGCCGTCTATGAAATGTGATATTATCATCGAGTATTCCATAACAAGCCACTCAGTGTGTTGGTGCATGTCTGTAAGAAGGAAAAGGATGCTGTGTGTGTGTGTGTGAGAGAGAGAGAGAGAGAGAGAGAGAGAGAGAATATGTGTTGGGTGGAGGATGAATTCTGTGTGGACATTTTTTAAAATATTTTTGATGTGGGCAAATTTACAGTATTATATATAGGAATATGTACTGTACCAATTTTGACCTTGTGGGGCCCTCTGGCTGGTCCTCACAAACAATATGTGAAAAGCAGGTCCTCATAAAGATATAGTACAGACATGTATGAATGTGGGTGGGTGGAGTATCTCCTGTAAAAATAGTATCACCCAGGGAGTTAAACAGCACTCAGGATAAAGTAGTGTTTTTAATAAGTCAGGGATTACACATGGCCTTGAAAGCATAAATATAGCGAGGCTTTTCACCTGGAACAAAGCGGTATATCATGCTTGGTTAATACGACACTCTGTTTGTTTCTTACTCATGAAAAATAGTACAGCACACACTGTTTATTTGTTTGTGTTATTTGCTCGAGTGATTAATACTGTACACTGATAATATAGAGATATTGAATCTCCGTCTATGTTATCTCCTTGCTAAAACATTAGGTAATAATAACAATAAAAGATATGCCTTGAGGACTGTGGACCCAAATCTACTGTAACAACAGTTCGGTTAGTTACACACCCCGAAAGCTGAGGTCCGATCTGCTTACCTCAATGAGAAAGACTCGATTTGCCAAAGCTGATTTGTGAAGGCAGGAATTCCTGCTCTGGAGACGTCAATATTTACTTTTTGATTATCCCGGTTTTGGTCAGTCTCAAAAGCACTAGGTATAGTACAGTTCTCGGCTACAGCTCCTCGACGGGGTAAAGTTAAGTATAAGCAATTGATATTCGTTCAAACTTTATTCATAACAGCTTCTTCCTGGTCAAGGTTGCCTTAGACACTGAGCCAGTCCCTGGAATTGAATGATAAGGGAGGAAAACATTGGGGTCCGATGTCAGTCCATTGCATGTGGTACTCGCATACTCATTGCTACCAAATGGTAATTTAAACTTACTGACATATATAGCAGCTATGTTAGAAGAGAACAAGAGATTCTGGAGTGAGTTAGATGAAGTGATGCAGAGTACCCCCAGAGGTGAACGAGTGGTCATTGGTGCAGACTTCAATGGACATGTTGGTGCAGACTTCAATCGACATGTTGGTGCAGGCAACAGAGGGGACGAGGAAGTGATGGGCAGGTTTGGTATCCAGGACAGGAACACAGAAGGACAGATGTTGAGAGATTTTGCAAAAAAGATGGAAATGGCTGTGGTGAATACTTTCTTCCAGAAGAGAGAGGAGCATAAGGTGACTTATAAAAGTGGAGGTAGGAGCACACAGGTAGACTACATCTTGTGTAGGTGATGTAATCTGAAGGAAGTCAGTGACTGCAAAGTAGTAGTGGGTGAGTGTTGCCAAACAGCATAGGATGGTGGTGTACAGGATGATACTGATGGTAAGAAAGGTGAAGAAGGCAAAGGCAAAGCAGAGTGGTGGAAGCTGAAAAAGGAAGAGTGTCGTGTTGTCTTCAAGGAGGAGTTGAAACAGGTTTTGGGTGGTCAGGAAGTGCTTCCAGATGACTGGACAACCACAGCCAATGTGATCAGGGAGACAGGTAGGAGAGCACTTGGCGTGTCCTCTGGAAGGTCAGTAGATAAGGTGACTTGGTGGTGGAATGAGGATGTGCAGGAGTGTGTACAATAGAGTTAGTTAGCTAAGAAGAAATGGGACATAGATAGGACCGAAGAGAGTAAACAGGAGTACAGGGAGACACAGCGTAAGGCGAAGGTAGCAGCGTCAAAGGCCAAACAGGAGGGCGTATGATGACTTGTATGCTAGGTTGGACAGTAAAGAGGGAGAAAATGATTTATACAGGTTTGCACGGCAGATAAATAAAGATGGGAAGGACGTGCAGCAAGTTAGAGTGATTAAGGACAGAGAGGGAAATGTATTGACTGATGACACAAGTGTGCTGGGAAGATGGAAAGAGTACTTTGAAGAGCTGATGAATGAGGAAAATGAGAGAGAAAAAAAGAGTAGAAGCGGTGACTGTTGAGGACCAGGAAGTAGCAAATATTAGCAAGGGTGAAGTGAGCAGGGCATTGAAGAGGATGAAGAGTGGAAAGGCAGTTGGTCCTGATGACATACCGGTGGAGGTATGGAAGTGTCTAGGAGAGGTAGCAGTAGATTTTCTGACAAGAACATTCAACAAGGTCTTAGAGACTGAGAGGATGCTGAAGGAATGGAGAAGTGTGCTTGTACCCATTTTTAAGAACAAGGGAGATGTGCAGAGTTGTGGCAACTACAGAGTGATAAAGTTGGTGAGCCATACGATGAAGTTATGGGAAAGAGTAGTGGAAGCTAGACTAAGGGCAGCGGTCAGCATTTGTGAACAACAGTTTGGTTTCATGCCAAGAAAGAGCACCACAGACACATTGTTTGCTTTGAGGATGTTAATAGAGAAGTGCAGAGAAGGTCAGAAGGAGCTGCATTGTGCCTTTGTGGATCTGGAAAAAGCATATGACAGGGTGCCGAGAGAGGAACTGTGGTATTGTATGAGGAAGTCTGGAGTGGCAGAGAAGTATGTTAGAGTGGTGCAGGACATGTATGAGAGATGTAAGACAGTGGTAAGGTGTGCTGTCGGTGTGACAGAAGAGTTCAAGGTGGAGGTGGGACTGCATCAAGGGCCAGCTCTGAGCCCCTTCTTGTTTGCTTTGGTGATGGACAGGCTGACAGACGAGGTTAGACAAGAATCTCCATGGACTATGAGGTTTGCAGACGACATTGTGATCTGTAGTGAGAACAGAGAACAAGTGCAGGAAAATCTAGAGAGGTGGAAAGGAGAGGAATGAAGGTTAGCCTCAGTAAAACAGAATACATGTGTGTGTGAACGACAAGGACCCAAGAGGAACGGTAAGGTTACAGGGAGCAGAGATGAAGAAGGTGGAGGATTTCAAGTACTTAGGCTCAACAATCCAGAACAATGGAGAGTGTGTAAAAGAGGTGAAGAAGCGTGTGCAGGCAGGTTGGAATGGTTGGAGAAAAGTGTCTGGTGTGATGTGTGATAGGAAGGTATCGGCAAAAATGAAAGGAAAAGTGTACAAGACGTAGCAGATGTTGAGGCCAGCGATGTTGTATGGTTTAGAAACAGTGGCCCTGGGGAAAAGACAGGAGGCAGAGCTGGAGGTAGCAGAGATGAAAATATTGAGGTTCTCTTTG
Organism: Plotosus lineatus; assembly: GCA_024760905.1. Lineage (NCBI taxonomy): Eukaryota > Metazoa > Chordata > Actinopteri > Siluriformes > Plotosidae > Plotosus > Plotosus lineatus. The sequence continues at coordinate 41,969,407 of CM045740.1, forward strand.
GGAGTAACGAGGATGGATAGGATCAGGAATGAGCACATCAGAGGGACAGCACATGTAAGACGTTTTGGAGACAAAGTCAGAGAGGCTAGATTGAGATGGTTTGGACATGTACAGAGGAGGGATAGTGAGTATATTGGTAGTCGGATGCTGAGGTTGGAACCACCAGGCAGAAAGCCTAGAGGAAGACCAAAGAGAAGATTTATGGATGTGGTGAAGGAGGACATGAAGGTAGTTAGAGTAAGAGTAGAAGATACAGAGGCTCGGGTGAGATGGAGGCGGATGGTTTGCTGTGGCGACCCCTGAAGGGAAAAGCCGAAAGGAAAAGAAAAAGATGGCTGCTGGGATAAAAATAAAGAACTTGGAGGAAATATGGTAGATAGTGACCAAGCTCTGGACAAAACCATTAACTTTGGAGTTATTTGCTTCACCTCTGTGTCATCTGAGTGATTACTGAGAAAATAACTAGAGCAGGTTGATTGATGATGCAAGTATGGCTTAAGGATCAATGGAGAAAGTAACTATGAATGAAGGATCAATGGAGAACATTACTGGAGCTGAAGGATCAATGGAGAATGTAACTATGGTGGATGGATTCATGGACAATATAACTATAGCTGAAGGATCAATAGAGAACATAACTGTGGTTGATTGATTAATAGAGAATGTAACTATGGTTGATGGATTAATGGAGAATATAACTATGGCTGAAAGACCAATGGAGAACGTTACTGTGGCTGAAGGATCAATGGAAATGTTTTATTATGGCTGATGAATTTATGGAGAACATAACTATCCAGGCTGAAGTATCAGTGGAGAACATAACTGTGGCTTAAAGATCAATGGAGAGCGTTACTATTGCTGAAGGATCAAAGGAGAACATTACTGTGAATGAAGGATCAAGAGAATGTTACTATGCCTGAAGGATCAACAAAAACCTAACCATCAGTGAAGGATCAAAGAAGAACATTACTATGGCTAAAGGATCAATGGAAAAGGTAGGTGAAGGATCCTTGGCGAAAGTAACCATAAATGAAAAATCCTTGGCTAAAATGACTACAGGTGACAGATCCATGGAGAAAGTTAACCTTGGGTGAAAGATCCTTGAAAGACTTAATTAGCAATGATTAATCCATGGAGAAAGTAAATATGGGTGAAGGATCCATGGATAAAATATATAACTGCAGCTTACAGTAGTGACAGGGACGAGAACTCATGAGAATGTAATCATGGATGACAGATCTATGGGGAAAATAACATTAGGCCAAAATGTTGCAGACATTACATAAGGCCTTGAACTTCAGACAAATACCATTCGGGAAATGAATGTTTCATGCTTCTGCCATCAAAATAAAAATGTCAGTCTGGATAAAGGTGGCGTGCGTGTTTCAGACTTTTACCAACAAAGACCTTGACTGACGCAGGTTTACGGAATGGGCCATCTGCTGTTGGGCTTGGGGATAATCGAGGTCTTGACTTCTTTGAGAAAATAAACCACAGGTGGTACTCGAGAGGTGGCATCCAGAGGCTAATTGCTGTATTCAGATGAAAATATCTACGGAGAAATTGATCAATTTCATCACACACATGAAGCAATACTGACATCTGTTGGACACTAAGAGCCAAAAGAAAAATACTGTACAGCATTGTTTACATGGCGATACCCTTTTGCAGGGAGGTTTGGTCTTCATGGAAGGAGGCTCAGTCTTCAGGAAGTTTTCCATAAACGAAGATGAGTAATTGGCAACCTGCAGTCATTCTTTATTAACGTGAATCAAAACTTTCTCAAAATAAATGCACTGCAGTATTTATAACTCGGTGTGCTCCTCTGCACTGAAAAGAGCCAGGTGAGGTGGTTTGAATGTCTGATTAGAATGCCTCTATGTCGCCACCCTTTCGGGGTGTTCTGGGTATACTCTACTGGTTGGAGGCCCCAGGGTAGACCCAGACCCTGAGAATACCTTGGGATACCCCAGGAGGGGCTGAAGAGTGATATCTAGGTTTGCTCAATAGATTCGTTGTCTCCATAACACAACCTCAGTTAAATGGAAGAAGATGGATGAAGTTTAAATGGCGTGTTTGGTCCCCTCTCTGTATGGTACAGCGGTGCTTTATGTCTATAAAAGACCCGATCCTAGTGGCCCATCAAGGCCAGATCTTAATATACTAGTAGGTTCTATAGCGTGAAACAACTCGGAATTAAACTTCCCCTGGAGGGAGGCTGATCCTTCACGGGTTACCTTCCCAGTATTTTTCCTGAGACCCATGAATACTGCTGGGTAGGGCACAGTGGACAGAGACACACTTGCGGTCAAGATCCTGCCCAGGGGTGGTATCACAAAGGCATTACGGTCTACGCATGGTTTGAACCCAAGATCTTACAATCATTACCCGAACCCCCAAACCACTACACCACTGGCCCCAACAACTCTTTCCAGTGGTGGTGACTTTGTTCTCTCGAGTTTCTCAGCACCCAAAAAGAAGCACAGACAGATATTATTTCAAAACATACTTTTAGTATTTGTGCCAAATATAAAACTAGAGTTAAAAATTGGGCATTTTTACTTTAAAGGGCATTCAGTATACACAATAGCTGTGTGCGTGCCCTGTAAAAAAAATAAAATAATAAAAAAAAAACACTGCGAAAGCAATAGCAGGATGTTCAGGCTGAGGACTCTGTGTTGAGTGATCCAGTGGTGTTCATCAAATCTCTTGGTAGACTTTCTCTGGCATCCTGCATCCGCTTACGAGCCCTCTGGAATGCCTCTGCGCGCACATACACACACACACAAAATACCTACTTTACCTCCAGGATCTCAATGCAACATGCAATATCATAGTTCTAATTAACAAACTAGACTCTGATTGGATGCTGTGTCTTCCAGATGCATGGAGCTTCGTGTTGTTTTAATATGTCCAGTATTTTGATATCAAGCTTCACCTAGCACATTATAAACAGATCCTTTCTGACTGTGACCTCCCAGCTGATCCAGTACAGTCTGCCGTCTCTTCTTCAGAGCACTGGCCTCCACAAACGCCCTGTGATGCAAAAACAGCACACTTGAAATATTACAAATTAAAAAAAAATTTAAATTCGATTTAATTAATAGAGTGCTGTAAAAAGGTCCGAGATTAAAATCCTGGTCTCTGGCGTTTACATGTTCTCCCCGGCTTGTGTCGGTTTCCTCCGGGTACTCTGGTTTACTCCATCAGTCGAAAAACATAACACAGTAGGCTCACTGTCTGTTCCAAATCACTCATGGGTGTGAGTGTGAATGTTTGCCTGCCCAAGGTTTACTCAGCCCTCACCCAGAGTCGGCTGAGATGGGCACCAGCCTCCCACATGTCTAATATGAGTATATATTATATATATACACACACATATATAAATAATATATAAATAATTTTTTTTCTTACTTTCAACAGTCTAAAGACATGCACATGCTCACTGGATACAAGTGTGAATTGTTTTATGTGTTACCCTAGAATGGTCTGGTGAGCTATTCAGGGTGTACCCTGCCTTTGCCCATTATCAGCTGAGAAAGTCCTTCCTGTGACCCTAATAAGACCAACGGTTTGGGAAATGAGTTCTCACCGAGCATGTTGGATGCAGTTCAGGCTGAAAGTGACACTCCCCGTCGTCTGCGTATGAAACCCAAACCGGCTCAGGAGGTTCCCCTTTTTTTTTTTTTTTTGGGGGAGGCCACAGTTGTGTGTGAAATGCACATTCTGAAATTTTTATTTTTTACATTTTTAGCAGAACTGTCTGAACAATCCATATCATTACTAACCATACAGTCACATACTACTGATTATACTGTAACATGTCTTACACCTTCCTTGTAGTACAATTCTAGAAATAAGGCTTTAAGCTATAATTACACAGAGTGGCACAATCTGGTTGGTTATGAAGAAAACAAATGTGTTTACAATCCTTGAATCAATTAAAAATGTAATAGCAAAACCAAAAAATCTCATTTTAATTTGCTTTTCTGGTGCTTCTATGTAGTAAATAATCAATTATTCACCTCAGTCTCGGGCATATCCACCTTCATTTCAGAGAATAATTGATGTGTGATGTCATTATTCATGCAACATTTAAACAAGTAAATTTCTCAATTCTGATTGGTCAGAAGACACCATTTTTTTCCCCCCCCCCAAATCGGAGCGGGTGCATCCATGTTGATTACTTAACTACAAGAGCATCAGTGGTGACCCGTACCTTGAATGTTCCTGGAATTCTGACATCACTAATGTCTTCAAGTTCAGGAGCGCCACCTATAAAGAAACGTCTCAGTTCGGCCACTGTGCCAGTCTGAAGGGGCCTCCAAGTATGGCAGGTCACTCTGTGAGATCCTAAAACAAAACACACCCGAAAAAAAAGAAGAAAAAAAAACACCAAAAACCCCACACTTTCATTCTGAACATCCTATGTGGTGGTATTGTCGTGGAGGAAGAGTGTTACCAGGTGTTGAGGGTATGACTACATATCCATAGCCCTCGGTTCTGTAACGTTGCCAGAAGTCCAGTGAGAGAACCCTGAAGTACAATACAGGCCACTGAGGTAATGATTCTACAAAGAAACATCATCCCAGCACAAATAGGGTTAATACACATGTGTGGGTTTTGTGAGGTTACGCATACTTGAAGGAGGAAATGAATAGTCTCAATACTCACCTTCTGTCTCGTCTTCCTTTTTGAAGAAGGACTCAAAAGTGAAGGGGTACGAGAAGAACGCCACACTGTCCTGGAAAAAAAGACGATGTTTCCTTTGCTGTTAGTTTTTCAATACTTTTTCGGTTTTCCATATTAAAGGGGCGGTGTCATGACTTTTGTTTCCAAAATTCAGTCATCAAAAAAGGCATGTACATATGCAGTGAATGTCCAAAATACTCGTCAATATCTGTAAATAGCCTTCCAGCTTGTAAGTCAAATAAAATCATGAACCAAACAAATCTGCATTTAAATACAGTGCACTGGGGCAGCCGGAGCCCGATGGTTGGAGAAGCAGCTTTGGGATCGAAAGGTCGCTGGCTCAATTCCTGAACCAGCAGGAAAAAAATGTGTGACGGTGGGGGAGTGAGCTGCACCTTCCCTTCAACCATATTCATGGCTGAAGTGCCCTTGAGCAACGCACCTAACTCCCAACTGCTATTCGGGTGTCCCCAATGTATGGGGGGGGTTAAGCCCACTACTCTGGGTGTTTGTACTCTATGTGCTCATTGTAGGGTTATTGGTTTAAAATGGAGAGGCGATAATTTCTCTTGCGGATTAAGGCTAAAAATAAATGTCTCAGTTTTTTTGATGACATCATTAAAACCATGACACTGCCCTTTTGATATTATTAAAATAGAGCCACTAAAACCAATTGCTTGTTTTCCGACACAGCTTCTCGTTCTTACCCTGCCGATTGTTCGCGTCCGGCAGGTCTGAGTCACACCTGACAGGCTCTCGGATGGGACACTGGACCAGTCTAAAAGTAATTCCAATATTACAGTAAATATACGAAGGGAAGTGATTGTATACTTTCAATGTAGCACTGGATTCGCTTACTGTTCTGCAACTCGAGGATGAAGTGAACATACAAGTTGTCATACTCGTATCCCTGGGCAGAAACTGGAGAATAAATAACAATGTTGTATTGGTGTGAGAGATATAAACAGTGTGAACTTTCTATCCATTTCTATTTAGATTTAATATTGTGTAACTTCAGCGAAAGTTGTTGTTATTGGATAAACTGCGATAGCGTAAAGCAACAGGTCGAGCAAGACTGATACAAAAGCATGAACACTTTATTATAAAATATAAATTAATTTATTAGTTTAAAAGACTATTTCATTCATAATAAAAATGATTGTACGGTTTGCTTGTGTTAATGAACTGCTCTGCTGTAAATGACCAATCAATATCAAGTATGCAAATTAGCCTCTGTGATTTACATTTACATTAATTGGCACCTTACTACTACCAGATTACAGACAGCATCATGCCAGGACTTTTGGGAACACTGACCTATCTCCCCGTTAACCATCAGACGAAGGAATCCTGGAGGTGGCTGGAAGACAACAAAAATCATTACGTGTATTAGTGCACAAGCCTGATGCATTTAAATCTACCATCTTGTACTTTTCACTCATTAAAAATGTCTGATAATTTTATTATACTATATACAAATTATTAACAATGACTATAATTCAAAAGACAACCTCTGTGAATTTTTGTACCATTTCAAAATCCTGGCCAACAAGACTGTGGAGATAGTCTTTATGACGGTTGTATAGCTGCAGAGACACAAAAACACACCTGGCGTGGTAATATATAGGATATAACGGGGAAATGTACTGGATATCATCAGTGGTATAAATAATGAAAGAAATATACCGTACATACATCCATTCATACGTTCATTCGTTTGACGTTTTGTTTTTTTTTCAAACTTTGAGTTTAGCGTGCTCTGTGTAGTACGAGACGTACTTACATAGTACGCTCATGTAATGACGCAATGACGCTGCGTCCATTGTTTACAAACAACAGACGTGCCCCTCCTTCCCAGTTCAATAGTGCGTGTTACCCTTGTGTTAAGATGTAGTCTCTGTGATCTTTGTGTTTACACTGTTTTGCAGACTTTTGTAACCCTAAGCAAATATGGTTGGTCAGAAGCGTAAGCCTACTAGCATGGGTGCAAATTTTCCATCATACGCCGGAATTTCCGGTTTTCCCAAAACTGAATTTAACTATCTGTTCGGATCGGCACAATCTACCATGCATACGCAGTTAAGCAAAGAGACTTGTAAAATGAATGAAAACCCGAATCCAGAAAAGAAAGAGAACTCTCCGCTCTGCTGGTGATTCACATCAGTGCAAGCTGAGTACTATAAACAAGTATTCAACGGCGCCCTTGCTCACTTGAAAGACGGGAAGTCCAGATAACCCGCGCTTTGTCTCAAGCACAATCAAGTGAACTACTTTCGAGCGCCTCACATATTGTAAGCGTTGATTGGCTGTTTTAAGCTTTATGTAAAGTGACTCGGCTCAGCTTCATGTAAAGTGACCATCCGTCGACCATCGGAACCATTTACAAGCTTTTTTTTTTCAACTTACGTTCGGCCGTCCGGAACCAAACAAAAACGTAAGCTGGGAAGTGTCTGTATATCATGATAAAATCTCTAAACCTAGCATAGAGTAACTCAATAGGTTTTCCATTTGTACAGTACATGCTTACATCTCTGTACATGCGCTGCTCCCGCTGTTTCTCCTCCATGTTAATGGGAACCGAGGCGTTCTCCAGGTAGAGTCTCCACACTTCTCTTTTTTCTCCCTCCGTCTCCAGCCTATCATCAAGTCAAAACAAGTCAGGTGTGATGTCACCTAAACATCTGGCGCAGCTCCATGTCAACTACAAGCTCAAGATGTGTTGTCTAAAAATGAAGATATTCTGAAATGATGAACGTTGATAAGACTTGCCTGTAGGGTCCTCTGCCATTGTTGAAGTCCGGTTTCACCGTCAGGACTCCGTTACTGTCAGCTTTTATGGTGCATAAAACATATTCGTTCTCCTTTAACCCCAACCTTTTCCCAATAAGACCCCAAAACAAAGCAAAATTCAAACACTGCAGATTCTGGGGTAAAGGAACCAATGAAAATAATATCAGCCCTTAAAGGACAGAACACATAGTTGAGTGTAGAGTGACTCACTTTCCAGCAGGTCCTAAATCCGCCATGATGTGCATGGTCTGCATTGGGGTGGTGACAATATGGCTGTTCTTCATAAACTCTCTGGATGGCTCCCAAACAACTAAGCGGGCCTTGGGGACACTGGAGTCTCTAGAAATGGACATTGTTGACATTATATCCAAGACACTGGCAAGTCAAAGAGTTCTGCAGCACTGGTTATAGAGGAGTCGGACTTACGTTGGCCGTCTGTCTTGTCGTCGGTGCCTGACGTTGGCCATGCGCTCTGCGAGAAAGGTTGGCTTGCTCTGCGGTGGAGTTAGCACACTCTGAGCCTGCTGCTCAAACAATGAACACTTCTTATTCACACTTCCTAATTTTATTTCAAGACAACTTCAACTGATTCACCCGTCAAGAACTGACTAGAAGCAGCGAATAAAATCTCTGAAGTTGGGATGTCCCAGGGTGGAAGCAGCCCTCTCTATGACAACACACACTGCTGGGACATTGTGAAAAAGAGACAGAGAGACACAGTGTCTAGCCCCAGGTAGAGCATGGCCAAGTACTATGCCCATATTATATGCGACATCCCATAATACTGTAATAACATTAACTACAAAACCAAACAATGTTTTCTTGTGGTATAATCCTTGAAACTCAATTCTGTTCAAAAGGAATGTGTAATACTGAGGTGAACGCGTACCTCCTCCCAGTTGGTGAAGCGATCAAAGTCGGTGTAGGTGAAAACGCGCTGATTTTGTCTTCTTTTATATTTTTCCATTTCCGCAATTTCGGCACGATACTGTTTTTCCAGCGGTGTCTGGCACGCCGATTCAGTCTGGTACAGGTCCACTTCATACTACGCGTCAGCAGGATGATAGAATCAGAACTGTAAAAATAGTGCTGGGTCGTGGAAAATACATACAATTGAAGTTTGTATAATCAAAAAAAACCCAGCTTGTACCTGACTGAACAGTTTCTCTTGCCAGCCAACCACCAGCTCTTCTTTATTCGCAACTGCATGAGACGGAGAGGAAACAAGCAGACAGACATTTCTGCTTACTACAATGAGGGTTCATTCCAAACCATGGACTGATCTACACCTTTATAATAAGAGCACATGGTATGGACTAATATGTAATACGACTTATGGCATATATCCTGAGTCCACACTGAGCTCGTTTGGGGTTCTGCGGCCTCTGTCTCCACGCATCTGTACCTGAACAGTCCTGGGAGATTAAAGGGTTGAGTTCAAAGGTGCCTCGCTCCGGCTGGTCTTGCTGTTGCAGATGGTGCGCCAGAGCTGCTGCCGAGGTTACTCGCTCAATCCGGACTCTATAAAAGAGGCAGCATTTCTAAGCTTGTCGTATATGCCCCTCTATGTGTCTACTGCAGCCAGACCAAGAATTTTGTGCTTGCTTCAACCTATTCAAGAGTAAAAATATTTGTTTCATTCATCCATCTCAAGTGACTATCTTAGTAACCTAGCGACAAATTAGCATAGCCGGTACAGCTTCGGACATGGTTTTAGGAGGTGGGAGGAAACCAGAGAACCTGGAGGAAACAGACATGGGGACGGTAAACCAGAGCTCACAAGAAAATTATCAAGACTGGAATTGCAAAATGGTATTTGGCCATCTGTGCACTAACCTTTAAGGGAATGATTTCCATGTCCACAAACCCTTGAGCTGCCATGTAACCCCATATCGAGGGCTTAAACCAGGGGTGTAAACTCCTGCCACAAAGGGCCATGTGGCTGCAGGCTTTTGTTTCGACCAAGCAACAGCACACGTGATTTGGCTCATTTAAACAAATGTTTGAGTCTTCAGGCAGTTGATTGGTCAATCTGGGTGCTCTGTACAGACACTGACCAATCAACTGCCTAAATGAGCCTAGTCAGGCGTGCTGCTGCTTGGTTGAAACAAAAACCTGCAGCCACATGGCCCTTTGTGGAATGAGTTTGACACCTGTGGCTTAAACCCAGACTGACCCACGTCCAAACTTGAATTACAAGTTTAACTGTAGAGTAGACAGCATGTTCCCTCAGAGTGTGTTAGACCGTCCCCAAATACGTATGTGCACAACAGTTTGAAAAGAGGCGGGTGGCTCGCACTGCATGTCAAGGAGGGGGCGTGTGCACGCTTTTGCCCCTCCCTAGTCGGTGGTGGTCGTACGATAGGGAAGGCAATAGTTGATGAGTGGGAATTGGATGTTACTAAATTAGGGAGAGAAAAAAGTTTAACTGTGGCCATATATATATATATATATATATATATATATATAAAATATAAATCTAGGCAGTGGTGGTCTAGTGGTATAGGGTGCTGGATCGCTGATCCTAGGGTTGTGGGTTCGAGTCCCACTTTCCACAAGGTTATCACTGGGTTACCAAAGGCCGGCCATGTCTCTCACTGTCTATGGTGAGAGGTTGATGTAAAAGAACCATTGCTGACTTTCGTAAAGAGGAGCTGGAAAGCCGTCAGCGTGTTTCCGCCCCTTGCTAAAGGGTTGTGTCAGGAAGGGCATCCGACGTAAAAACCTATTCCAAATCAAACATGTGAATCATTCACTGTGGCGACCCCTGAAAAAAAAAAAAAAGGGAAATCTCAATAAATCGGCAGCTCATTTTTCAGAGTTTTGCTCTTGATATTTTGAATGGTATTCTGCTCAAATTTGTACTCCAGTTTCCTATCACTTGCCAAAAACATGCAAATGAGGGTGTCTGTCTTCCTTTCGGCTTTTTCCCTTTTACTCGGGAGTGGCCACAGCGAATCATCTGATTCGCACATTTGATTTGGCAGAGGTTTTTACGTTGGATGCCCTTCCTGTCACAACCCTTTTTAGCAAGGGACAGAAACACGCTGACGACTTTGCAGCTCCTCTTTACAAAAGTCAGCAATGGTTCTTTTACATGCCTCTCACCATAGACAGTGACAGACATGTCCCGCCTTTGATAACCCAGTTAGCTGCACTGGGGGGGACAGTGACAACCTTGTGGAGAGTGGGGCTCGAACCCCCAACCTTTGGATCAGCAATCCAGCACCCTATACCACTAGACCACCACTGCCCCTTGCAAATGAGGGTGACTGACTGTTCCAAATTGTCCCAAGCTGTGAATGTGGTGGTTGGATGTGGGGTTTTTTTTGTTTGTTTGTTTTTTGTTTTTTCCCAGCAATGATATCACAAGCTTTTCATGCCATGTTGGCTGAGATAGGCTCCAGTCCCCCGATGAGCCTAACAGGATAATATATAAAGAATGCCCTGGTAATAATCTGCTCAATGTGAACTTCAGGTGATGTGAACTTCAAGAAGATGTGTGTGTGTGTGTGTGTGTGTGTGTGTGTGTGTGTGTGTGTGTGTAAACAAGGTCCAAAAACAAACGTTACCTTATTTTGAAGTTTTTCACAGCATCACGGGAACGGTACACGGCTTCCCCAATGTCAGTCCACCATCCGTCGGCCATATCTACCTCGTATCCTGGGCGATCAGAATGAAGAATCACGTCTTACATCACTACCATCACGCTCTTGAAAACCTGAACACCAATATATATACATATTTCCCCACGTACAATTCTTAACCAAAGTTTATTTGACAGTTGATCTATTTCAGATGACTCACAGGGTGATTTACATGTCGCGCTGCAGCTCAAAAAGCGTCTCGTTGCGTGGTAACTCCGGCCAGGATTCAATAGCAAAGAAGAGTCGATTCCTCGATGCTTGAAAGTTGACTCTAAGATTTTATGACTCCACATGCTCGTGAGTGTCGTGAAGTTGATTTGGGACATATTAAAAATGAAAGTAAACACGACGCGTCTTCAGATTCCATATTTTGAAACCAACTGGTAATTTCAAACGAGTTAACGTGAAAATATGAATGGTGTTGGGATCATAATTTGCGAGTTGAATCGGTTCACCTCCTTAAAAAATCATTACTGACAGAATTTGCTCTGGAAATTTGTACATTTTACGTCAAACTTTTTGATGGAATGAGATTTTGTCGACTCGACTCAATGAGTCGGTTCGATTCAGGTTCGCGTTGTAGCCGGAAGTGTCTGGTACGCATGCGTGGCAGTAGAGCAAACCCGTCTTGTCTGTTCCTATAACACCGACCTTGGATCAGTATTGAAAAAGGGCGGGACTATTGATGACACGAAAATACAATGATGAAAACTGATCTAGGAACAGCGACCCGGAAGTTTTTCCAAACCAGACACCACATGGTTTTTATTTGGAGCCGATTGAGACGTCTGGGACGTGGGCAGTCTTTAAATTGTTTGTTGAACGTGTATATTATTGCGTTGATTCACTTTTTGTGACACTGGAGGTTGGCTTGAAAATATATTAAAGCTATGTTTGTTTTTGTAGAACTTTTTGTGTAATTAGATGTAACATTTCAGTGTTTTGTCTCGTGTCCAGCTTTTAGATAATCTGTCAATCAAATTGACCAGGTAAGGGCTCAGCAACCGTAATATCTTGGAGTATTACTGCATCTACGGAATTTTATTTCACCTAAAACATGTTGAGGACTGTATGTAGATTCTCTCGTGTTATTCGAAATAGCACAAACACGGAGATCTTCCCATACCCTTTCTCAAACTGCAACCAACATCCACTGTATTCCACCTCCAAGTTTTTCTTTTCCCCGAAAGACCCTGGTTTTAAAGTTTCTCAACGGGTGAGACGCAACCCTTTCAACTCCTCTGGTCATTCTTCCCGAATCATTCATCCTTCTGCGAAGTCATCAGGTCTGAACCCAGGGACCGGGCCTGCCCACAGGGTATCCTCCGATCTCCGGAAACTTGGCTCTGAGGACCTGAAAAGGCCAGAGCCTCCAAAACTTCCTAACAGAGCCCAGGTAAGGGTTACAAACAGCAGTCCCCAGAAGAAGAATCAGGATGAGTTGGTCTTCGGGGTGGTCCCATGCTTACTAGCCTTGACTCAAGGGAAACGGAAGCTCGCACAACTTTTTGTGAAGCGCAAGGAAGGACATCAGAGGGAATCTGTGGAGAAGGTTTGTGAGGAAGCAGTCAGACGAGGTGTTCCCATTAAGCACATCACTAAGAGGGAGATGGAGAAGATGGTCGGTGGTGGTGTGGTACACCAGGGATTGTGCCTTCAAGCCAGTCCATTAAGATTCCTCACCAAGGAGAAATCCAACAACCAGCAACAAAACATGAGCGGTGGAAACGCCTGTCCACTGTGGCTCGTCCTGGACAGGGTCCAGGATCCGATGAACTTTGGCTCCGTCCTTCGCTCAGCATATTTTCTAGGAGTGGACAGAGTAGCCAGTAGCATTGACAACAGGTGCAGCAGGTTTTTAAGTTTGTTCATTAACCTTGCACCAATGTTAGCATGATGATAATGCTTCTGTCCTTTATATGTCAGCTGTCCATTAACTCCAGTCGTGAGCAAAGCCAGCTCAGGAGTGATGGAACTCATGGATGTGTATGGCTATGAGAACCTGGCTGACATTGTCAAGGTGCTTCTCCTTTTTTGTTTTTTAACCTTTTTAGGAATATGATCGCTGGTCTGAACTTCCTTTTCCTCTAGAGGGCAGGCGTGAGCTGTAGATTTAGCCCAAAGTCACGATGGTCAACTCTCTTTACTTTGCAGATAAAACTCAAACAAGGATGGCAAGCTGTCGGCACACTTGGATCTGAAGAGATGAGTCTTGGAGTTTCCGTTATTCCATGTTCAGACTTTAAGATGTCCAAACCTACACTCCTGTTGATGGGTATGTCTCTTTTAAAATTGATTCGAAATTACAAGTTTGTGTCCAGCAACATCTCCCTCATGTGAGTCTAGTCGTGGCCTGAATAAGTTGGAATGCAGTCGGCACATTGTTTAAATCAGTGTACGAGCGGGAGGCAGAGTTGCCAGGGCTTGGAATTGTGTTACTGTCTTCGCAATCATTTTCTTGAGATTGATCTGGGTTTTCTGGTTTCCTCCATCCTCCAAAAGCCATATTTGTAAGTGAATTGGTGAATGTGTGTATTCCTGTCTCAGGAGAGATTCTGGATCCACAACAACCCTGACCAATTAATTGAAGGTGTTTACTCGATGGTATTTTCTGTCCAGCTATGAGTTCGTGGACAGAATTCTTTTTTTTTGTTGTTGTGATAAACAGAAACTAATTTGACCATAATCCTAATTTTTGTTTGAAACTTGAAGTATTTGGATGAGGCTTGGGTGTTCGATGATATTCCAGGCTTTGATCATTGGTTTCATATTCAAAATGTTGAGTCGGCTGAAAATTGGCTCCAGTCTCCCCTTGACGGAATAAGTGAAAGAATTAATTATTAGCTGTAGCTCTTTAGGACCTAGAAGCAGTGTTTAAACCTCCACAGGTGGGATTGTCCTAAGGAGATTATGGAGACGGGGGACCCGTAGGTAACTTGGCCCTTGCTCCACCCTTACGAAGTGTTCAGCCCATCGTGTACGGTTTATTTTATAGGTGGTGAAGGTTTCGGGTTGTCTGCAGAGCTGCGTGAGCTGTGTGATGTTTTCCTCACAATTCCTCCCCGAAGAGAGCTTCACCCCGCCGTGGACTCGCTCAATGTCTCCGTAGCGACAGGTGCACAATTATGCTCTGCATTAGCATGTTAGCACGTAGCAGATAATACATCAGGTTGAAATAATGGGTTGTGGGTGTTACTCAGATTTCTATTTTATTTTTTTACAGGCATCCTCCTACATTCTTTTCTCTCAACATGTAGAGCTGGTCAATGAGAGGGAGGAGCAGGAGGACACTGTCGGTGATGAGAATGGTTTATTTACTAGCATTTTCTCCCTGTGGCACTTAATGACTGGATTAGTTCATCAATTAGCCATCAGCTAATTGACCCTGGAGAACTCATCGATCAGAAAGCCAAGCCTGGGAAGGACCTGTCGACTGCCGATTTGACTCTGAAGAATGGGCGGAGCTATAATGAAGCGGAAAAAGGCGAGATTGATTGGCGTTGGAAATAAAACAAAGAATTGTTTTCAAACAAACAGGTGCTGTTTTGGTTTAAATGTTTGTTCAGACATCATTATTGTCTTGATAATGTATTAGAATAAACTCAGACTCCCACGTTTACAGCAGGTGGCGCTGTAGGTCAGCTTTGCTTGAATAAATTCGACAGACGTCCATCCTGGGCATCATTTTTTTACCCCTCCTTTTCTCTTTATAATGTTTAAAGCTTAGCCAGGGATAATCTCAGGACCACAGTTGAGCAAAAAAAACAAAACAACCCTAAATCTGAGGGAAAGCTTGCTTGGTCTTATGCTTCATGGGTTCTCCGTCGACTTGGGGGTGTTACAGAACGGGACGGTTCACAATTAAAGTAAAACGGGCGAGCGGGACAGGACGATTAACCCGCTAATGCTATAGACCATTAGACCTCTCCGTCTTGCTCTCTTTT
Organism: Plotosus lineatus; assembly: GCA_024760905.1. Taxonomy (NCBI): domain Eukaryota; kingdom Metazoa; phylum Chordata; class Actinopteri; order Siluriformes; family Plotosidae; genus Plotosus; species Plotosus lineatus. Next base: position 41,984,480 of record CM045740.1, read on the forward strand.
TAGCCTCGAGCCAGCTCGGGGAGAATGGGACATTAGACGTGACGGTTTAATGTAATGACCCATTCTGTGATTTTTACAAGGCAGAATGATTTGCAGCACCAAGCGGCGACGACAGATTCCTCTGATTTGTCAAGATTTGCACAAAAATGGAACTTTCTTTTTTTTTCTTCGTTCCACCCTCTCCTCCCCCTGGACCTTTTCATTAAAGCTATTTATTAAGTTTGACATCAGAGGCGTTTGCTATTCGTAAAAACAAACAAGTGAGATCTGAAGCATCAGCTCCATCCAGTCTATCAAGACCGTTATATATTCCGCTCCAGTATGTGACAGGCGAACGCGACTTCTAATTTTACAACTCAGGAAAAGCCAAACAAAGAGTTTCAGAGTTACCGAATTAAAAAAGCACTTCTTACACTCCTTTAATTTATATTCTCCAGTTTCAACTTGTGATGCATTGAGTTTCGGTTCTGTTTCTACGTGCAAACTTATTCATCATCGTCATTATCGTCGTCATCTTGTTCAGACGTCCATCTCCCCAGACACTTCCTCCAGCACCTCCAGCGGTGAACACCGAGGTGTTAACAAACCAGCCGAGAGACACAGTTCCATGTCTCATGGTCCAGGATCTACCCCGGTGACTCTTCCCGGTTGGACATGCCCAAAACATCACACCAGTGTTTAGGTGGCATGCTAATCAAATGCCCGAGCCACATCAACTGGTTCCTCTCCATGCAGAGGAACAGCAGTTCTACTCCGAGCTCCTCCTGGATGACAGAGCTTTTCTAAAGGAGAGCCCCGGCACAGGAAGCTCATTTCAGCCATTTGTATCTGAAGTGTGTGCAAACATATGATGATGATGATGATGATGATGGCACTTTTCCACAAAATTCCCTCTTTGTAACAACAGGTCAGATTCTACCCTGCTGGGACATCTCATCTTCATCACCCTCACTGCTTATATTCTTTGTTAGTCTTCTATCTTGGACCCTGGGAATAGCTGCTTGCAGTGACTATTATTATTATTATTATTATTATTATTACTATTGTTGTTATCATGCTGTTGTTGTACCTGCCGAAGCCACTGAGAGAACCCCTGTTGAGAGCTGATGCCCCTTGAGGGGAAATGGGCATAAGTACGTATTATCACACTGTTGTTGAATTCTCAGTTCTGATTGGTTGGCTGATTGGTTTATGACCTATTGGCTGCAAATCAGAATCCATCACTCCAGAATATAGAAGTTGAGGGAGCTTTTATTTGTGTGCTGTGGACTCATCAGGTGAGGGAAAACTCATGTTACTCATTAGTTGAACTGTTCGCTGCAAGACCAAATCCTCGGATCGTAGGGAGGCGGAGAGTATTTCAGCCGACACTGGGTGAAGCCAGGGTACACCCTGAACAGCCTGCCAAACCATTGCAGTGCAACACACAACCATTCACACTCGCATTCACACCTAGGGGCAACTGCCAGTTAGGCTAATGTGCATGTCTTTGGACTGTGGGAGGAAACCAGGGTGCCCAGGTTGAACCCACGCAGGCAGTGGGAGGTCATGAGAGCTCGACACAGAAACGGCCTTGGTCGGGCATTGGACTTGAACCCAGGACCGTCCTGCTGTGAGGCCAGTGTGCTAACCCGGGGGGGGGCATGTATTTTTGACATGTCACAGACATTCCACAGCATCAGATGTACACGGATCATCCATTACAACACCATCTGCATGGTCCGTGGCTCGGGTCCGGGAAATTGTGACATGACCAAAGTGGTAATTGTTATAGCAATGTTATTATATGTTTTAGGGGCCGTGTATTTAATAGTGTATTTTTGGAATGAACCCTTTTAAGTCACATGCAGTATCTGGAAATATTACCTGACTTGATCATTTACACGGATCCAGAATGAATTTCGCGTTTTTAATCACGGTCAACTGTCGTATCGATATATCACCCCACCCTTCTCCACCCCCCCGTTCTCAGTCATGCGTTCACACCTCCCTGTTTTTGCGCCCTGTGTGTTAAATGAGGCAACTCTCTCCCGCAAATAAAAATTCATCATCAGTGTTTCGATGACAGTGTTTTAGTTCATTACGGATGGTGAGTTATTAGCTAATTTGCTCGAGTTAAATTTCTTGGGAGGATTGACGGTGCCGGCGTCTCATTATTGTGCTAAATGCAGGGTCCAGGCTGAGAGGAAATTCAGAGTGGTGTGTGTGTGTGTGGGTGTGGGGGGGGGGGGGTGCATGGGTGAAGCTTCCTGGTGCTGGAAACACTCATGGAGTTTTTGTTGTATAGTTAGTGATGCCAAATTTATTTATTTGTTTATTTTTGGCTTATAATCTAACAGCAGGTGGATTTGTTGGCTCCTTACCTGAAAAATAAATTTCAGTGTCCTGTTATTTTATATACACTACATTGCACTACATTGTCTGTCTGTCTGTTTATCTGTCTGTCTGTCTAATATGTGCGATATTCGAGGAATTCACATAACATTAAAAGCCAAAGCAAAAACTGAGCTCTTTCACCCGTACTTACCATAAATAATATTTATTTATTTTTATCGTTTTGATTAAAGAGGTATGGTGGTGTAGTGGTTCACACTTTTGTCTCACAGCAAGAAGGTCCTGGGTTCGATTCCCAGCTCAGGTGATTCTGTGTGAAGTTTGCATGTTCTCCCTGTGCTTGTGTTGGTTTTCTCCGGGTACCCCGGTTTCCTCCCACAGTCCAAAAACATGCGCAGTTGGTGAATTGGCTGCTCCAAAATCGTTTTTAAGTGCGAGTGTGAATGGCTTTGTGTGTGTGTGTGTGTGTGTGTGTGTGTGTGTGTGTGTGTGTGTTGGCTCTGCAATGGCTCGGCAAGCTGTCCAGGGCATACCTCGCCCTTGCACGGAGTCGTGCGAGTTGGTTGCCAGCCTCCCTGCGACCGTAATTAGGATTCAGCGGTTTAGAAAATGAATGAAATGAAATGAGTTCTGATTAAAGGTTTCTGAAGAAAATTACGAAGAAAGGCAAAATACTGAAAAGGAAGCAAATAATTATACAGTATTAGATTTATTGATTTTTATCTCCATGTCGAGGCTTCGGGCAGGTCTAGAATCCTTTTCGTAAACTGTGTGGAAAGAATTTTTGTGGTATTTGAGAGGGTTCAGGGATTAATGCTCAGGGTTACTGATCTGAAGATCATGGCTTCAAACCCCAGTACCAGCATGTTGCCACTGTTGGGCCCCTGTGCAAGGCCCTTCACCCTCATCTGCTCAGTTGTACGGAAATTATAAATTTATGTCTTTCTAATAAGGACTGTAAATGTTAATAGGTTTAAATAACGACTTTTTAAAAAGTTTCTAAGATGTGCAGCTTAAATCTGTTTAATTCTATATTTGGTTTCAGTTCATTTTGAGATATGAATAAAATTAACTATTTTTAATTCATAAAAAAAAGTTTGACTATTTGTCAACGACACAGTGTTTTTTGGGGAGTCATTTGATAAATTTAATTTGATGTGTAGAAGAGTGGGAATGACAACAAGTCTATATAAATAACATCTGTTTTGATTTTATATATTTTTTAATTAATTTGTTTTGGGGTTCTTTGGGGGATTAAAGAGGTGGAGCGCGCTTTTGCAAACTCAATATTTTTATTTATTTTTTTTGGGGGGGGGGTCATTTTTAAAAAATATATGATTATTATTGTTGTTGTTGTTGTTATTGCTGTTGTTTGCTGTTGCTCACCTTCCCCATCATGTCCTTTCACTGT
>CM045740.1:41993224-42020724 GCA_024760905.1 Plotosus lineatus
TTTGGAAATTCGCATGCAACTTTTTGAATCATCAAGCTAACAAACCCCCCCCCCCAAAAAAAATCAAAGTAAAACATCAGCAACGTAGTGGAGGTAATAATTAAATATTAATTTGCAATAATAAACAGGTAATAACATTAATATGGTACTCTAGTACATTGTTGCTTGTGATTTAAAAAGATGTGCTGCATGCCAAAGGCTGGGAGATGTTTCCTATGTCCATATATATCTGTCCCTGTCTCTGCGCCCTGCCTGTCACTCCATCCTCTCATGGCATATATCATGATTTCTCCATAATAGCTCATCTGTCAGCTGTACAAGGAAACATGTCACTGTTATCGATCTCCTCTCCTGTGCTGTTTAACATTCTCTGCCAGCTCTGCGCTAAAGACGCCAGTGATCTCTCCGTTTTTTTCCCCCAGTCTAAGATTTTCAGCATGTTACATGCTGGATGTTTTGATCTGTCTAAATATCAGTATAGGTAACATAATTTGGGGGATGGGGCAAATAACATGTGCTGGAATTGATTTGGTGTGCATTATGAATGTACTAGTACGTATACACACGTAAAACTACTATGACTAGAGCATACATTTCGTGTTTATTAACAGTAACAATAATTATAAGTAGGGGGTGCTGACAGAATGCAAGAGTGCATCCATCAGGCACAAATTGGATTATTGTAACTCTGTTCTGTCATAATGAAATGTCTCCACCTAATGGGCATTGGGGGACTTTTTTTTTTTTTTTTTTTTTTTTTTTTGCATATTAAACAAGTTGGCCTTTTTTTCAGGATTCAAGAATATTTTTCAACATAGTCCCATGCAGGGATTAATTTCAAAATTCGCTGGTTTGTTCGGTGTACCATGCTTCGGATGGGAAAACAAAAATCATTCAAATCTGTACACACCTCTTTCAGTTTTGTTGCACAAAAACAACCGAACTAAACCCAACACAGGTGAAAACCTGGCAAGGTAATAACTCGAAGCAGGGCATACATCTCTACAAGTGGTGTATCGCAGGGTGGTACTTCCCAATGTTTGTGACATCACAGAGTGTGTAGGTCATGTGACACACTGACGGTAAATCATGTCAAGAAAATTGGGAAACGAGGGCACACAGTTTGACCTTCAGTGGAGCACCGCGAAGTGGTCTGCCATTACCTTGGATGTCTCACAATAATAATAATAATAATAATAATAATAATAATAATAATTCCAGTAAGCCTGTCCCTGCTAGGTGACAACACTGAAACCTGATGTGGTTTTGTATTGTTGTAAAACAAGTCGTGTTTCATGATTAAACATGTTGTGCACATGCTTTTCGGATATGCTTTTCAGCTTACCTTATTTGCACAGAGTGGCTATTAGAATTAGTTTAAATTTCCGGTTCTGGAATAATTTCACCATTCCATCTTTTGTTGAGAATAAAGATTATATAACACACACACACACACAAACACACTTAATGCATCGTCTATGATTGTCCAATGGGATAACCATTCAATCAGTCAATAAATAAATAGCTCGCGAGCAGGTCACGTACTTTTCATTGGATTCCAAATGAAAACCTGAGTGTATGGAGCTTCCTTGCAAGTGGAATTGAGTTCCAAGTGTAGATGTCATGAGTGGTTCAATCTCTCTCAGCCGTGCTACTTAGTATGGAATATTTCTGGTCAGAAATCACAGAGAAAACGCATTTTCGGTTCATCCTCTCACTTCCTGCCAATTTTCACCTTCACCCTGACTTCAGAGGGGGGAATTTTGACCAGGTCCAGAGAGAGTGAGAGACAGATGAACTCAAAGGTGCCCATGTCCAATTACTGTCCACATCGAAGTGCCAGCGGTATGGGACACTAATGGATGTAGCTACTGTGTGGCTTCCTGTCCCAATTTGAGCTCGTGTGAGGCCGCAGCGTAACCACAGTATGAACCGGATAATGCCGCTAATGGTCCAGGAGGTCACGCAGAGTGAGATGCGGTCACCCACTGGGCTTGATTCAGTGTTCGATCCTTTCCAATGTGCTACTGTTATACGTTATTATATTCTTTTTTGATATGTAATCCTTTTCAGGATGCTTTTTTTATCTTGCGGATATTAGTATTGCGCTTTCTGTTGCTTACTGAGTGAACCGGATTTCTCTTTGCTCCATTTGTTTATCTGTCTTTCCTAACCAAGTGAAAATGAGCGAGGTCTAATTGCAATTTTCATACAAGTGAAAATATGAGGTGACCTGTTACATATGGCGGTAATCAGATCCCGTCAAAGTTATTGTTTGCCAAACAGGTCCGAGATGCATGACTGGTTGTTGGTGGTAATTACATTCCAATATCGGACATGTTCGCAAGCCGGCGGAAAGAGAAAAGGATTCTTTTAATCCCTTTGATTGATTTGCCCAGAATCAAAGCCTCGCGATAATCTGTTCATTTGTATTCAGGATTCCTTACATCAGGCTTTTATTTACACAGTGTCTAATCGTGACTTAAAGAAGAGCTTTAAGAATCTATTTCAATGGGAGGAGGGGGAAAAAACACAAGCCCTTCTGTCTATACTTGATTAATTTTCTCCAGCAGCAGCTCTGATGACGTTTCTGGCAGAAAGCAAAGTTTATATGAATGGACGCAAAAAGACGCACATGGACGTGTATGGTGGATGCACCGTATATAAAACCGCTCATTCATTCATTCATTCATTTTCTAGGCTGCTTAATCCTAATTAGGGTTGCGAGGAGGCTGCTGCCCATCTCAGCTGAATCTGGGAGAGGGCGGGGTATGCCCTGGACAGTTTGCCAGGCTATTACAGGACATATAAAACTATGACAGTGGTACCTCACCTTACGAAATTAATCCATTCCAGAGCCTTTTTCTTCAACTTGATTTTTCGTAAATTGAACCACATTTTACATGTAAAACGTGTGATTCGTTCCAAGGCCCCCAATACTACCCCCTAAACCCTTTAAAAATTATAAAAGTATACTTTTAAGACCTCCTTCTGCTTCAATATCGTACCAATGGTAGACGGGTTTGGCCGTATTCCTTTGCGATATCACTCAACCGCATACCACGAGCCCGCTTCTTCTTTTCACTCGCACCGGAAATCACATGCACACGTGTGTGTGTGTGTGTGTGTGTGTGTGTGTGTGTGTGTGTGTGTGTGCGCGCGCGCGCGCGTGTGTGTGTGTGTGTGTGCGTGCGTTTGTGTACGCGTGTGTTGACCATGTCTTCTTGGCAGAGTTATAATCTTACAAATGTTTATGGAAGGTTAAAAGCCTGAGTCAAAGAATAAAGTTGCAATGACTAAAAAACTCATGAAACAACTGTAACTCTGTCCTTAACATGAAAAGCATTATGGGAGATACTGCTCCATAATAGCCAATGGGATGGAGCTGCATCATCCCTCCTAGCCAATGGGAGGCCAGCGGGGCAGGATGTTGGGAGATAGCCAATGGTAGGGAGCTGCGTCATCCCTTCTAGCCAATGGGAGGCCAGCAGGGCAGGATGTTGGGAGATAGTCAATGGAGACCATACTCGTGCATTGTTTGAATGTTTGAATGGCGTGTTGTAATGTTTGAATGGCACGTTTGAATGTTTGAATGGCGCGTTTGAATGGCGCATTTGGCGTGTTTTGTGAGGTGAACTTGTTTAGTATACAGAGACAAAAAAATTTTGGAAAATGTTTTTTCGTAACCTGGATTTTTCATCTGCTGGGACTATCGTAAGGCGAGGTACCACTGTACTATTGTTGTTGTTATTATTTATTTGCTTTAATTTCAGAAATGTTTTAAAATGAGTCTCCAGATTTCATCCTTTGTCAGTCATCAATCAAGGTCCTGGGACAAGTCACGGGGGCAGCAGCCTAAGCAGTGAGGTGCAGACATTCCTCTCCCCAGCCATTTCCTCGAGCTCTACCATGAGGACACCGAGGCATTCTCAGACAGCCCGAGAGACATCGTCCCTCCAGCATGTTCTCAGTCCAGCCTGGGGTCTCTTTCCAATTGGACATCCCTAAAACACCACACCAAGTAGGTGCTCAGGAGGTATTCTATTCAGGAGCCTGAGCCACTTCACCTGGGCCCTCTCAACATGGAGGAATAGCAGTTCTTCTTTGAGCTCCTTTGGAATGACTGAACCTCTCACACTATCACTCAGGGAGAGCCCCGCCACCCTGCCAGGGCCGATATGTGAGGGTAGGAACGTAGATCGACTTGAAATTGAGGTATCGATGGGTTCTGGTTTGGAGGGAATAGGATCTTGTCTCTGATTTTTTTTTTTTTTTTTTTTTTGCTGATGATGTCGTCGTTTTGGTTTCATCAAGCCGGGACCTTCTGCTTCCGATTGGAGTGATTTGCAGTGGAGAGCGAAGTGGTCAGGATGAGACTCAGCACCTCCAAGTATGAGGCGATGGTTCTCAGCAGGAAAAGATTGGAATGCACCCTCCGGGTCTGGAGTGCAGTCCTTCCAAAAGTGGAGGAGTTCAAGTATTAGCTTGTTGTGTCCGTCAGAAATTAAGCTGTTCCTTTACAATTCTGACACAGAAATGTCTTCAAAATTCAGAAGGTTGACGTTTTATAAATCTTGACAAATTCATCGTCTAGTTGTGGGTGTACTGGAAGAAAATTGCATGTTGTGTGACGAAAAATAAAATTGTAGGCTTTTATTCTGGAGTTCTAAGCACTTAAAAAATTCCCCATCATCCATATGTGGACGGACAAGGTCTTGGACCAAGACAAGCTGGTATGATGCAGTGAAAAGTGTGTGTGTGTGTTTTTTTTAATAGCCACGTGTTCAGCATTATAACGTTCAAACAAAATTACAACCATTGTCCATCGTTTCTCAGTTCAAATTTAGCAAACTATATTAATTGCTGGCGGCACAGTGGCGCAGTGGTCAGCACGTCCGCCTCACAGCAAGAAGGCCCTGGGTTTGATTCCCAGCTCGGGTGTTTCTGTGTGGAGTTTGCATGTTCTCTCCACGCTTGTATGGGTTTCCTCCGGGTACTCAGGTTTCCTCCAACAGTCCAAAAACATGCACAGTCGGTTAACTGGCTGTGCCAAATCACCCCGAGGTGTGAGTGTGAATGGTTGTGTGAGTTTTGACCCTGTGATGGCCTGGCGAGCTGTCCTGGGTGTACCCTGCCCTCGCCCAGAGTCGGCTGAGATGGGCACCAGCCTTCCCACGACCCTAATTAGGATAAAGCGGTTCAGAAAATGAATGAATGTTCAATGCTTCGAAATTTCCACTGAGATGATGTGACGGCAAATTTCTCTGCAAGCTCTCAGGGTCCGACATGTAGTGCTGAGGTCTGAATATTGATTAACTCTTACTGCTCGCTCTATGCCTCAGTGTTGATTTACGAGTGTGTGTTGTTTTCACATCAGCCCTCGGGTCTGATTTCTGGCTACAGCATGCGACCAAATGGCTTCCATTGCCTCTTTGCCAAGGTTTGGTCTGTAATTAGGCATCAAATTCAATCCTTCCTAGTCAACTTGGTAAACCATTACCACAGTGTGAGCCGTGTTGAAATGTTTAAACTCAAGCTGTTTTACACAATCCCTTTATAATCTCTATAGATTCAAACAAACACACCGGAACAGTAGCGGTTGACAAGCAGAGCTGCAAACGACTCAGCGGGGTTAATAGAGAATAACTAAGCATGGTTAGTGGCCCCTCAGAGAAGTGTGGCCCCTCCAGCCATCCTTATCCCACCATCATTAATGGCCTGCGACAACGGGGGTCCATGACAGCTCTATCCGAATACTATTTAACCCTCCTCCAGCTCATTATCACACTCCAATCAGTCAGTCAGCTAAATGGGACAGGAGAGGCCACATGGCACACGGAGAACAGAGATAGATTTTTTTTTTTCCCAGAACATAGATTATGCCAAATTGTAGTTTAAAAAAAGAAACAAGATGATGGTTGATCTGCACCAGACACTGGAACACATCTTCAGTCTCTGTTTGATTACAAATGCTTATCAGAAGAGGTGATAACAACTGAATTGTTTTTTCGATTGTATCTGCACTGAGTCAGTGATTAGTTATCACCTCCGGATAAGCATTCTGAGAACACACAGCCGTCTCTCCTGTACGGACTTGGCCACAGAGCGCCAGCTGATGCACCCTTTGTTTTTCATGGTTAAGTCAACATGAAATCCTGAATATGCTGACTTGCTGAAAGCATGATGCGCTGGATGTAATTCTCATGTCTGACAGACTGAGACTGGTATGCAGAGGGCACGGAATTCACTCAGATTTCTTTAATTTGCATTGATAATATGTTTTAAAATGTATTTTTGGAAATTTTTAACTTTCATTTCAAAAAACTTTTCGTATGAAACTGGACTCTTCAGTATATATTTAATAAATAAATTCCCTTATCCCTGATCGTATCTGAACTTCTAGGACAAAAACACTTTAGCCAGGCAGGCTTCTAGGCGGGACAGTGGTGGCCTGGTGGTAAGGTGCTTGTTCAAAGATCCTAAAATTGGGGGTTCAAGCCCCACTGTCAACGGTTGTCACTGCTGTCCCAGCCAGTGCAGCTAACTGGGTTATCAAAAGCCTGCCATGCCTCTCACTGTCTGTGGTGAGAGGTTCATGTAAAAGAACCATTGCTGACTTTTGTCAAGAGATGCCGCATAGCGTGTTTCTGCCCTGCACTGGCCTGGCAAGCTGTCCAGGGTGTACTCTGTCCTTGCACCGAGTTGGCTGAGATGGGCACCAGCCTCCCTGCGACCCAAATTAGGATTAAGCAGTACAGGAAATGGATGGGTGGATGGGGCTACTAGACATCACCGATCAGAGTGAGTTTAATAACTCTTATTCTCCTTGATGGAATTTAGAATACAGTCTATAACATTAATTAGTTTATTGAAGGTCTTAGAAGGTAAAAAATATGTACATTCTTGCCAGTAAATACTTTAGGAAATAGTCAGTTAGCATGGAGAGCTAGCTACACTTCTGGTTGTGGTTCATTGGGAAAAGCCAAGGAAGAGAAGTCTGTTCCTCACAGCAGGCTGACAAAGTGGAATTCTATTTATTTATTTATTTATTTGGGGCAGTGGTGGTCTGGTGGTATAGGGCGCTGGATCGCTGATCCAAAGGTTGGGGGTTTGAGTCCTACTCTCCACAAGGTTGTCACTGTCCCCCCCATGTGCGGCTAACTGGGTTATCAAAGGCGGGCCACGTCTCTCACTGTCTATGGTGAGAGGCATGTAAAAGAACCATTGCTGACTTTCGTAAAGAGTAGCTGCAAAGTCGTCAGCGTGTTTCTGTCCCTTGATAAAAAGGATTGTGACAGGAAGGGCATCCGACGTAAAAACCTCTGCCAAATCAAACGTGTGAATCAAGTGGATTCGCTGTGGTGACTCCTGAATAAAAGGGAAAAAGCTGAAAGGAAGACATTTATTTATTTTATTTATTTATTTATTTATTTATTTATCTTTTGAGACAAGTTTTAACTGAACAAAAGAACCAGCTTTTTGTATTAGTGATTAGCTTACAAGTCATAACCACTTTAGGTTTTGTTTTTTTTTCTCTCTCTCTCTGTGGAGATGTATATGTATTTATTTATGGTATACGGGGTGATATCCAAGGAGTTGATTCGCCAATCAGAATGTGTGATTTCACGTATCCAGTGTGTGCAGATGGCATACAATGCAATCTGTAATTGTATGTTTTTCTGTCGATGACATGACAATAATGCACCTAAATTCATAAATAGTTTACATTTATAAAATAAAATTAGACTGTTAGGGGAACAAAATAATAACACAAATGATTGTCATTATGTACATTTCGTCTTTTATAGATTTACAGACTGGTTCCAATTATCTGGCACCTTCGGGACAAAGCAGGTTCTTGAAAATGAATTTTACGGATGTATCAGGACCGTCTTACAAATACATGTACCTATAAATTAAATTAAACAAACATCAACAAAGGCTGGTTTTTGTTGTTTTGTTTTGGCTGGCTCTCGCTAGAGCATAAACGCTGGTCGTACAAGTAGTCAGTATACCAAGGTCTTTATTGTCCAGCATTTTTAAAAAGTGCTGTTAAATAAGGCCTGCAAATGTATCAGATGCCGAATGATTGGAACTAGTCTGTATAAATTAATAATACCGTATCCGACATAATAAGCGCCCAGGGCACTCAAAAAAAAAAAAATTGGTGTCGGTGGGCGCTTATTAAAATGTTCCCAGTGGAGTGGAACAGTAAGTGCTTATTACCATCGAGGTGGAAAACATGAATAATAACAGAACAATAAAAGAGATTTAATGGTATTTGTGTTATTCATTTTGTGGTATCAACCAAACTACTTGCATGAAAGCTGAAAATAAACAGAAAACAGTACATATATATATTTTTTTAAAAAGACCCCTTACTTTTCCCTCCCTTTAAACATTTCCTTTAAACATTTTCCGTTAAATCGAGCCAATCAACACTGTCAACTTTAGCACATGGCACATTGAATCAATCGCAAACATAAACAAAAGCACATGGCCAATAACGTCTTTAAATGTATGAAGTTAATGAGCAGGAGAATCGGGTGAAAAATACTCGTCATCACTTTCTGATAAGTCCATATCTGGCTCATCGCTCCATTCATTCAGAGCATCCCATAGTTTTGCTGTAGCAGTTTCTAATGGTTCATCTTGTTGGACATTTTCCAAGAGAGCACAGCAAAATGTACGGCGGAACAATCATGTGTTATTACTGATGAACATTATAGACATTCCCCAGTGGCAGGGGGTCTTGAAATATCATGTAAACTCACTTTTACAGTCAGTGAATGCTTCATTTTACCGTTACAGAGACTGATCCAATAAAATTGTTAACTTTGATCTCCCATTTTGCTCCCAGTAGAATTGGGCGGTTATTAGACGTAAGATCAAAAACATGGGGGGGTGGGGGGCTTATTGGAGCAAGGCGCTTATTACGTCAAATACGGAATTTGAGTACAATTAGGGCAGTGGTGGTAGGTAGGGTGGTGGGCTTAGTGGTTAATGCGATGGGTTACTAATCTGAAGGTCAGCCGTTCAGTCCTCACGGTCACCAATGTTGGGTCCTTGAACAGGAACCTTACCCCTCAATTGCTCAAGTTGTCTAAAAATTATAATTGTAAGTCACCCCGGATAAGAGCGTCTGCCAAATGCTGTAAATGAAAATATATACTAAACTGCACACTCATTCCAGGACTCATAAAGTATTGTAAGGCAGGAAACTATGACGTGTTACCTCTACATCTGTATTGGAAATAATCCGCCAGCTAGTTATTGTGTTGCATCTTTTGCGACTGACCTCATTGCGTCCTTCAGGAGAAGGGCTGTCACGGGCCAGGGGTCACATGACTTCCCCAGGAAATATGACTGTCTTCAGTGACAAAGGCTGTGCAAAAGAGTTATGAGCATTTTTCGCAGGATGTAAAGATGAAGGCAGAGGTCAGGGATATTGATGGAGGCCAGTCTGCACTCCACATTCCTCTGAGGCAGCAAGCAGCGTGACAAGGGCTCTCTGTCAAACTCTTTGTCATGCAGGTTAATGTATTAATTGTCTCATAAACAGGGCCTTGGGAAAGAGAGACTTTCAAAGACAAACTGTGGACTGACTTCTCTGAGAAGCAGGAAATGATAATATGGTGAAAGTGCAACTGAGTTCTCAGACACATCATCGTAGTTAGTTGAAACAACGAAGGGAAGTTTATCTCAAGTTTATCTCAGAAATCTTCTCAGTGTAAAGTCCCAGCTCTGTTAGAAATTTCGGATCAGGCTCCCGAGTGATGCATCCGCAAGGTGCGTGACTATTAATGCAGAGATTGCAAGTTGATATCCAGTTTAATGCACACAGCCATCGGTAGCCGGGAGTCCATGGGGGCTAATTGGCCGAGCTCTCACAGGAGGGAGGGATGGCATACGCTCACTTCGCTGTCACTCACAGTGATCACCAGCCACTCATGGGTGTCTGTGAGCTCATTCGTACGAGCAGGCGGCTCGCGCTTTTCCTCCGAGTGTGCCCCCCCCCAGTACACATGATGCCACAGTTATTAAAAGAGACAGGTGGCTAGCATTGCATGTCACAGAAGGGGCGTGTGCATGCTTTCACCTCTCCCTGGTTGGTGGTGGTCATCATGTAAATTCTCTACGTCTAAATTGGGGAGAAAATGAGGGGGAAATCCTTTTAAACTTTTTTTTGTCAATAGCCAAGTACACAGCATCCCCTGCTGTGCTTGTGGTAATAAGACACTTCCAAAAAATGTCACAATGTTAAAGAAGGCTGTAAAAAATTCTGTGGTCCAGAATTCGACCCAGATCAGCAACAAATTCAATTAGATTCTTCTTTGTCCAAAGCCACACCTCTGGTAGAAATGTCATGAAAACCAACAGATAATTCTTTGTGCAATATAGTCTTTTACCAAATAAATAAACTCAGTACAATTATTGGTATGGTAAATATTATTGGAAGGAGTTGTGTATTTAATATGTGTGAAATGAGTCTCCGATCCTAGCTCCTAGCTCCGATGTACACTGGGAACTTTTGCAGTAACACATGATGCCTAATAATTCATTTATTATCTCGAAATAATTTTAAAAGGAAGAGACATACTTGGATCAATTAAATTGTTTCTCAAGCGCACAGTCTCGTCTCTACTGCTCAGTGGTCATTTGACCAAGTCTGAGTGGCTGAGTGGTTAAAGTAATGGGTTTCCGAAGGGCGGCGGTTCAATCCCACTGTCACCATTGTTGGGCCCTTGAGCAAGGCCCTTTACCCTCAATTGCTCAGATGTATTAAAAAAGTGAAAATTGTAAGTCGCGTTGGATAAGAGCGTCCGCCAAATGCTGTAAATGTAAATGTGTTCGATGATTGGTCGGAAGCAGCCTCTTGATTGGTTTGCGAATGACTTTACATTTACAGGACTTTTGATCCTCTCAGTTGCAATGGCAAAAAAATTTCATAATCAGTGTTCAAACAGCATTCTTCTTCACTTATGCCTTAACATCAACATGTCATTGGGGTGCCTTCATGGCAAGACTTCGGAGGCTATCCCTCTCCAGGTCGCAAACATGCTGACGACTTTGCAGCCTACTCTTTACGAAAGTCAGCAATGGTTCTTTTACATGCCGCTCAACATAGATAGTGAGATACATGGCCTGCCTTTGATAACCCAGTTAGCTGCACTGGGGGGGGACAGTGACAACCCTGTGGGGACTCGAATCCCCAACCTTAGGATCAGCGATCCAGCGCCCTATCCATTAGACCACCACTGCCCCAAGCAACAGTATAGCTCAAACAGCATAGCTTTTATAAATCCTAATCCAGATCATAATGTGGTGGCACAGTGGCTTGATTCCCAGCTCAGGTGTTTCTGTGTGGAGTTTGCATGTTCTCTTTGTGTTTGCGTGGGTTTCCTCCGGGTACTCTGGTTTCCTCCCACAGTCCAAAAACATGCACAGTAGGTTAACTGGCTGTTCCAAATCACGCGTAGGTATGAGTGTGGGTATGAATGGTTGTGTGAGTGTTGGCCCTGCGATGAATATCTTGAAGGCCCTGAACCTAAAGCATCAAAACAAAGCATTTGTACGAAATTGTTCACATCTGCTCTCTCGGTGCGAGAAATAATGTGGCGTAAAATTAACGCTTAAATTCTTGGGATTGTATTGGCAGGCACATCTAATCAATCCACTTCTGCGAAATATGGAACTCAATTGGATTTCACCATGAGGCAGAGCAACGCTTCCCTAAAATTCAATTATTGTGTCACATTATGTTGCTCGTTTCTACTTAACCGGCTTTAGTGTAAATACACGGACAAAGTGCCACAATTCTGTTAGATAAAGCCAAGGTTCTAAATGGGAAAATGATTCAGATTTCCAGCATCACTGTTCTTGAACTCCTTCATTTCTGGTCTGAAAATATACTGTCCCAGCTGAAACCCAATGTGGGTACTCAGTGGGCTAAAAAAATGGGTTCCATATGATATTGTTCATGGGTATCATCGTGGCTCCATTTCAGCCACCCACATTTCTGCCCTGCGATGGCCTGGCGAGCTGTTCAGAGTGTACTCTGCCCTCGCCCAGAGTTTGCTGTGATGGGCACCAGCCTCCCCTGTGACCCTAATTAGGATCAAGCGGTTCAAAAAATGGATGGGATGAATTCTGAACCCAATATATTGGGGGCCAATCTGGGTTTGCCAAAGAGGAAAGCACTTAGTTGACCTAAGTGGGTCCAAGTTAACATGTCCATTTAGGGCTGATGTAACCCAGGCCTAACTCAGGTGAAAACCACATGTGTATGTGAGAGTTGACATGGGACCACGATGGAACCCATGGCAGTCCCATATGGGACTCATTATATAGCCTACGGATTACCCACACGGCCCTCCATACAAGTGCTGGCTGTGGAGTCAAGAACTTTTTGAGGTTTAAGTGATTGACTTCTACCTTTTTTATCAGGTTCTCTTTGCAGTTCTGTTTAGTTCACAAACTGTAAACGTCAATCTTTAAACTAATACAGTATATCGTTTTATTGAGTCATAACAGTGTGATGGCAAACCTTAAGAGGGTCTCTATTTTATCCTCACAACTTTGGGACGTGTTGTACCACTGAGCCAAGTACCACTTCAACCGTGACTGTATTTTGAGTACCACCAGCCGTGTGTCTGTCTTCCTTTCGGCTTTTTCCCTTTTACTCAGGAGTCGCCACAGCGAATCATCTGATTCGCACATTTGATTTGGCAGAGGTTTTTACGTCGGATGCCCTTCCTGTCACAACCCTTTTTAGCAAGGGACAGAAACACGCTGACGACTTTGCAGCCTACTCTTTACGAAAGTCAGCAATGGTTCTTTTACATGCCTGTCAACATAGACAGTGAGAGACATGGCCCGCCTTTGATAACCCAGTTAGCCGCACTGGGGGGGGACAGTGACAACCTTGTGGAGAGTGGGACTCGAACCCCCAACCTTTGGATCAGCGATCCAGTGCCCTATACCACTAGACCACCACTGCTGCCTCCTACCACCAGCCATGTGTAATTGCCTTAATTGTACTAAGTTTGTATCAATTTGAGTGACATGAGCATGTCTATGAGGCGTGTATTTATTGGAGAGTTCTTCCTGCTCATTAGGTAGAATTGATTCGAAAGAGTGGTGCTGATACTCCTTAATCTACTAATTAATCACAGGTGCGTGAAGAAATTACGAGCCGTGCCATTTGGACTTCATCAAAAGCGGTCGATAACGATAGTGTGACAGAAAAGCTTGACAAAATGCGACTTTTTATTAACGCTACGATCACAAAACGTTATCTACGATGATCAGCATTAAACCTTAACAAAGGTTACAACTGTTGATTGGCGCTGAAGTGAAACAAAATGTTGTTTTTCAGAACACTGACGCAATACGCACATGGAAAAACCGGGATGTAAGTGCACTAACAAGTCTAACTGCCACAAATTGCCTGCCATTCACAATAACAGAATAGAAGGCTGTTTGCCGTTAGCAAATGGTGTGGTGATTACAATAGATTGCTGCTGCTGTTCCACATGCCTCCTCTTCACCTGTACCTTCGGCACCACGTGACTCGGTTACGATGGCCTCCTTTGGAATAATGAGTGTTTACACAGTCATGTCCCACCACAATGCGTTACCCCATCCCATCATCCCCAATTATGCCACTTATCGATTGTGCCGCATTCTAAACACCACTGACATGCACCGTCAGTCATTTAAGCTGTTGAACAGTGGAAATTTTTTTGAATTGCCACCATCTAAATGGCACTTGCTGTGCGTACCTTATACTATAATGCGCCACATAAAGAGCGAAGACAGATAAGGGCAATACCCCCTCCCCCCAACAAAGGCCACACGGATACAAAAGCTGAACAAAACAAGTGAGCAACTGTACAAAAGGAAATCTGCAAAGTCTGAAGGTTTTAAGTGGCCAATTTTGACGGCTGTTTTGGAAAAGCAGTCAAAGGTGTGACAGCCTGAGGGTTGTCTTTTTTATTTTGACGGTTTTTATGGAAGCAGAGCTAGAAAGACTTGGCAAAGACCTATTTTTCTTACTTTCCATTTTCTGCTTAATCCCACTAGGCTTGTGGTGTGGCTGATGTCTGCCTCAGCCAACTCTGGGTGAGGGTGGGGTACAAATCTGCATGACTCACCAGACTATTGAAGGGCCAAATTTGGTTCCACTACAATGAACTTCTTCAGTAGACATCTTCCTTCACTACAGATACTAATATTAGCTTGCATGAAGATCCCAGTTTAGACTAAAGATGATACTGCGGCTGGCTTGGGAACATTCGAGAACCTAGCAGTCGAGGTTGGAATCTGTTATTGGAGACTTGACGGATCTTCTCAGTGTGTTGCTCCAATACCATGACTCGTATCAGGAGATGCAGATAACAATACAAACTATCCGTCCTGAAATCAGAGGGAACTCTTTACAAACACTCAATGTAGAAACATAAAAAGCTTTTGTATACTTCTATATAAATATTTTAAAATTGCACAAGAATAGTTTCAAAGATGGTTTCAAGTAGAACCTGCTGGCTAGCTGAAAACTTGAAGTATCTCTATAGCATAAATTGCTTATTCTTTCCAGAAACCAAACACTTTTTGTGGTTTCGGCACCATAAACAGTCTGCTTTGCTCCCACTCAAGTTACAACTAGCTGTGATATTTCCCTGGATGGGAACCCTGTGGAAAACCCAGAACTTGTTGGACAATTTATATCTTACAATTGGCTTGTGAACATTTGGAGATCTTTTTGAAGGAAATTTGTAGAGTCTATGGTCAGGAATAAATGAATCTGGGTTGACTTTCGAGCCCCCTACACTTGTTTAGTAATAACAGCCAAACCTTGATATTGTCTAAAAACCTTTGGTCAAGTTCTTTGAGAAATGCCATGCGATGATGTATCATACAAATTTATAAACCGTCACGTGAATACAAACATGTCATGCAACGATATAAAAGGTTCATTTTCACAGTAAATTCATAAATACTTAGAATTCATTGGGCTACAACGACACACATACTCATCAGTTGTGTCCCCTCTGCTGGAACATTAGCGTCTGTAGAACAAGTCAAGGGGCGACGGCGAGTCTGAACACTGTGTAATATTCTCAGTGTGTAAAGTTTCCGCTCTAATAACGGAGAGACAAACAAGTGCCACCGCTGCGACGTATATCATCACTTCATAATTTAATTACACTTTTAATGGTGTATGTGTGTGTGTGTGAGTGTGGGGACGACTACTCCAAGCACAGAATGTCAGTGTGAACAGGTAATTTACTCCGTTTTAGAAAAAAAAAAAACTACCCCAAACATACTACTCAGTTGTGTTAATGGCAATATGTTATGAAATACTCTGTATAATTATTAACAGCAACAGTACATATTATTCAAGCCTATATCAGCCTACGTTGGAAGCTCAACAATTATCTCAAGATAATAATGGTGTTTAGCAAAGAGTAATGTATCATAATCATCATCATCCTCATAATAATAATAATAATAATAATAATAATAATAACAACAACAGCAAGAGGTGTAATCATAAAGTACAAGGTACTTCTGGATAGTTAGTGTAGTCAAAAGGCCCATAATGGGTAATGAACTTAATTACCACCAGGCCACCATTGGTCCTGACCCTGACATTCCAAAATGAAATTGTCTTTAGGGCTCAATTAGTGTAGAGTCCCCACCAAGTTTGGTGAAAATCCATGAATGACAGAGCTTTTTGTGTAACATTTATGGAAGTCGTCTCCAGTGTCAGCAAAAGATGCATATACAGTAGGCCCCCGTTATTTGCGGGGGTTCAGTTCCGGCCCCTCCTGCAAATCAAGATAATCCGCGAGTTCTGTACCCAGAAGTAAAACCCTATGTATCTATTACATGCATTAAAATATGCTTCTTAAACACATTCTTTCGAGTCTGACTCATTAATACAGTACTAATGCAGTAAAAGGTATTACTTAAAGTAAAAACTTTTTAATTTTGTATAGGAATATCTATTGTTAAAAAATATATGTATATATAAATATCACAGTACAAAATTAAAGTTTTTACTTAATCATGACTACATTTTATATATATATATATATATATATATATATATATATATATATATATATATATATATATATATATAAAGAACATAAAAGTGTGACGTGATGATGTCATGAAGTTTCAGCCGGAAGCAAGAGGCAGTGTGAGATGGCAGAGTGGCTTTATTATTCAAAGGGGAAGCACTTAAGCAGAGCGCCACACTTTATCTGCAGTACTGGGGACGAAGAGAAACACAAACATTAAGCAATGAAATCAGGAGCCAGAGAGAACACAAGGAAGCAGGGACATGATGTGAGACAATCTTCTGTCGCAGAGGTGAGCGTGTGGTTTGTGTTTATAGGGAGTGGATGAGAGGAGAGAATTCAGGTGTGAGCTACTGCAATCAGCCTGAGCAGCTCAGTCGGAGCGGGGAGAAAACAGAGAGAACACAAGGAAGCATGGACATGATGTGAGTCAATCCACTGACGAAGAGGTGAGCATGTTTGTGTTTATTGGGAGTAGATGAGAGGACTGAATTCAGGTGTGAGCCACCCAAGCAGCTCAGCCACGCCCCTCAGCCGGAGCGGAGTGAAAACAGAGTTAGAGGCACAGCCACCAAAATCAAAGTCCCCCAAAAACACAAACCATAACAAAAAGAACATGAAGTGTAATAAATTGGATAAATAAAACAAAATTATAAACATGCTACAGCTTCTTCTTCTTTTCCTTTTGGCTGTTCCTTCAGGGGTTGCCACAGCAAATCATCCGCCTCCATCTCACCCTGTCCTCTGCATCTTCTTCTCTTACTCCAATGACCCAGCATAAGCATGCTACAGCACAGTACATAAAATCACACACAAACATTCTAAACATTAACTTAGGTACTGTACTGGAATAATAATTGAAAAAGACTTTAATGCTATCGTGCTTTACAACAGTTCAGATGATTATTCCTCTTTAGGCTCTTCAGAGGAAACTGTTGTTTCTTCAGGAAAAAGTCTTATTTCTTCATAAGAGACATCAAACGTCATTACCTTTTTATGGCGCTTAGCCAACGTTTGAGTGATATCATAGAGCTTAACTGGGAAATAAAAGACACCAAAAAAATGCACATTGACAGCTTGTGCAGGAATGAGAAAAAAAGGGGCGTATACTTCATCTCGACCAATCAGCAGGAGGGAGAACAGCCATTGGCTGAATTTGAGTCATGTGACAGTTACTCGGCAATTCGAGAACATGCGGGGGCACAAGTGCAAAACCGTGAATAGTCAAGGGCCCTAGGGGTGTATATTAGTCTAGATTGTGCCTGTTTTTCTGAGAGTCTAAGGTGTGTATAATATGGTTATTTTTCTCTAACAGAATAAAACACTATTATGTTTTCAGGCATACTTATCAGGGGACAAAATGTCAAAGAACATGCACGGAACAGGAGGGCAGTTAGTGATAAAGACAGATACGAGGTGAGCGGCCATACCGCCTTGAGATGACCTTGTAAGGTAGTATTGTTCTCCATGCACACTGAACCTGAAGCAGCACCTGATAAACCAGTGACATGTTGCAACTTGGACAATAGCGTTTATACGTAGACAATCATCCCGCTTGGCATTTAGAGAGCGCAGGCTCGGTGGCATTGACATGTGCATTGGGCTATTAGGCTAGAGAGCAAGTAACCCTGGGGGGAGATTGATACACAGTGTGGAAATGGATAATATCAAATCTTTATGCTTAATCGACGCCAACACACTGTTATTATGGAGTACATTAGAGGGTTAAGGATTCGGAGCGGCTCCCCAGAGTGCTCAGTCCCAACTATCAAATATAGTTATGAATTCTGTTCAGAAAATAATAAACACCATGGATCATATTGCACCCAGACGACCGAGCATGCATAAGGTTCTAAGTTTGCAGTCAGAAAAAGATCTGCATACTGTATAAAACAAAATATTAGCACAGAAGCCTTTTATAATGTCGTTTATGATGGCAACATTAATATGGAGCATTCAAGACAAGACACGAAGTACATTGATTTTTCCTGTCTGCACTGCACTCTGCCTCAGAATGCGCATGCTGGCAAATCTGCCATTAACACCCTCACAAAAGGCACTCGGTTTCTGTCCTGCGATGATGGGACATTGCTAATGCAATTCCAGAGCTCGTTAGGGCCAAGCGCCAACATCAACAAGCTGTCTTCAAGGACACATGTCTCCATTTTTTTTATATACATCTTGTACTCCTTGAATAAAGGTTACACCCATAAATCCTCAGTACTTATTGGTTGGTGACTCACTGGCTCATATTCCTTGCTCCTGACACTATTTCTTACAAGCAAATTGAGGAAAGTAAAATTGGTTTTAAACCAAATAATGAAGTTTGAATCCCATCTTACCCAAGTTTCATTCATTCATCCCATTCATGAAATTATTATATTGTCATTAACCTAGTTAGTTCTATTTATAACTTATATCCCAATTAGGTAAAGTCCTTTGGGCTTTTTCCACCCCGAGCCATAGTGGCTCATCAGGCCGGTGCTTATCCCCGGTCTCTATAAAGTGAAACGACCAGGAGTTCAACTCCTCCTGGATGGGACGCTAGTCCATCGCAGGTTACCTTCCCAGTATATTTTTACTGGTACCCATTTATACTGCTGGGTGAACAGAGGCACACTTGTGGTTAAGACCTTGCCCAGGGGTCTGAGCACAGTGGGAGTCAAACTGGGATTTTGAACACACAACCTCCCGATCATGAGTGCATCACCCTAACCACTACGCCATTGGCCCCGTTACATCCCAATTAATATAATATAAAAACTACTGTAACTCTGACCAGAATTAAAGGATTTACTGAAAAAAGTAAAACAAAGAACAACAACAATATAAATTAAGCAGGTTAAGTGAAGTGATTGTGAAAACGGCTTTTGGTTAAGATTGGTGGAAGGAGTCTCCAGTACCAATGTCAGCATTAGTGATTACTAACATATTCTAGCAATCACAGAGCACAAACCTCCGCCAAAAACAAAATCAGAACGCACACAGCACCCCCTGCTAAACCTACTGTCATATCAATTACCCTTAATCATGCTTCAAAAAAACAGTACCTATGTCACAAAGCATGTTTTACCCGTTGCAAAAACGTTATATGCAAATTTTCATTGAAATTTCTCCCAGAGCCGGAGCTTTGGACAAAGAAGACTCCATTCGATTTTAAAGATGATAGTTGAAATTCTGAATCAAGGAAAAAAATTTAAAGGTAAGACAGGACTATTTCCTGTCGTGCAGGATTGCTGGGCACAGTGGAAGTTTACACTTTCTGAGTGCTCTTGTTGGTCGAGGATTTGGTTGTGAACAAGTTCATAATAAATATAGTATTTGCACAGTTGTATGAAGGAGCAAAGTTTCGCGACATTTGTTTGATAGTTCCTCCCATTCATGCAAGAAAGATTCAGTGAGGTCAATCAATCAAAACCATCACAAAGTCATTTTAAGCCCAGTGTTGAAACCCTCTTGCACGACATGACCGCATTTATGATCTTTCTTCACCGGGCTCCTGTTCGGCTGCAGGATTACGCTTCAAAGCCATTTTTACCCTGCTTTTGTATCTTAATAAAAAGCTCTTGTGGCATTTACATCTCTTTTAGCTTGTCCTCAGGATCTTCATTTGCATATAGCCAAGGAAGGTGCTGTACCAACAGGTCGGTTCACAATAGCACGAGCCATGTGTTGCCATGCCGACAGAGACCTCTGCCGAGACCCCATGAGAAGGCCTCCAGAGGGTGTCGGGAGTGCCCGGATTCTCCTCCTTTGAACCAGGATTAACCCGATACACCCAGCCTCAATAGTAACACATGTCCTCGGATCCACTGGCGGCCTATTCAGGCCTGCTTTACTGTGCTTCTAATAAGGATTACCCATAATGAGCTGTAAGGAGTTAAGCTTGAATGAAAACTGCCTTAAGTAGGTCCCCATTGCATCCTGGGCCCTTGTGTGTTTGAACACAAGGTGTAATCCTTTTCAAACTCAAAGGTGGACCATTGGTATGAATATAGATCTGGCGAGCGCATTGTGGAGAGCTCTCGCGGCCATCTGCCGGCCTGCTTTTCACCTGCTCCCACATCTCTCTTCAGTCCCTTTACACTGCCGCTCTCATTTTCTTCCTCCTCCATCCCTGCTCTGTCTGTTCTCTCTTTTGCTGTCTTTAGGACGTTTTTGATGCCGATCAGCACAACACAACACTCCTGGTGCCGGAGCATATGTTGTTTTGAAATCATATGTTGTTTTGTAACAATTATCCTTATTATAAATGTCTCCGATTTAAATCTATTTTGTTGAATAATCCACTGATTAAAACGAATCCGCCTGCATTTTATTATTTCAGTCACGTTTTTTCATGCGATTCTTTTCACCTCGCGTCTCCAGTGCGCTGTTCAACCTCTCACACATTGATGGCAGGAGATATCCCAAGTGGCTTTCTTTCTGCTGACCCACTTCATTTTAATATTGTTCATCGTGACGCCGGTCTCCCTCCTCTCCAATTACCCCTGGCTTGAAAACCTATTTATTGGAAGATGGAGATTGGAGATGATTCTATGCCATTAGCCTGCTCTTCACTCCAATAATGAGATGATAGCCAAACCACCGACAGGCTGCTGAGTTTTTCCAAAGCAAATAATTATATCAGATTTACTTCCCAAAAACACAGGGTTGCACAGTGCTGGAGTGGAGTTTACACCTACTTCTGTGTCCTGGCCCTGCTGTGGACTCACAAGCTGCTTAGGGTGTACCCTGCAGTCACCCAGAGCCAGCCAAGATGAGCTCCAGCTTCCCTCCGACCCGAGTTTGGTTAAGCAGTTCAGCGAAAGAATAAATTAAAATACTTCCAATAATTATATATTACATAACAGCATAGACTTTTGTCAATTGTTCTGAATAATCAGACCCAATAATCAATTAAAATTTGCTTTAAATCATGATTCAGCACAACGAGTCATTTATATGATACTGTATACAGTGTATGGCAATATACATAGTGCAGATAGTGTCCGATTTACGGGCGCATTTGGTTCCGACCAACAGGTCGTAAGACGATTTGGAGGTGAGTCGGGTCTGTACATGTATTACTACCAGTATGCACTGAAAACTGGACCTTTCTACAACTTCCTGTCAAAATTCTGTTTGCAATCTTTTTACCTTTCTTTAGATATTAATATATGGAGGAGGTGGAGATGATCCTCACAAATAGGTTCGAATCAGCTCGGCTAGGCTGATGATATTCCCATACATGATACCCACGTATATAAGATATTTATTAATTTTTTTTAGTCCGGGGAGTCGTAAAGTTGAACAGTCGCAAGTCATGCAGGTTGTAAGTCAGCAACTTCATGTATATATTATTATTATTATTCACTTAAAAGGTTTGAATTTGCATCTCAAACACTTATTAAATGTGCTTTTCTTACTCTTGAACACTATTTTCTTCTCATTGTTGCTGATGTGTGTGCTGTTAGCATAAAACACAGCACTGTACCTATGAAAAACAATGCTAGCTAATGACTGAGGCTAATAGTTTGGAAACCTAGCATGCAGTGGAATAAAATCACAATGTAAAGACAAAAACAAACTGAAAATGAGACAAACTTATTGGAAATATGAACATTTTCCTCAGATGTGTTGGCAAACAACTAAAAACAGAAACTGTTTCACTCCAAAGACATTTAGCATTGATAGCTAATCGTGTATCGCCATTAATGCAAAACATCAACATTGCAGCATGACTCAAACTCTGACACTGTATATTCGTTTTTTTTAGTTTGTGGACATTTTGAAGAAGTTTAAACACTGTAAACACCGTGTTTATCTTCAGTTAGCATTAGCCGTGCATGATGTAGTATTAGCTTTACTTGCATTTAGAGAGAAAAATTCAGTTATTGTCACAGTTGTAATTAATTACCGCAGATGAATGGATTAGTCCAGTTACAATCCTGTTTGTCTTTGTGGGGGTTTTTTTTGTTTGTTTGTTTGTTTGTTTTTTTGTTTTGTTTTGTTTCTTTCCAGCTGAAGAATTTCTATGCGGTTTAAAAATGTGCTTGCTTTGCTTTCCCTCGTCCAAAGTGAAAGAGAACTCAAGCATAGCCTTGAATCCGGCTGGAGTAGACATGTGTGATTATGTGGGTTAATCCCTGAAAATCAGATAGTGTCTTACAGCTGTGTGCGCCTGATAAAACATATCATAATGCCAATCTAAGTGCAAATTTTATTTATTTATTTATTTATTTTATAAGAGTTGAACAAGTGCATTAGCCTGGGATTTGAACAAAAGTTGACGAGATCAGGCATTCGGTGGTGAAGTTTCTGTTTAGTTCATGTTGAAATTCTCAATATAAACCACCCAACATGTATCACTGACTCAATCTACCAGCGCGCTTAATCCTACAAGGGTCACGGAGCGGCTGGAGCCTATCTCAGCCGACACGCTCATCTGCCGGGGAAGTCGTTCCCGGAACACGACACAGAGGCTTAAGAAAGTAACACATTGTTTACCTAATCACTTCACAGCAAGAAGGTCCTGGGATCCAGTCCCAGGCTCAGCAAGGATATATCTGTGGGCGGTTTACATGGTCGCCACATGCTCGCTTCGGTTTCCTCCCACCTTCACATGCACGTTAGGCTAATTGGCTATTCAGAATTGTCCCTATGTGTAAGTGTAATTGGCGGGGTGTGTTGACCCACCACCACCACCACCCCACCACCCCACCACCACCACCTCACCCAGACTCTGCTGATATAGGCTCCAGCCACCCTGTTGATCCTAATAACAGATAAAGCAGTTCAGCAAATGAATGAAGCAGTCTTCGGTGTCGTAGAAGTGTGTCCCCTTCAGGAAAGACCATTTTTTGTTTTCTAGTTTCTGTGTACATTAGAAGCTCCACCACCACCACCACCATCCCCACCATCACCACCACCATCCCCACCACCACCACCACCACCACCACCACCACCACCACCACCATCCCCACCACCACCACCACCACCACCACCACCACCACCACCACCATCCCCACCACCACCACCACCACCACCACCATCCCCACGACCACCATCCCCACCACCACCACCACCACCACCATCCCCACGACCACCATCCCCACCACCACCACCACCACCACCACCACCACCACCATCCCCACCACTACTCCCACCACCACCACCACCACTCCCACCACCACCACCACCACCACCACCACCACCACCATCCCCACCACCACCAGACTCTGCTGATATAGGCTCCAGCCACCCTGTTGACCCTAATAACAGATAAAGCAGTTCAGCAAATGAATGAAGCAGTCTTCGGTGTCGTAGAAGTGTGTCCCCTTCAGGAAAGACCATTTTTTGTTTTCTAGTTTCTGTGTACATTCGAAGCTCCACCACCACCACCATCCCCACCACCACCACCACCACCACCACCACCACCATCCCCACCACCACCATCCCCACCACCATCCCCACCACCACCATCCCCACCACCACCACCACCACCATCACCACCACCACCACCACCACCACCACCACCAGACTCTGCTGATATAGTCTCCAGCCACCCTGTTGACCCTAATAACAGATAAAGCAGTTCAGCAAATGAATGAAGCAGTCTTCGGTGTCGTAGAAGTGTGTCCCCTTCAGGAACGACCATTTGCTGTTTCCTAGTTTCTGTGTACATGAGAAGCTCTGCTTGCCTCGTCACACATGTTTCCTTCCTTACCACAGTCCCGAAATAAATAAGGGCATCCTAACAGTGAACTGAACACACATGGTGCGAGTCCATCTGTCTGGTTTTATTTAGCTCTGTTTATGTATTCTGATCTTCGTCCTCCTCCACAACCATTTAAGAAATCCTCCGAAGTTTGTGTCAGACATCGCCCTCATCCTT
Source organism: Plotosus lineatus (assembly GCA_024760905.1). Classification (NCBI taxonomy): domain Eukaryota; kingdom Metazoa; phylum Chordata; class Actinopteri; order Siluriformes; family Plotosidae; genus Plotosus; species Plotosus lineatus. Next base: position 42,017,192 of record CM045740.1, read on the forward strand.
CCCCTCCCCCTCCTTCCCCTTCCCCTTCTGCGCCCCACAATCAGCCATAATATCCTATTAATGAACACTCTAAATTCAAAGTCAGCTGCTCATTTTGCAGGCACTTGCCGAGTTAAGGGGAAGAATTGGCCTGTCTTTATTAATACGCAGATGAATGAGAAGAGCCGCCGGCCAAGGGCAGGCCAATGCTTTTAACTACCCTGACTTTTATGTATGATTGTGGATCGAGATGTTATCGTGCTCGTCTCGGAGCCTCAGAAACCCGTGGGTTGCTTCTGTCACTTTCCTTAAGTAATGAAGTTTAGCAGGCAAGGCCGTTTGCATCGTGCTAGACACACTAGCTATCAGCGCTGTCCTCTCGCTCTCCTTGAATGCTGCCTGTTCTATTACGCCCTGTCACATCGGCTCGAGATGGACACTCTCCCATGACGCTTTAAATCAGAGGTGATAATGGGGCACGGTATGGATCGCAGGCCTGTTATTGATCGATTGAGACACAGGAAGCGTCGCATGATGTGTATATACGCCTTGTTTGAAGATGCAAGCTATCATGTGACAGCGTGACATCACTGGATGTGATGTTGTGTGATGATCTTGAATCAAACTCATTTCTGTTTACAGATCATTAACTTCATGATTAGCATTTAAAAAGAAGCAAAGCACATTCCTGTTATTACTTCCCAGATCTCGCCAACCTTTCTTTATCCTCCTTTCTTTCAGTTAAGAAGACGAAAAGCTTGGCCAGGCCTGAACCAAAGTGGCATCAAATCATCATGGCTGCTCGGCGCATCTCTGGTGAGCACTCACTCACTCACTCATTTGCTGAACCACTTTTAAGGTAAGATAGAGGCTAGAGGCTGTCTCAACCGACATTGGGAAAAGGAAGGGTACCCGTACCCCCCAGCATAGTTCACCAGACCATCACAGGGCAAAACACACACACACACACACACACACACACACACACACACACACACACACACACACACACACACCTGTTCATATTCACAATCACAGCACTTCTGGACAGTAGGAAGAAACCAGGGTCCCCAGAGGAAACCCATGCAAGCATGGGGAGAACATGCAAACACCACAAAGAAATGTCCTCGTTGAGCCCGGAACTCGAGGCGGACATGCTAACCGCTAACACCAACATGAAACATGGCTTTTTCAGTCGCCTTTGATTGAAGCCAATGTTAAACAGATAACACTGACTTTACATATCTGAAAGGGAACGCACTCCTCACGAATCGCACTGACACACTCCAGCTCAAATACATGGAGGTTAAAAATGTTGTATGTTTTATTTCTGACATCTGAGTTTGTTTGAGCACAGAATTATTTATAAACATGTAATTGCTGATTTATGACACATGCAGTAATGCTACAGATTGGACTCAGGTCTCTAAACACATACGATCTCATACTCGTATCTTTGTGGGGACGTTTACTGATTATAATTCATTCCCTACTCAGTACCTTAAACACACACACACACACACACACACACACACACACACACACACACACACACACACACACACACACACAATATCATGTACTTGTATCTTTGTGGGGACATTTAGTGAGTATAATTCATTCCTTACTCAGTACCTTAAACACACATGCATGCACACACACACACACACACACACACACACACACACACACACACACACACACACACACACACACACACACAAGAGAGTCTCTTTGTAGGGACATTTAGTAATTATAATTCATTCCCTACTCAGGACCTTAAACATACATACACACACACACACACACACACACACACACACACACACACACACAATATAATGTATTTGTATCTTTGTGGGGACATTTAGTCATTATAATTCATTCCCTACTCAGTACCTTAAACACGCACACACACACACACACACACACACACACACACACACACACACACGCATACACACACACACACACACTATCTTATACTTGTATCTTTGTGGGGACATTTAGTGATTATAATTCATTCCCTACTCAGGACCTTAAACACACACACAATATCTTGTACTTGTATCTTTGTGGGGACATGTAGTGATTATAAATCATTCCCTACTGAGGACCTTAAACACACACACACACACACACACACACACACACACACACACACACACACACACACACGATATCTTGTACTTGTATCTTTGTGGGGACATTTAGTGATTATAATTCATTCCCTACTTCGTACCTTAAAAACATACACACACACACACACACACACACACACACACACACACACACACACACACACACACACAATCATGTACTTGTATCTTTGTGGGGACAATTACTGATACATTCCCTACTTATTCCCCAAGCCTTAACCATTAAAACTACATGCTGAGCCCAAACCTTTAGCTTAATCCTATCTTAAACCTAATTCTAACCTGAACCCTACAGCCAACTCTGAACCCTCAAACAGCCCTTTTAAAGAAGTGACGACCAGCCAAAAGTGTCCTTATTCTGTTGATTAAAAATGTATTCCTTTTTCAATATGCAGTATGTACACACACACACACACACACACACACACACACACACACACACACACACACACACACACACACACACACACACACAGTCGTTCACCATCCAGCTTTATCCCTGTCACTCTCATCACTCTCAGGGGAGCTGTGGTGTGAAGAGACAACAGCTCTCTTATCTGAACAATCTCCTGAGTGTAGTATCAGCTCTGTGCAGCATACACACACACACACACACGCACCAGGCATCCTCCTGCCTGTCAGGGTGGTCTAGTGACACAATCTGTGTTTGGTGAATCAGCTCTCGCGCCTCACCTCGCAAACAATCCATCTTTCTGGCTTTCTCACTCTTTCTCCTTCTGTCAGGAAGTCCTGAGGCGCTCAGGCTCCTCCCACACCGAGACCTACATCTAATCAATGGAGAGCAAATAGTTTTATTGACAAGACAAATGTTACATCTGCATCGCCAGGCAAGATTTGACCAAACTGTGTATACAGAGCGGAACGGCTGGACTGCATGAGACGGGGAACACAATAACAAGGAGGCGGGGAAATATTAAATAAACACGTCCGGTGTTGTACGTGATGAGAAGGAGGAATTCTTTCACAGGTCAAAGGAACGTCCTTGGGATCAGCATGCATATCATTTTTTTTTTTTTTTTTTTTTTTTTTTTTTACGAGATATGGCGATGGAACATTTAGAATTTTTTAAAAATAGATTTTATTGACATTAATTTTTCCCGTTTTCTTGGCTTTCCCTGGGGCCGGTCGTGTAGTGGTTAGGGTGCTGCACTCATGATCGGGAGGTTGTGAGTTCAAATCCCAGTTAGACCCCCACTGTGCTCAGACCCCTGGGCAAGGTCTTAACCACAAGTGTGCCTCTGTTCACCCAGCAGTATCAATGCGTACCAGTAAAATATACTGGGAAGGGAACCTGCCATGGTCTAGTGTCCAATCTGGGAGGATTCCTGGTCGCTTCACGCTACGGAAACCAGGAAAAAGCGCTGGCCTGGTGAG
>CM045740.1:42028224-42030724 GCA_024760905.1 Plotosus lineatus
GGTAAAGTCGCTGCTCCTTCACGTCAAAAGCCGTCAATTGAGGTGGTTCTGGTATCTGATTAGGATGCCTCCTGGTTACTTCCCTTTAGAGGTGTTCCAAGCACATCCAACTCGGAGAACGCTCTGTACGGACCAAGAAATCTCTCTCGGGATTGTTCGTCTTGTCTGGCCCGGATCTGCCTCCTGGGATCCCCAGTTGAAGCAGGATAGCGTTGCTTGGAGGGGTGGATGCGTTGGTTAACCATTTGAAATGTTTGACATATAAATTTGACATATACTGTAAAACTAAAAGGCTAAATTGTATTGTGTACTAAATCATTTGTTTTAATACTAAACCATGATGGCGGGGGGGGGAAAAATCCAGAAAGTTTTTGCACTGTTTTATTTTCTAATTAAAAATTTGCTTCCTGCTAACTTGTTCTTAGAAAATAATAAATATGTCTCATTATGATCTCTCATCACTCACTCATTTTCTAGACTGTGTAATCCTACTAGGCGATGAAATCATGGAGAGAACATACAAAATGCACACAGAAACGTCCTTGCTGAGCCCAGGACTTGAACACAAGGCACCCTGGCCGGTGCTAACCAGTACGCTAACCGTGCTAGCTATCACACCGCCATGCTGCTCTTGTGATAATCAGTGTAAACATTATACAAAACCTATATTAATTAAATTAAATATTCATGAAAAACAATATTAATATTACAATATTTCTGTAAATGGGTGGAAATACGTCCATCTTTAATCGCTGCAAGACGTCAAAGATTTCAAAATGTCTATTGATATAAATGCGAACATTGGGGAGTGTTTTGGGTATTTATTCCATATGTGGGATCATTTTAACCCAATTCGACTTCCGAGAAAAAGGGAAAAAGCCGAAAGGAAGACAGACAAGTCAATCAAACAGGATATAAGGGTTGAGATGTTAGGAAACCAGAAATGACTTAATTGGTGATGGAGAGAGAGAAAAGTGTTCTGTGGGGAATCTCACATGGGTGGAGGAGTGTGTAAAAAAGTGGGGGATGCAGTGCTCTGGTTGTCCCCTGCTGGGTGATGCATTGCGTACCTGAATAAGACGCCTGGAGGCTTGGAGGGCTCTGGAGGACCCTCAGGCTGGATTGGTGTGACTAGGTTTCATCAGACCACATATGTCCCAGTCCCAAGCTGGAGAGGGCAAAGTTTCTGAATAAAAAAAAAAAACAAAACAAACAAAAAACCCCTCTGAGGTCAGTGTAGAGGATCAGCTGTTTCATTAACACTCTTCATACCTCGGGTTAGTTGCCACGGACACAGCACAGTGTACTCAACATAATGTCTGAGTCTAAATACATTATTCTCCATCTGCTTGATCAACAGGGCTACTGAGGTGGTCTTGTAAGGGATGTACTGTAGGTAAAACGAGAGCAAAACAACCCCAGCCATCCCCAATATGAACCAATTGCACAATGTTAAAGAATCCTTTTAAAAAATTCCAGGATCCTTAATTTGATCCAGATCATCTCATCATCTAATGAAGTCTTCCTTCTGTTCAAAGACCCACATCTCTGGTGAAAAAAAATGCCATAAAAATCCACACATTACATTTTGGCTAATCCTGCTAGCAAACAAATACACCGACTGCAGTGGTTATCTCTGAGGAGATCATCAGTGATGGTGTGTGGAGTTACAGCTGCAGCACAAAGTTCATGTCCTGAAGTGTTTTATTCAGTGTACACCGCAACAGTTTATCAGCAATGTCAATAGAATTTAAAATTCCAAAATGCCACAGAGGATGAACCTGTGTGAGACCGGATAAGAGGTAGAATTGACGAGACCGCATCATGAGCCAACTGGATATTTGACGGGCAGGTTTTTCACCACAAGCAGCCAATACATTTATTTCGATCATTCAAATTCCCAGTCATATTAAACAATATTTTCATTTGTTGTTGTTGTTTTACTTTCATACCCTTATAGCTACAGATACACACACATAGTATACAACCATATACAACTATAAACATATTATAGGCCTCGCCCCTGCGATGGCATGGCAAGCTATCCAGGGTGTACCGCGCCCACGCCCGGAGTCAGCTGTGATGGGTTTCAGCCTTCCTGCGACCCTAATTATGATTAATTGATTCAGAAAACGAATGAATGAATTATAGGCCTGATGATCTAGAGGAGGTAAACAATAGTATGAGTGCTATTGCTTGTCATGAAAACAAGATGGCGACCATCAGCACAGACATGATGGGTGATGCAGACAGTGAAAACTCATTAAGTTCAAAGAGACTTCAAACATGTCGGGTGTAATGTGTATATGAGGAGAGAGAAAAAGGGAGAGAGAAGAAATGTGCTACCCTCGGTTTATCTCTATTGGAATCATTTACCTTCTTCCAGTTTTAAATATTCGATCTCAGACTTTTCTGCTTGCTACAAGCTGCCAAGTTATTGTACATAATCAAAATAATTACACAGTTGTATAAGATAATGAATGTTCTTTGCTCTGGGTAA
>CM045740.1:42035724-42055724 GCA_024760905.1 Plotosus lineatus
ACACTCAGAGGGAATGCGCTATCCACCCTCTCGTACGAAGATGCCCGTGATTGACCAGGAATCGATGTGAGTGACAGGGAAGTGAGCATATGCCGACTGAGAGCTCGGCCAATCAGCTCACATGGACTCCCAGGCATGGACGGCTATTGAATTAAACTGGATTCAAACTTATGATCTCAGGGTTAATAATCATGCATCTTCTTGATGCGCCACTTGGGAGCCCCATGGCTGTTTTAAGAACAGTGGAACCTCAATTTACGAAATTAATCCGTTCCGGAAGTGGTTTCGTAACTTGGATTTTTCGTAAATTGAACCGCATTTTACATGTAAAACGTGTGATTCGTTCCAAGGCCCCCAATACTACCCCCTAAACCCTTTAAAAATTATAAAAGTATACCTTTTAAGACCTCCTTCTGCTTCAATATCGTACCGATGGTAGACGGGTTTGGCCATATTCCTTTGCGATATCACTGAACTGCATGCCACGAGCCCGCTTCTTCTTTTCATTCGCACCAGGAATCACATGCGCGCGTGTGTGTGTGTGTGTGTGCGTGTGCCTGCGTGTGTTGACCATGTGTTCTTAGCAGAGTTATAATCTTACAAATGTTTATGCAAGTTGAAAAGCCTGAGCCAAAAAATAAAGTTGCAATGAGCACACTCGAAAACCTCATGAAACAACAGTAACTCTGTTCTTTACACGAAAAGCGTTATGGGTATTATTGAGATGCAGCTCCATAATAGCCAATGGGAGGGAGCTGCGTCATCCCTCCTAGCCAATGGGAGGCCAGCGAGGCGGGATGTTGGGAGATAGCCAATGTGAGGGAGCTGCGTCATCCCTCCTAGCCAATGGGAGGCCAGCGGGGTGGGATGTTGGGAGATAGTCAATGCGAGAGCATTTCATGCATTGCTTGAATTTTTGAGATGGTGCTTTTGTAACGTGAACTTGTTTCGTGTCCAGGGACAAAAATTAGAGAAAAATGTTTTTCATAACCTGGATTTTTCGTTTGTTGGGGCTTTCGTAAGTTGAGGTTCCACTGTATAGACTTCACAGCAACATCAGCAATAAAACACACTAAAACAAGACTTTAATGTTTACTTCTTACCTTTATTTAAATTATAACAGGCACAGATGAGCATGAGAAGGTGCAGAGCTGGGTGATGTTCTTGCTTTAACTCATACTGTACATAAGTATATACTACATGAAAACAACAAAAAGGAAACTCACAAAATTTTTATTGTTTAATTTTTAGATACTGTATTTTAACCATTACAGAGGAGGTCAGGTGAGCTCTGTGCACGCTGAGCTAAGATGTAGCTGACAGCATTTGTGAAGCCTATTCATTTGGTTTAGTACATACTGCATGTGTAAACTCTGTAAAAAGGGTTTAGTATACACTACACAGAAACACCCCCCAAAAAAAATCAAGATAAAATTCAATTTTAATGGTTTATTTTTAATCCATAATAATGATATGATAATCATTCCATTTCCATGCTTTTGATTCAAGAATTATCCAATCAGAATAATGATTTAGGAGACCAATCAAATTGTGTCACTTCCTTGTACAGACTGGTTCCAATTATCTGGCACCTTTGAGACGAAGCAAATGCCGGAAAATCAATTTTGCCGATGTATCAGAACTTTCCCCACAGACACATGTAAATGAAATTAAAATTAAATCTACAGTAAAAGAATAAATAAACGGTGTACAATATTACTTACCAAAAATAGCAGACCAAAAACCAAGACTATGCGAGCTGTCCCAATTCTAGCTAATACCACACCTAGCCTTAAAATTACGCAGGCACCCAATAGAAAAATTCCACTCTTCCTCGATACCGAGGTCGTTATGCAACTTGGCTGCCTTCTCTATAATCAAAGGCCCGCTGAAAGGCTTCGCTTCGGCACGCAGGCTCCTGAACCAATTTTTTTTGGACAAAATGTGCCATTATACCAAGTAGGGTCCTTATCATTCGGCTTTTTAAACAGTGCTGTTAAATAAGGCCTGTCGACGTATCAGATGCCAGATAACTGGAACTGTAGTATAGCATGATATCAGTGGTGGGCCGTTAGGGCCAGCAAGGCTTTCTCTGCCAGCCGAAACACCATCAGAAGCACTGACCTCCATTTACAACATAAATTCTACTATTTATTCCTTTAATTGTATGAATTTTTCCCAACAGTCTGTTCTCTTCAGTTCATAGCAACTCTCTTGGCTGCACTGCTTCCAGATGTGTGTGGGTGTTAGATTTTGTCAATCAGATTTCAGCTTCTATGTGCTGCCATGTCAATCTAATCTGTCCATGGCCTCCGGAATCAGAAGTGCTGGCCGACATCACTCAAACTACATTAGCGATGGGGTTGTTTCTTTAACCAATCAGATTTCAGATTTGCTTCACAGGGCCAGCGAGCAGACTTACAATAACATCAGAATTTTTTCATCCAATTGGTTGGTCGGTGCAAAACGAAGTGAATTGTCTGTAGCGACCTGCAAATGATTCATTTAAGTTAGAATTTTTTACGCCCACAGTGGCTGACGAAGGAGAAGAAATTAATTTGGTATTAATTAATGGACTTGTGTGGTATGTACTTAATTCTTTAAAAATCCATTTTCAAGACGGACTTTTCCAGAAAAACGAGACAGTCGTAAGGAGAAGTCGATGAAGTTTGGTTTATGTATGGTTTATGTTTTTGTAAATTTTGGCAGAGCGAAAATTTACCGGCAGCTTCCACTAGTAACGGCTGATGAAAGTTATGGAATAGAACGTTGCCAGTAGAAATGAATGAAACGCCTCTTCTCTCCCTGCAGTGCCACGTGTATTTATTATTGCGTTTTTGTATATTATTGATGGGTTGTAGAATTGTTACGTGAAAGTGGTGGTGAATTAAAGTCCCACCAAAGTCCCAAGTATCAACTGCACGGCCCAGCACTGACTTATGTCAATTTTCCCGAGATAGCAAACCAATCAGATTGCTCCGTTCCCCTATAATTTATACAATACACATGAGTAAATATATATTTGCATCTTTTAGAAAGTCCAGCCTGGTGGCTGGAATAAACCTCAGTGCACTATCACTCTGAATGATGTTAACAAATTCCGGCTGTCTGGTTCTCAGTCGGTGCAGATTATATTTATATTTACTCAGAAAAGATCCGGGATCTCCATTCACAGGAGGAAAAAAATTCCCAAATGTGATTATGGAGATGAGGAATTAGTGCGGAGATGAGACGAGGCTAATGCATGGTAATGACCTGACAGAAGTACGCCTGCCCCACCGCCTTCATTAGCATATCTTCCCGAGCAGACAGGTGTGGAGGGGAAGTGCTGAGGACAGAGAGAAGGCATGGAGAGCACGGCAGAGTGATAAGAGGCTGCGGGGTTTGTGGAAGATGGTGATAATGTAGGCATGAGATGATCTTCTCTCTCTCTCTCTCTCTCTCTCTCTCTCTCTGTCGTTCTTTTTCTTCTTATCAGTCATGGACACAGGCTGGAGAACATGCAGACAGAATGTGGTAGGGTAAGGAGAAAATTGACAGCGTGACACCTGAGCGGAATGATATCTATCATCGTTTTCTGTATTTCCGGTGAATATTCAATTATTTTATTTAGTGACTATGTGCTCTGTAAGTTGAAATTTTAAGAACTGTGCCACTACAACCAACATGCACTGATTTAACCACTGAATTAACGAGGTGATTACACCTAATTAATGCTGGCTTGCTGCCTTAAGGGGGCGATCACGTTAGAGGTGCGATAAAAAAGCTGCTGACGCAGTGTTGTAGTGGTCAAGACATAAGTGAGTACGCGAGAAGCGACCAAGGTGCGCAGCAAGGTGAAGCGTGGGGAGGGTGCCGGAGGGAATGTGGGACTCCTCCCCCAAAAAATTTTGGAATTTGAAAGGCTGAGAAGCACATATTTTTTTACTTTACTCTTCGTGGTAGTTTTCCAAGACCCAAATAAAAGCCGAAAGTTCATTGGACGTTCATCTTGAGCGAAACCAGCTGTATCCAATCACAGGAGTAATATTATAAGGCTGATTTTATGCTGTGTATGAGGCCGTGTTTAGGGAATCATGTTTATGATCAGATTGTTAAAATGACCTTTGGCTTTGAAACTATCTTGCACTTAATCAACGTGTATTATTTACACATGAAAATTGACGTTGATTAACTAGCAGGTATGGACAGTGGTGGCCTGGTGGTAAAACGCACTGGATTGCTGATCCGAAGGATTGGGGTTCGAGGCCCACTGTCCACAAGGTTGTCACTGTCCCCCCAGTGCAGCTAACTGGGTTATGAAAGGCCGGCCATGTCTCTCACTGGCTATGGTGAGAGGTTCATGTAAAAGGACCATTGCAGACTTTTGACAAGAGTAGCTGCATAGCCGTCAGCGTGTTCCTGCCCCTTGCTAAGGATTGTGTCAGGAAGGACATCCGACGGAAAAAGCTATGCAAAGTCAAACATTCGAATCATAGATTTGCTGTGTCGACCCCTGAGGAAAAAATGGAACAGCTGAAAGAAAAAGAAGAAGAAGAACTACAGTACAAAGTAGACCAAATTAAGTCAGTACAAAACAGTGTGTACCCACCAGTGCAGCACTGGGCTGCCGAGAAAGGCATTTCATGGGGGTTACTTTTCATTCTCAAATTTGTCGTGTGACATTCATGGCATCACATTTTGATCTCCTAGTTTGTGAACTTACGGGAAAAAAAATTCAAACATGCGAGTCAGCAGGTCAGTGATCAAGATCCGGACAACACCGGTACACAGATTTTCAACAAATTTGGTGGGGACACTTCCCTACTTGAGCCTCACAGATGACTCAATTTTGGAATGTCAAGGTCAAAGGTGAAGGTCAGAGCAAGGTCACAAAGTTTTGGAGATTGCGCGCTTATAGCATCAAATCAAGTCATGACATGTCATGACTAAATGACACAAATAGGAAACTGGATACTGTACAGAGTCTCCAATGAGGCAATTACATTTGACCTTGAGTGACCTTGAAAGGTCAAACGCCAGCCATAATATAAGTCTTTAAAAATATATAGTCTTTCACACTTAATTTGGTCATCTTCACATACTGTTGACTATATTATATGTCAAGAACATGGAGATCTGACTTAAATTCCACTAAAACTGACACCAACAACCATAACACATTAAAGAATACTGGATAAACTTGGGTTTTACCTGCTAAGCACAATAACTAGTCAGTAGCATGCACATATGCTAACCTCCTACCACTATCCCAACTACCCTACACATGTACACACACACACACACACACACACACACACACACATTCAGAATATGATGAACTGTGTGTGCAACTCCACCAAGCCGTGGAGCAACAGATAAATCAAAAGCATTATGTTCTGGTCCACAACACACACACACACACACACACACACACACACACACACTACGTAATGCATCATTTTATCTGTATCCGACACATTCTGTCAATTTCCAGCACACAGTCCTTTTTCGTAATTCAACCCTGACTGCCCAGGTGCTTACGGCTCCTCGGATACAATCACCGCATGAACGAACACGGCGGCTCAGATCGACCCGCTCTCTGCTCAGCAACAAAACAGACAAGTCAGCTGGAGTCTTTTAATAGGAAATGCTATCCTTCATTATGCCAATTGATCAGCGATTGCCACACAGTTTATGATATTAAAACCCAGATAGTCATATAGCCCATCATTACAGACCACCGCGTGTTCGGGTCATGAATTAGGTGTTAGTGGTTTGGGATTATGAATAAGATTAGACCGTGATCGATGGCCATTGGCATGTTATTCAAACTAAGAAACAGCATTCAAATCAGTTCAGTTCAGTTCATTTTCTGTAACCGCTTCATCCTAATTAGGGTCGCGGGGAGGCTGGTGCCCATCCCAGCCAACTCAGGGCAAGGGCAGAGTACACCCTGGACAGCTCGCCAGGCCATCGCAGGGCAGAAACACGCCGACGGCTTTGCAGCCTACTCTTGTCGAAAGTCAGCAATGGTTCTTTTACATGCCTCACACCATAGACAGCGAGAGACATAGCTGGCCTTTGATAACCCAGTGAGCTGCACTGGGGGGGGACAGTGACAGCTTTGTGGAGAATGGGACTCGAACCCCCAACCTCAAACCTCGAACCCAATCAGCGATCCGATGCCTTATACCACTAGACCACCACTGCCACACATTCAAATCAGACTAAAGTCAAATCAAACTTAATTTGGTATTTAAAAATATTTTTTACAGCTTTATTGTAACATACTCTCATGCTTTTTTATTATGTAAAAAAAAATAGAAGATATAAGAAATAGAAAAGTATTTCTTTTTTGCTAATTATCAGAATTATATGTTTTTTCTCAGTTTTACTTTTTAAAGGGATTCTTTATTTTGCTACTTTATTATGGCGATGAAGGTAAATGTTTTCAGTCAGTGATGTTTTGTTATTTTCATTAAATGTTATATTTTTTATATAATATAAAAGCTTTTTTAAACTGTGTTTATGAATAATAAGGTGGAAAAATTAAGAATAAAATGAAAAAATTCTGATTGGTAAACAAATTAAATAAATAAATATTAAATGCTAAATAATTAATGTATAAACTCAGCTTCTTACTCCAAAGTACTAACATGTGATACTGACAATACTGGATATTTAAAATTAAGATAAAATACAATAAAAAAGAACATAGTGTTTGTTTAAAACCAACTTCTACGTCCGTAATGTAGTAAAATAGAAATAAATGAATGACTGAAACTTGTGTCTCTGGCTTTAATGCTAATTAACACATTAATGTGAATCCGCTGTTAGCATGATTTTACTTTGTAATCTTTAACAGGCTTTTCAAAATGGTGTGCAGACCTATAATGAGCAACCAAAAAGAAAGGAAAGGGCTTTTAATCACTTTTTGTTCACACCCCTGACCACTGGGTGGGACTTTAGGAGCCACTGTATCAACTGTGCCGCTGGTATTGGGGGTTAATCAGGCGTGAGGGTGTGTGAAAGCCCCATCTGGACTCTGCTCTGGGGCCAAGGGGCCAAGTGACTGGCACATGTCTGTGAATGGTGGGAGTGTGAGGGGGCAGTGCCAAGCTGATACACCCCCAGTTGACTAAAGGGTGGGTGTGTGGGGCGAGTGAGGGGTTTGGTTACATATGCAATTTGTATAATATTTACATTCTCATATATATATATATATATATATATATATATATATATATATATATATATATAGTTGAAAATGAACGTAAGTTGTTACTGTATGTTCCAGTGACGTATGACGTTCATACTGTACTTTTTTTTTTTCTTCCTTTCGGCTTTTTCCCTTTTCTCGGGAGTCACCACAGCGAATCATCTGATTCACACATTTGATTTGGCATGGGTTTTTATGTCGGATGCCCTTTCTGTCACAACCCTTTTAGCAAGGGACAGAAACACACTGACGACTTTGCAGCTCCTTTTTACAAAAGTCAGCAATAGTTCTTTTACATGAACCTCTCACCATAGACAGTGAGAGACATGGCCCGCCTTTGATAACCCAGTTAGCTGCACTGGGGGGACAGTGACAACCCTGTGGGGACTCGAACCCCCAACATTAGGATCAGTGATCCTGCGTGCTATCCAATACAGTACTATACATCCATATTGGGGTGGCGGAGTAGAAAAATCTTCCACCAACAGGAGAAGTAAGGCACCTCCTTCCCTCCGCTAGCCTGTGGGAGATCCTTGGGCAAGATCGAGCACACACTTAGCTCCCTGTGCCAGGGTTTCGGTGAAGTCATGGAGATTGCATGGCACGAGTTTTTCCTGTTGCCTTGCGGGTTGGCCTTGAATGGCTAAGGCTAAGGGAGTAAACCCCGACAGAAAATCCGGAGTGGAGCCCCGTAGGCGGTTAGAAGGCGTATCTCGTCCCTTTCCGGCAACTCCTGCACCCCCGATGAGTCTCCAGCTGTCTTGATTCTGTCTTGCCGTGGGATCAGGCTCATCAGGATGAGAGAGTGAGGCTGGTGCTGCGCAAGCCTCCTTCACTTTAATCCAAGTTCAGCGCAAGTCATGGCAACACCACCATGGACAACCCTTTACCCTCAAAGTCCTGTGGCGATGGGGGAATGGCGAAGCAGCAGGTGCGGAATCACTGGAAGCTGTAGCTGCAATCCTGCACGCAGGCGGCTCAGGCCATATGGTCGTTCTTCTCTGATCGGGACAGCAGGGAAGTTCGGCAGACCCCTGAGCGACCAGGCAGCCCTATTTAGGATGGCTTTGCCTGCCTTCATAGTCTGAGGACAGAGCTAGAAAAAGTGCTTTAAACATAGCCTGTTCCACAACCACCTGGCCAGCATACCGCGGCTGGCAGGTTCCCATCTTGCGGTCGAAATCACAAGAAAATATCCAAGAAAATATTCAAGCTCACCCTTGCATCATGGAACGTGAGAACTCTTCTCGACTCAACCACCTGTAAGTCAGGGAGACCAGAAAGACGTATGGCCCTCGTAGCCAGAGAACTCGCCCACTACAATATCGACATCGCAGCCCTCAGCGAAACACGCTTTCCCGACAAAGGCGAGCTCAGTGAGATTGGAGGCGGCTACACCTTCTTTTGGAGCGGCCGCAGCAATGAAGAGTGACGTGAGGCTGGTGTCGGATTTGCGATTAAAGACCATCTCGTACGAAAACTTGATTGTATGCCAGAAGGCATCAACGATTGCCTCACGAAACTCAAGTTCCCCCTGGACAGGGGGAGATCCGCAACCCTCATAACGCCTACGCCCCCACCATGACAAACTCTGAAGACACTAAGGAGGAGTTCTATGAAGAACTGGATGCCCTCATCTCCACTGTTCCGCAGGCGGACAAGCTCGTACTCCTTGGCGACTTTAACGCTCGTGTAGGTCAAGACCACCAGGCATGGGAAGGAGTCCTCGGACCCCATGGAGTCGGGAAATGTAACAGTAATGGTTTCCTCCTGCTCAGAACGTGTGCCACCCATGACGTAGCCATCACCAACACCATGTTCCACCTTCCAACCCATAATAAAACGTCATGGATGCACCCTCGATCGAAGCATTGGCATCTCATCGACTATGTCATTGTCAGAGCAAAGGACAGGCGGGATGTGCGTGTGACTAAGGCAATGTGTGGTGCTGACTGTTGGACAGACCATCGTCTCATCATGTCTAAGACCAATTTGCATATTCAGCCCAAGAGAAGACCACAAGGCCAGACAGTTGTGAAGAAGCTCAACATCAACAAGCTCAAGCTTCCTTCCGTTCAAGAAGAACTAGTAGCAAGTTTAGAAAGCCAGCTGACTGAGGCTCCCGGAAACGACTGGGACTCTCTGAAGACATCTGTTCATTCTGTTGCCCTACAGGTGCTCGAACAAGCTACCAAGAACCACCAGGACTGGTTTGATGAAAATGATGTCTAAATCAGAGCCCTGCTGGAAGAAAAACGCCAACTCTTCAGAGCTCATCAGAGTGATCCCAACTCGGTCTCGAAGACAGACGCCTACGTCAGTAAGCGTAGACAGGTTCAGATAAATCTCCACGCTATGCAAGAGACATGGCTAAGTAACAAAGCCGACGAGATTCAAGGCTTTGCAGATAGACACGACATGAAACGCTTCTACGATTCACTCAGGTGTGTATTCAGACCACCAACATCAGGCAGTTCCCCTTTACTCAGCGCGGACGGAGCAACACTCATCACCGACAAAAACAAGATCGTAGAGAGATGGGCAGAACACTTCAACGGCGTTCTAAATCGTCCATCGTCCATCAATGACGAAGCCATTCAACGCCTTCCCCAGGTGGACATAAACCCAGAGTTGGACATAACTCCATTAGAGGACGAGGTTGCCAAGGCAATCAAGCAGATGTCGACTGGGAAAGCCCCCGGCTCTGATGCCATCTCTGCTGAAGTGTTCAAGACACAAGACAATCGTTCACATCTACAAAAGAAAGGGAAACAAGCGATCGTGTGATAACCACAGAGGGATATCACTTCTCTCTATCGCCGGGAAGATCTTTGCCCGAGTGCCCCTCAATCGTCTCCTGAAACATCTCGAGCAAGGTCATCTCCCCGAGAACCAATGCAGATTCCGCACAGGTCGAGGGACTATTGATATGATCTTTGCTGCCCGGCAGATTCAGGAGAAAAGTGTGGAACAAAGTCAAGATCTCTATATCACTTTCGTAGATCTAACAAAAGCCTTCGACACTGTGAGCAGAGAGGGACTGTGGAAGATCATGCCGAAGTTTTGCTGCCCGGACAGGTTTGTTCAGTTTGATGTTTTCAGCGATGCTGACCGATGCCTTTAGGGAGATTACCCTAGGCATCCCCATCAAGTACAGGTGTGACGGAAAGCTGTTCAACCTCCGACGTCTGCAGGCCGTCACTAAAGTCAAAGAGACTGTGATTCGTGATCTGCTCTATGCTGATGACTGTGCCCTCAGTGCCATCAATGAGCAAGAAATGCAACAGGAAATGGACGCATTCTCGTCTGCCTGCGACAACTTCGGCCTCACCGTCAGTATCAAGAAGACTGAAGTGATGTATCAGCCCGCCCCAGGAAAACCATATCGGGAACCAAACATCACAGTGAAGGGACAGCGACTTCAAGATGTGGAAAACTTCACCTACCTCGGCAGCACTCTCTCTCGCTACGCCAACATCAATGCTGAAGTCAACAACCGCATTGCGAAGGCAAGCAGCGCTTTTGGGAAATTGAAGAAGTTAGTCTGGGAACGAAGAGGTATCTCACAATACACCAAGATCAAAGTGTACAGAGCAGTCGTCTTAACTATAATTCTTTATGGCTGTGAATTTTGGACCATCTACAGAAGACACGAGAAACTTCTCCAGCAGTTCCATCTCCGTTGTCTCCGAAACATCTTTAATATCCACTGGCAAGATAGGATCACAAACACCGAGGTTCTGGAGAGAGCAGACCTCCCCAGTGTTATTACAATCATGCGCAAAGCTCAGACACGATGGGCAGGACACGTCTGCCGTATGTCAGACTCCAGGATACCCAAGCAGTTAGTGTATGGTGAACTCAGTCGTGGTAGCAGGAAAGTAGGAGGCCAGCGCAAACGCTATAAAGACTCCATCAAAGCATACCTGAAGGACTTCAACATCGACGTTGCAATGTGGGAAACCACAGCATTTGACAGACCGGCTTGGCGTAACGTGATTCACAAAGGTGCCATCCACTCAGAGAATAAATGTTCGAACGCAGCCAAAGATAAACGTCAAACACGCAAGGCTTGAGCTGACCAATATACCAACATGACCCCCTCTCACTGGTGTCCAACTAGTGGGAGGGGTTTTCACGCCCGTATTGGCCTTACAAGCCACCTGCGGACACATCACCCCGCCTCTTAGACACTGTGTTGTTTGTGATGCTATGGTCATACTCAATATCGAGTCGACGAACATCATCATCATACGTCCATAAATACTATTACCGTATCTCATAAAACACACCTAAATCAATTATTATGAACATAACATTGTAAAATAATATCAAATATATCAAATAATCTTCTTCTTTCCCTTTCGGCTGTTCCCTTCAGGGGTCGCCACAGCAAATCATCCGCCTCCATCTCACCCTGTCCTCTGCATCTTCTACTCTTACGCCAACGACCTTCATGTCTTCCTTCACCACATCCGTAAATCTCTTCTTTGGCCTTCTGCCTGGTAGTTCAAACCTCAGCATCCTACTGCCAATATACTCACTATCCCTCCTATGTACATGTCCAAACCATCTCAATCTAGCCTCTCTGACTTTGTCTCCAAAACATCTAACATGGGCTGTCCCTCTGATGTACTCATTCCTGATCCTATCCATCCTCAATACTCCCAAAGAGAACCTCAACATTTTCATCTCTGCTACCTCCAGCTCTGCCTCCTACCTTTTCCTCAGCGCCACTGTTTCTAAACCATACAAAATCGCTGGCCTTATCACCGTCTTGTACACTTTTCCTTTCATTCTTGCTGATACCCTCCTATCGCACATCACACTGGACACTTTTCTCCAACCATTCCAACCTGCCTGCACACGCTTCTTCACCTGTTTTCCACACTCTCCATTGCTCTGGATTGTTGATCCTAAGTACTTAAAATCCTCCACCTTCTTTATCTCTGCTCCCTGTAACATCACCGTTCCTCCTGGGTCCTTCTCATTCACACACATGTATTCTGATTTTCTGAGGCTAACCTTCATTCCTCTCCTTTCCAGGGCATACCTCCACCTCTCTAGATTTTCCTGCACTTGTTCTCTGCTCTCACTACAGATCACAATGTCATCTGCAAACATCATAGTCCATGGGGAATCTTGTCTAACCTCGTCTGTCAGCCTGTCCATCACCATAGCAAACAAGAAGGGGCTTAGAACTGACCCTTGATGCAGTCCCACCTCCACCTTGAACTCTTCTGTCACACCAACAGCACACCTCACCACTGTCTTACATCTCTCATACATGTCCTGCACAACTCTAACATACTTCTCTGCCACTCCAGACTTCCTCATGCAATACCACAGTTCCTCTCTCGGCACCCTGTCATATTACCCTTATTAATCTTTGCTACTTCCAGGTCCTCAATGCTCACCTCTTCTACTCTTTTTTCTCTTTCATTCATCAGCCCTTCAAAGTACTCTTTGCATCTTCCCAGCACACTTCTGTCATCAGTCAATGCATTTCCCTCTCTGTCCTTAAACACTCTAACTTCCTGCACATCCTTTCCATCTCTATTTCTCTGTTGTGCCAACCTGTATAAATCATTGGCCTTTGACACCACTACCTTCGCCTTACGCTGTGTCTCCCTGTACTCCTGTTTACTCTCTTCGGTCCTCTCAATGTCCCACTTCTTCTTAGCTAACCTCTTCCTTTGTACACACTCCTGCACTTCCTCATTCCACCACCAAGTCTCCTTATCTCCTCTCCTTCCAGATGACACACCAAGTATTCTCCTACCTGTCTCCCTGATCACATTAGCTGTAGTTGTCCAGTCATCTGGAAGCACTTCCTGACCACCCAAAGCCTGTTTCAACTCCTCCTTGAAGACAACCCTACACTCTTCCTTTTTCAGCTTCCACCACCTTGTCTTCTGCTCTGCCTTTGCCTTCTTCACCTTCCTCACCATCAGCATCATCCTGCACATCACCATTCTATGCTGTTTGGCAACACTCTCACCCGCTACTACTTTGCAGTCACTGACTTCCTTCAAATTACATCGCCTGCACAAGATGTAGTCTACCTATGTGCTCCTGCCTCCGCTTTTATTAGTCAAAATATGCTCCTGTCTCTTCTGGAAGAAAGTATTTACCACAGCCATTTCCATCCTTTTTGCAAAATCGACCAACATCTGTCCTTCTGCGTTCCTGTCCTGGATACCAAACCTGCCCATCACTTCCTCGTCCCCTCTGTTTCCTGCACCAACATGTCCATTGAAGTCTGCCCCAATGACCACTCTTTCACCTCTGGGGGTACTCTGCATCACTTCATCTAACTCACTCCAGAATCTCTCCTTTTATTTTAGCTCACATCCTACCTGTGGGGCATAAGCACTAACAACATTGAACATCACGCCTTCAATTTCTAACTTGAGACTCATCACTCTGTCTGACACTCTTTTCACTTCTAGAGCATTCTTGACAAACTCCTCCTTCAAGATGACTCCTATTCCATTTCTCTTCCCATCCACACCATGAAAAAAAACAGCTTAAAGCCTGCTCCTAAGCTTCTAGCCTTGCTACCTTTCCACCTGGTCTCCTGAAGACACAGTATGTCCACCTTCCTCCTCTGCATTACGTCAGCCAGCTCTCTACCTTTTCCTGCCATAGTTCCAACATTCAAAGTCCCTACTCTCAGTCCTAGACTCGTGCTTTTCCTCTTCTCTCTCTGCTTAAGGACACGCCTCCCGCCTCTCCTTCTTCGACGTCTTCGATCAACAGTAGTCCAATTTCCACCAGCACCCCGTTGGTTAACAGCACTGATGGCGGTCGTTTGTTAACCCGGGCCTCGACCGATCTGGTATGACATTGTTTGTTGTGACTCGCATTTTTTATTTTTTCATTCGATGAATATTTTTTTAAAAATGCGATGCACTGAAGCCGCATGAATTGAACCATGAAGTAGCAAGGGATCCCTGTATGTATATATATGGATATATATGAAATGTATATCTTGGTCTGATCACAAAACTGGTACATTTTCCAAATACCCAACTTTAAACTTGAATAAATATTACATGTCTATGTTTATTTGCGAGTCAATGCATCAAAATCTTTAGTGCATGCCTGGGAGATATATATCTAATGTATGTATATCCCTGTGTAAAACATGTCACTGTTAATATTACACTTACAAATTCTTTTTTTGGAAGCTCCAAAAGTGACTGATGTAGATAGTCCTAAAATCACACATTTATCTCATTTTCCCCTTTTTAACAAGAGCTATGTACAATGGGCTGCACTAAAATACACTTGTTCTCTCACTTAATGCACTGTAGACCATTTTATCAGCAGATGAGAGGAGGACTGATTGACCCCACAGCTCTCTCTGGAGCCAGTGTCTGCTGAAAAATTTGAGAGAGCAAGTGAAAGAGAGAGAGAGAGAGAGAGAGAGAGAGAGAGAGAGAGAGAGCGAGCAAAGGCTATCTCTGTACTAGGGGTCACAACCTGTCAGAAAATGGTGCTGATTACCCTTTCCACTGTCCCTGTTTCCCATTGTAGGTGGACATGCAGTGCTGTTTTACTCGGTTTTGTTCATCTGAGTGCTTTATTTATCTATTTATTTGGGGGGGGGGTCCTAAGATATTTCATGAGGATATTTATATGCACAGTAACAGTATGAATTATTAAGATCGGCTTTTTACATCTAAACAGCGTAGGTTTCTACAAAGCTGAATGGAGATCTTTTATAACACACGTGCTGTAATGTAACAGAATAGAGCAGAACCCCATAGGCAGCCTCAGAAAAATAACATTTACTCCAATAAAATTTGCCAAATCCACATTTTCCTGCAAAAACATTTTTTATGTTGAGAGGGGAACAAAAAGAATAACTGAATTTTATGTGTTCTTGCACTCATTTGGTGGCTTTACTGACAGGTTGTAGAGCGATTCTCTTTAAATAAGTTCTTATGTAATCCTGACTTTACACTCGGGCATGATGTCTCTCTTTCCATGATTCAGAAAATTGAGGAGCTCATTTTATGCTTTATGTTTTATCCATGTACTCTTGGAGCATGATTTGGGTAGAAAAAAAAAGACGACAGCTTGCATCTAAAAGAGGAAATTGAAGAAATCGTGTTGCCAAGTTCATCAAGATCCCTTATAATGGTATAAAAACCTTATGAACTCAAACCCTCAAATCTAAATTTTTATAAATATTCCCAAAAATATTTTGCGACCATTTGTATGATCTGTGAGGTGTGAAATAGCACAGGATGCACCCAAGAAAAAAACTGGAGGCGTGAGACTTTGAGCCTCCATCATTGCCTTGTGATTTGGGCGACTGTCCCCAAACATACAGAAATACCCATCCAGAATCACTCGCAACGACTGTTAGCCCCACACAATGCAACTCAGCTGGTCGCCACTCCCCTCTTGACAAAGGTCTGACCTCCTTGTCTGTGTGCAATTGTGTGTGCGTTGGCTTGACGCATCCCCTCCTCCTCACTGCAGTCTGCCACTCTGCCCCTCCTGGTCTCTGCCAACTGCTCAAAGCACTGCTCAGGCTCCCGGGCCTCAGGTCCGCACTCGGCTCTCCCGGTCAATTAAATTCAGATTGAGGATAAATGATCTGCAAATTATGTCCCAATAAGTGAGTGAGTGGAGTGTAGTTAGAGACTAGCTGGTCACAGCCGGAGGACAGTCTGCCACTGCTCTGTCTGTGGGGAGTCGGGAAATGAAACAGTCGGGGAGGGGAAAAAATGGATCTTGGAACAGTGATGTGTTAGCTTGTGTGTGTGTGTGTGTGTGTGTGTGTGTGTGTGTGTGTGTGTGTGAAATTGATTGCTGGCTTCTGGTTAAAAATGTTATAATCCCACTTGCTATACTTCTGTTTTTATTTCTGTCTCTGGACGCACAAAAATATTTGAAGACGAATACGGTTTTTGCATATGAGATGCACAACCCTAAATCAAACCAAATTCACATCAAGACTTAAACGTAGACCACAACCATAGTAAATTTGAGGCTTAGTTTGAATCTGGACCAATAAGGGACATTGCAGTGTGTGTTTATTTCCTGAACTGTTGCCTCATCCTACCACCGTCCTACCACTTACTAAATGATTTCTGTTTGATTTTTCATCTCCATTTCACTTCAGGATGGATCTCACTGGGCTTGTGGTCATTCACTTTTCATCCTACAAAGATTCTGCAAATAGTCTCCAAGTAGTCACCATCTTCTCCATCCATGTTCAAAATGATAAAGCTCCCGAGTGGCACATCAACAAGGTGCGTGACTATTAACCCGGAGATCACATGTTCGAACAATGTTTAATGCCACAGTCGTCCGTGGATGGGAGTCTATAGGAACAAATTGGCCGAGCTCTCATGGAAAGTAAGGAGGGAGGACACATGGTCACTTCACTGTCACTCACAGTGATCTCCAGCCAATCAAAGGCGTCTGTGAGCTCATTTGTCTGAGGGGGCGGAGTATGTTAGATGGCCCCCAAATAAGCATTCACTACAATTCGAGAAAAGGCAGTAAGCTGGCATTGCATGTCTTGGAAGGGGATGCATACTTTCACCCCTCCCTGGCCGGTGGTGGTCATGTGATAGGGAAGGCCGTACCTGATGGGTGGGAATTGGAGACGAAAAATAAGGGAGAAAATGGGGAAATCCAAAAAAAATTATCAGAAATCAATGGCAGTCGTGGCTTTCCAACAAATGGTCTGCAAATATTCCTGACAGCTACGAACTACACTCAAAACATTCTCTGTGGTTGTCAGTCTTACTTGAGGCATTCTCCTCCCTCAGCACTGAGAATACTTGATGAATAGTTTGTGAATTCTGCGCATACTTGGTAAATGTCTGTGGTCACGTGACCATCACATGATAGTGCCAAAATATGCTGGTGCCTCAGCAAGTGTTTTGCAACTAGGGCAGTCAACAACTTTTCCAAAATATCATTGACTGTTGGCCAGGCGAGCTGTCCAGGGTGTACCCCGCCCTCGCCTAGGGTCAGCTGAGAAGGGCACCAGCCTCCCCGCGACCCTAATTAGGATGAAGCAGTTCAGAAAACGAATGGATGAATGTTTGCAGGGACTCACCAACATCGACCACTCACCAAAATATGACCAAAACATTGCGAGAAAGTTGTCAACAAATCTCCAGTTAATATCTCAATCCCTGATGAATTGTGGTGAATACTCCAACCTCGTCAAATAAGGGGTGAACTGCTAGTCGCTGCTGCCGCCAAACGTTCATTCTGTTTTTGTGTTCATTCATTTGTATTTCGTGAAGTAAAGTGTTTTTTCTGCTGTTACTGAACAACAATCAGTGGCAGGGGGTCATGTGATACGGCTCAGTGTGAAAGGCCCTCTTCCATATATGGTAAAGGACTCACATCTTTTGATTTGGCTTTACAGAGAAATGCTCCATTAGATATTGAAAATATGACGAATGCAGACACAGTAAGGTACCAAAGTCTTACAAAAACACTTCATCCTTTACAAACAATTTATCAAATGAATCGACAGAATTGTTTGAATTTCTTGACCACTTCCCTTTAATGTGGCAGAAGGATGCTTTGTCCTGTTCTGTCTTCCCAGATTCTTTTTTCTGTCTTGAAAAGAACAAAAGAATTTGTTCAAACCCGACATTACAGCTTAGTGCTGACACTGGAGACTCCTTCCAGAAATGCTCAATAAATATCTCCATTCAGGCGACATAGACACATTTTTACTGATCGCCATTTGGAATATCAACCTGACCGATCACTGTCGATGTTGTTCCCAAAAACAAACCCTGATAGGTTGAATCAGGGTATTTATTTGTCCCAAAGTGGACGAGTGAAGGACAGTTGTCTTTTAAATGGGGCAGCCAGGTTAGCTTTGGCTCTGCGAATTTTTTTCTCCTTTCTTTCGTAGCCGTATGTGTGTTTTGGCTTGAACAGTTCCAGCAGCAAGAAAAAAATTGAGAATGAGAGTGAAAGGCATGTAACGGCTCCCGTTCCCGAGGGTGCGATGACACTAAAGAGGTACATGGGGGAAGGGGACAGGGGGATCTCCCTCTGCGCCATTCTGTCCTTTTACAACCCTGTAAAATAGCCTTTTTATTTCTCCCAGCGTCTGGGCCGTCTGCAAAGGCGCATGCATCAATCTCCATCATCAACATGCTCTAGGCGCTGCGTCTCGAGGGATCTTTCCTTCCCTCTCTCTCTCTCTCTCTCTCTCTCTCTCTCTCTGATTCCTGTTCTCATCCTTTTTATCAAACCAGGGCTGGCCTGTAGAAAGTGTGTTTATTCTTTACTTTTTCTTGCCGATCTTGTGTTTTCTGATTTTCGTTTTCCTCGATATGTACCTGCATGTGCAGTGTGCCGGCGTACACTAAGCTTCTGCAGAATGGTAGTTGTTTTCGGACAAGCTATACTGTTTTTGCATGGTGTGTTGATGATTTCAGCAACAAGACAATACCACTGAAGGCTCAGGCACAACAGCTTTACATCATCGAGTGAGATAAATCCTTGGGCTATTGGCAGGTCTGAGAGAGAGCATGTCAATACGGATTATAGTTAAGCTTCTGCTCTTCTCTTGGGTCGCTTCCAGCTTGGGATTTCATTGGAAAGGCCGAAAAAAGGTTAGCTGACACTCGACTGGTAATTACACTCAGAGTTTCTACTTCAATATATTTGTATATTGTGTGTCTGTAATTGGGCGACACCGGGGTATAGCAGTTAGCACATCTGCATCACAGCAAGAAGGTCCAGGTTGAAGAGTTTTGCTTGTCCTCCCAGTGTTTCTTGTCAAATTTCCAACAGTTTCCTCCTACAGTCCAAAGACATGGACTTTAGCCTTGTTGGCTGTTTTATCCTGCTCCTAAAAGTGAATCTGAATGGTTATGTGTTCAGGGTGTACTCTGTAGTTTCTTCCTTTGCCCAGATTTGACTGAAATAGGCTCCTGCAGAATATGGGAAGGCATTACTTGTACAAAATGCGTAATGTAGGAATCAGTAGTTTTATTCCAAAGGTCATTGAGTTGCCCTTCCAAGGACACAGTTATTTGTTGATGTAAAGCTCTACAACACAAAGTCACTCACATGAAATGTTTCTAGTTTCAAGCAGAACCACTAGAATATCAGTGCGATGTGGCAATGACACAGGTACGGATTTGAAGCAGTTTAGCACAGTTTAAATTGTCGACGATGTGCCAAAACAATTGTTGCCGCTGTGAATGGATTTTAATGAAGTTGTGTTGAACACGATATATAATGTTTGCGGAAGGCGACGACAACAAGGCAGCTACAAGACAGCGAGGAGGTGATACACGGTTTTGAGAAATGCTATGAAATCACAGCCATTTTTAAAATCTTGCCATTTGTGGCGATCAGTTCCGGTTGACGGTAAACACCATCACAGTGTCAAGACGATGCCACTGCGGTTCAACATGGGTTGGAACCGCCATCAATACCTACCCCCTCCAAGTTGGGCCAGCTTGAAGCTAGTCTAGTTATGCGTTTCAACCTTGGATCTACCATGACTTGGATGACTGAGGAGTTACACTACCTTTCACACACTTTCTGAATTTTGCAAACCAGCTGCTTTCATAGAGAAATCTTTCAATGTAGTGCCATAGATCCATTATTAGCCAACAGTTGAGGAACATGGATATTTTAAGCTACTCTACAACTGCTCAAGTTTGTTTGATTTTTCTTCAGCTTGGTTGAAACAAATAACATTATGAAGAACCTCTCTGCCTCCCCAGACCAGGACTTTGGCTGGTATGACTGCAGAGGAACATTGAAAAGGATATACTATGGA
>CM045740.1:42063224-42093224 GCA_024760905.1 Plotosus lineatus
TGAGTAATGACGCACTCTGATTGGCTACTCTACTAATAGGATATACGCTCAGAGATACTGAGGGTAGAGAACAATTCAATGGGGCAGCAATTTGCAGAATCAACAGAAGACTGAATAAATTATCAACATGAACATGCTAAATTTATAATACCACTTTTTTAAAAAAAAAATAAAAAAACACAACTATAACAATTATTCAATTTAAAATAACGATGAAATAATTATGAAATATACAGACTGAATGGGACATTTCCGAAGTTGTTCATCAACATGGTGAGCATCTGCGTGAGCAGCTCAGAGGAGGCTGAACTTCCAAATAATTCAACATCAACATGTCCGAAAGCTTCTCGTACTGGACCGATGCGCACTGGGAAGCAGTCAGTGCAGGAAAAGTCTCAGCAGAGGCCTGTGGAGGAAGTTTCAGGATCATTTTTGATTACTCCAGCCCTCGTCACCTCTCCACATCTCCACATGTCTCCGAACTCTTTGGTTCCGGTCCAGGCTTGTCAGGCGAGACGACTCCGATCTGATTGGTTGTGGTTCAAAGCGGAGCCCTCGTCGCCTCGACAGGCTCAGATCTGATTGGATGTGGTCGGTCGTGACGTCACTTGGCAGCTGTGGGCGGAATTGGAGCGACTCACCCGGCGTGGCAGTCGCGTGCCAGTGTAGAAAAGTGGCGGGCGCGGAGCAGCGCGCGCACAGACGCGTGAAGGCAGGAATCAGCCGCTTGGACCGTCACACATTTGGACTGAAGGATGTTTGTTGCTTGACAAGAAAATTCAGCACCAATGACGTTTTTGTTTTTGTTTTTGTTTTTGTTGTGAGTAGGATACAGGAAGCTTGTTATTGGTGACAAAATGGACGAGTAGCAATATGCAATAATAATAATAATAATAATAATAATAATAATAATAATAATAATAATAATGCTTCCAACTTAAACCTGCAAAAGGCTTTTTTTTAGAGCAGACTGTTTTAATTTTTTTTTTTTTTTTGATCTCATCTTCTCCTGGGATGATTTGGATGTTCCAGGAAAACGCATTTGGGATGTAAAGTCGGATTTTAATCCACTGGGACTGAACAACCTTCTGCTTCTCCACTTTAAGAAAAAAAAAAAATATATATATATATATATATATATATATATATATATAGTACATCAGCAGTGTGCGTGTTTTCGGACTGTCGGGTGTAAACATGCTCCAGTGCGCCGGGTGTGAGAGACCCATCCTGGACAGGTTCCTCCTGAACGTGCTGGACCGCGCGTGGCACGCAAAGTGCGTCCAGTGCTGCGACTGCAAATGCAACTTAACGGAGAAATGCTTCTCCAGAGAGGGCAGGCTTTACTGCAAAACCGACTTCTTCAGGTAAACACTGAAGGGGGGAGAGAGGGACAGAGACACAGACAGAGACACAGACAGAGACACAGACAGAGAGAGTGACAGAGAGAGTGACAGAGACACAGACAGACAGAGAGAGACAGAGAGAGTGAGAGAGAGAGACAGACAGACAGACAGATGGAGGGAGAGAGAGAGAGAGACAGACAGACAGACAGAGAGAGAGAGAGAGAGAGAGAGAGAGAGACAGAGAGAATCTAGGAGCCAGGACACATGGCTCTTCTTCATGTTTGTGTGCAGTGACGTGCAGGTTGTTATTTAAAGTTTTAAAAAGCTCCCTGCCATCACCAGGGAATCGGTGATGTGTGTAAAAGAACCATGAACCATGCACTGTATCACAGGAACTGGAACCAGGAACTAGGATTATTCATCTCGAGAACCTTATCTCCCATTATTATTATTATTATTATTATTATTATTATTATTATTATTATTATTGTGGTTATTGTTGTTGTTGTTGTTGTTTGTATTGAATCTAACGAATCATTGAAAAATACAAATAATTTTATTTATCTCATAATTCCACAATGAACAAAAAAATTCCTGAAATTTTTATTGAGCTGTATTTATTTTAACAAATAAACTTATAGCTACAAACATAGAATGTTCTGTATAAATGATATCAAATAATAATAATAATAATAATAATAATAATAATAATAATAATAATAATAATAAGAGGAAGAATAAGAAAGTGTGAATGAATATTTGTTTACATTCCCCCTTCACTGTGCTCTTTATTTAATAATTGTAATACTAAAAATATTGAATGTTTTGTTTTTGTATCTAAAATCATAAATATAATAGATCGAGGGATAACTGAGGGCTGAAGGAAAAGTTCTTTGAAGCAAATCTTCCCCAGAACCTTCTATTAAATTAATAGAAATAAATTCTCCCTCTTGTTGGCGAATATCCTCCACTTTATAAAACAATAGCAGAATATTCATTGGTGAAATGGATGATGCAGCTCATCATATGAATCAATGAAATCCTCGCAGATTTTTTCGTTTTATTTCAGGAAATCCTTTATCAATGTGTTTTTAATTGCATGCTGGAAATGGAATACTTATTTTGTTGTCTCCATGATGTCATTCCTTTTTATTTTCCTCGTTTTCATGTTGCATCAATAATCCAACAACAAATCTACAAAGAAAAAAAAAAAATATCATATTGTTATTTTTTATGCAACATTTTATTGTTTGTTTTAATTCAATTTAATTAATTCAATATATATGCAGTCCTTTTTACTCATCTCTTTGTTTATTTTTATGTATACATATATATATATATATATATATATATATATATATATATATATATATATATATATATATATATAAAATGTATTTATTAATTGATGAATATATTTTGAAGGCTCAGCATGTTTTAAAGCTGGGTGCTGTGAGATTTTGGCTCTCCCGCGGCCGGAAGCTGATGTTTTGTTCTCCACGCGCGCGGATCCGTGTGTGTTCCGTGGCTCTGCTGCGCTTTGTTTACACGGTACGGAGGAGAAAATGCGATAAGAGGATTAGAGCAAATAACAAAGAGGCTCGAGCTGAACGAGGAAAAAGCAAAGAAAAAAAAAAAAAAAAAAAAAAACCCCGTCGCGTTTGTTCAGCGTTTTAAGAAAACGTGCAGAAAACGAGCATTTACATCAAAGAGGAAAAGTGATCCGACACGGCTCGAGTTTCTGGGCATTTCATGGGATTTTCTCTTAAGTAAATCCATCACAAACAATACAGAATTACTCAGGGAGGAATGCAGCCCTTATTATTTATAACTGTTTATATAAACTGCAGAAAATACAATGAATACATTTAGCATATATGACATCACGTGGTTAGTATAATGCAATATATATATATATATATATATATATATATATGCTGCTTCTTAGAATGTATGTTAATTCAGAAATGTAAATTTGTTTATTTTGTTTCTTTGAATTTTTGGGGGGTTTGGGATGGATTTTGATTGCAAGTGGAATTATATGCACAAATCAGAAGTAGAACTTAAGTCATAAAAATTACACACTTTTGGTCATTACTGACTTTAGTCTGATTTCAGTTTGTACCTTAAAAAATAAAAAATAAAATAAATATATACTGTGTGTGTGTGTGTATCACGTGGCTTAAAATGCACGTGCAGACGAACGTAGAGTCCACATGTGCATATCAGCAGCCAATCTTGTATATTTGGACATATAAAGACAAAATGTTTTCGCCTTTTCTTTATTTGCATGAATTAAAATGTGTTGATGGAGGTGAAATGTGATGTTTCTCATTAAATTAATCATGCACCAAAGCAAGGTGTGCATTATCTACAATAATTTCAATGCATCATCATCATCATCATCATCATCATCATCATCATCGCCATTATGATCATTGATTGATTTATGCTGATTTGTTTTGATCTAATACAAGCATCAATGTGCACTGACTGCATTGGTCCTGTGCAGACGGTACGGAACAAAGTGTGGAGGCTGCTCTCAGGTCATCTCTCCAACCGACCTGGTCCGGAAAGCCAGAAGCAAAGTGTTCCACCTCACCTGCTTCACGTGCATCATGTGCAACAAGCAGCTGTCCACCGGTGAAGAGCTCTACATCCTGGATGAGTCCAAATTCGTTTGCAAAGAGGATTATCTGAGCAACAGCAACGGGAAAGATGCAAACCTGCTCTCCAGTAAGCATACATTTTGGGGTTTTTTGTTTGTTTGTTTGTTTTTTTAAATAAATAAACAAATAAAAATGTCTTAGTTGTGGCGCGAGTGCCTCGAGTTTAGAAAATGCGGCCGAATAAAATGAATGATGAACCTTTCGTGCACGCATGTAACTTTTGCAAGACTGTAAAAAGAACATCACACAGAGATCAACACAGGATTCGGATTTCCGACGTCCACTGTGCACGTGATACGGTTTCTTTCTTTTTTCTTCTGGATCACGTGCAGTCACGTGAATAAGATGATGCTGTGCGTGTCAGTGTGTAGAGTGATGCACGGATCATCTGGGCCTGAAGATTCGTTGACATGAGCAGCACAGTACTGGGTCGCTTCTTTTCTTTTATCTTTGAAAGCGGTTGGACTCGAGTTGGACTTTGAGTGACACGAGCGAGTCAAATACAACACGTGACTTGAGCTCATGCTGCAGGATAATTCCACACACACTACAGGAATATGCTGTTTAGGTATACAGAAGATGATGATGATGATGATGATGATGATGATGATGATGATGATGATGATGATGTTTGTTCTGTCAGTCACCACGTGCAGTGAGCCGAGCCTGTCTCCGGACTCTCAGGACCCGCAGGATGACGGGAAGGAGTCGGAGGCGGGTCCTCTGTCGGATAAAGATCCGTGCACGAATGAGAACGACGAGCAGAGCGCGGGGACCAAGCGACGCGGACCGCGCACCACCATCAAAGCCAAGCAGCTCGAGACGCTCAAAGCGGCGTTCGCGGCCACGCCCAAACCCACAAGGCACATCCGGGAACAGCTCGCGCAGGAGACCGGCCTGAACATGCGGGTCATTCAGGTAACACCGAGCCGTGCAGATGCGTCTGCATCTACCTGCATCTACCGGCATATACCCGCATCTACTATATATATATATTATTCATTTTCATAACATGAACATAACCAGGTGGAAAACAAAAAAATTCACAAATAACATCAGGTCGAATATTAATTTGTTAAGTGCGATCAAAAATTATAATTTCAAAAAAAAAAAAAATTCAAATTAATGTTGTTTCTATATACAATAATTTATGGTGTTTTTTTTCTATACAGAATTGGTACATTCAAGTTTTTTATTATTATTTACACCCCTGTTTGTACTTTAATTGCTCGCAAAAAAGGAAAAATTACAACATAAAGTAAAAAAAATAAATAAAACCATCTGTGTACTTTTATACAACACAATTCAAATTCTAATATGTGAAATATATATTTATATTTCAATCTTTATATTTCAACACATTGAAAACAGGGCCTTTTATTACGAAAAACAAATACGAAAGGTTAAAAGGGGGCGGGGCACACCCACCTGCCACACCTATTGGTCGTTGTTTTTCAATTTGGCTCGAAAAACCTCCTCACGTTTGAAAAGAAATCCAACAAACCAGGAACTCAAACAAAAGCAACCAAACAAGAATCAGATTCCTTTTGAATTTTAATATTTAATGTTTACACCAGAAAGAAAAAAAACAGTCATCAACATAATTCTGGGTTTTAATATGTTTCTCCTTCGAATATGCAGCACGTGAATTCAGAAATGTAAATGTGCTTATTTTGTTTCTTTGAATTTTTTGGAGGATTTGGGATGGATTTTGGTTGCAAGTGCAAACCAGAAGTAAAACAAAAGTCAGAAAAATTACATCCTGTTGGTCATTACTGATTTTCGTCTGATTTCAGTTTGTACATTTATATATATATATATATATATATATATACATATATATACATATATATATAAATATATATATATATATATATGTGTGTGTGTGTGTGTGTGTGCGAGTGTGAGTGTATATATATATATATATATATATATATATATATATATATATATATATGTATCTATATATGTATGTATGTATGTATATATGTATGTATGTATAGAGTAGCTGCATCGCCGTCAGCGTGTTTCTGCCCCTTAATAAAGGGTTGTGTCAGGAAGGGCATGTGACATAAAAACCTATAACAAATCAAACATGCAAATCAGATGATTCTCTGTAGCGACCCCTGATAAAAAAGGGAAAAGCCGAGCGGAAAAGAAGAAGAAGAAGAAGATACATAAAAAGAAGTGAAGAAAGAAAATTCCACCGAAATAGTTATAACGTGTCTGAAATAATAAATTAAACTCGGCCTGGTGGTATGCTGCTTGATTACTGATCCAGGGGTTTGGGTTTTTTTTTGTTTGTTTGTTTGTTTGTTTGTTTTTTTGTGCTTTCAAAGTGCAGTTCAAATGTGATGGAGAAAAGATGAACGTCCCCACAAGGGTAAACCGGATATACTTATGGGGACGTTTGGTCTCCCAAACATATGGGCAATGGTGGCCCGGTGGTTTAGGGTGCTGGATGTTGGATCGCTGATCCTAGGGTTGGGAGTTCAAGTCCCACTCTCTACCAGGTTGTCACTGTCCCCCCCAGTGCAGCAAACCTGGCTATCAAAGGCCGGCCATGTCTCTCTCTGTCTATGGTGAGACATTCATGTAAAAGAACCATTGCTGACTCTCGACAAGAGGAGCTGCATAGCCGTCAGCGTTTCTGCACCACGATGGCCCGGCGAGCCGTCCAGGGTGTACTCTGCTCTCACCCAGAATCGGCTGAGATGGGCGCCAGGCTCGCTGTAACCCTAATTTGGAATAAGTGGCTCAAAAAATGAATGAATGAATGAATAATAAATGAATGGCGTTTATTCTTATATTAGATTTATATGTGGATTTGGAAATGATGAGTAAATATTGGTACATATCGGTAAATATTCATTTCTGTTTCGTGTCTTTAGTGTCTGCACTCTTGTTGGATTTTATTTGATCTTTTTGAAATGGAAATTGGATGATTAATTGACTGACACAATAAACTCAGATGTGTAAAAAAAAAAAAAAAAACTTTGAACTATAAAGGAAAAGGTAAAGAATATAAAGGATTATCCCAACAAAACGTGAATGAGTGACAGAACCGACTTGAACCGGATCTGCGAGTCGCACTGCGGGCCCTTTCATGATTTTTGGTTCATCTTGTTTCTGCCTGCATACATTGATAAACATGTCCTGTAATGTGATTTATAATAAAACCTGTACGTAATCTAAGACACTTTATAAATGAACTATGTACTGGTCATAAATATAAAAAGTATATAAATACATAAATAAGTCATATTTCTCGTTACAATCTTTTAAAATCCAAATGTGTGTTTTGAACAGTATCAGTGCTAATGGTGGAGGACCAGCACACAGAATTAACTTGGTTCATAGTCATAAGGGACGTGATGGAGCGATGGGAGCGATAACGAGAAGCGTAATCCATCAAATCCATCAGAGCAGGAGGAAATCGTTTTATACCCTCAACACAAATGATCACAAGTTTATAGGTCTGATTATTATTGTTTTGGCTTTCTTGTCTTTTTTCTTTACAAAAAGCCTGTAACCTACAGGATGAGGTCATAAATCTGCTGTTTTATATGAATATGAAAAGTGTGATCATGTGATCAGTGTACGTTGAATAACCAAATGGTGGCAAAAGCACGAAAAGAGCGCAAACCTCTGCCAAGCTCAGCAATACCCTCCATGAACCAAAATGTTTACAAACCAACACGGTTTGTATTTTTTCTGGTTTCACCCAAATGAGGATGGGTTTCCCTCTAAAGTCTGGATCCTGTCAAGGATTCCTCCTTGTATTGTCTCGGAGAGTTATTCGTTGTTACCATCACCGCGGGCTTGTTTTTCGGGGATGTGTAGGTTTTGCAGAATAAATGTTTAAATCCTTTGTTAAATTAGTTTTTACAAAAATGTCAATTGTAAAAAGTACTCCAAAATAAAGCTGAGTTGAATTGAACATGTCAAAAATCAGACTGTCTGGCAATGTTAAAAAATCCTTTAAAAAAAATCCCTGGATCCCAAATTTAACTTGGATAATCTCCAAAATCGAAAGGAGTGTTTCTTGTCCAAAGCTCCACCTCTGGTAAAAATTTGAAGAAGATCAACTCATTACTTTGTGTGTAATCCTGCTCACAAACAAACAAACAAACAAATACATAAACCGAGCGTAAAACATAGCCCCCTTGGTCAAGATTAAAAAAATGAACAAACAACCCAACACAAATATGCTTTTGAGAAAATGTGTTTGCATGTTCTATTTTTATTTCTTTGAATGAAAGGAAAGTATATTTTAGATTAAAAACAGGCATAATTTATTGTTCTCATCACGGTGCAGCCATGGCCTTGTGGTGGGAGAAGCAGGTTTGGGACCAAAGGTTGCTGGTTTGATTCCCAAACCAGCAGGAAAAATGTGTGGCGGTGGGTGAGTGAGCAGCACTTTCCCTTCCTCCACATTCATGCCCTTGAGCAAGATGCCTAACCCCCCCCAACTGCTCCCCGGGTGCTCAATGTGTGTGTGACAGACCACTGCTTGTGTGTGTGTGTGTGTGTGTGTGTGTGTGTGCTCACTGTTTAAAAGTGCAAAGCAGTTTGGGAAATTAATAAATGAATGAAAATATAAATGATGCCTCAGTGACGTGCTGCAGGTTGTCAAATCAGGTGATGTCATGGATCACTGCTGAAAGAAATCCAAATTTCCTTTTTACCCGCGTAAACGAATCGTGTTGTATATCACATCAAAGCCTGATGTACATAATCGGGCATCCAAAGAGTAAATCAACAGCTGCTCAAAGTTTTCAGTCTGGGAAAAGTCGAAAGATACGTGTTCACCTTCTAATAAAATATAACACACAAACATTTTAAACATTACCTTAGGTCATGTACTGGAATAATAATTAAAAAAGACTTTAATAGTGGAGTGTTTTACAACAGTTCAAAGGATTACTGTATTCCTCTTCAGCAATGACGTGACTTCAGAGGAAACTGTCGTTTCTTCCGGAGAAAGACTTATTTCTTCAGAAGAGACATCCAACCTCATTACCTTTTTCTGGTGCTTAAGCGGGCATTTGAGTGACATCATAGAACTTAACTGGTAATTAAAACACACTAAAAAAGGCTCATTGCCAACTTGTGCGCGAATGAGGGAAAAGGGGCGTTACATCACCTCAACCAATCAGCAGGAAGGAGGACAGCCACTGGCTGAATTTGAATCACGTGCGAGCTGCTTGGCAGTCTGTGAATACTCAAACCGCAAATGCAAAACCGCGAATAGTCAAGGGCCTGCTGTATTTTACCTGCTGTGCAGGACAGTAGGACACAGTTTAGATTGTAACCATAGCAACCAGTTTACAGCATTGCCATTTTTTCTGTTTGTTTTTGAGCAGGTATGGTTCCAGAATCGGCGCTCGAAGGAAAGACGTATGAAGCAGCTGAGTGCACTGGGGGCGAGACGTCACGTCCTGTTCCGCAGTGCAAGGAGAATGAGGGCGCTGGGGGAGCGGGTGGAGCCTGCTGAGCTGATGATGCCCAATGGACACTTCTCTTATTACGGAGGTAATCCAGGTCCAAACATGAACAAACAGAAAGTCGAGACTGATGGTAATTAAGTAGGTACAGCATGCTAAAACATCGTGTACGGCAGAGTTGCAGAACTACAGCTAGTTTCTTTCTCGTGGTCTACAGATGCTCTCAACCTGGTTGTCTCACCTCCAGATTATCAAGCCGAATACTACGGCCCAGGAGGCAATTATGACTACTTCCCCCATGGCCCTCCATCGTCCCAAGCCCAAACGCCCAGTGATTTGGGCTATGCTCCATCCTCAGGCCCGGCTGGTACGCCACTAGGCAACATGGACCATCATCATTCTGGTCACCACCCCTCCGGAGAGAGCCAGTGTTTTGGAGATATGGTACCACAGCATCCGGGCGACTCCCCTAGCCCAGAGCACAGCATCTCAGCGGACATGAATGGCGCGTTTACCTCGATTAACGGCTACAGCAGTCAGCTCTCCCAGCCTTCGACAGAAATGAGTGAAGGCACCGTCTGGTAGCAGTCAGTGCTCAGATGACTCAGGTTTAATCCAGCCGTTAAAAAACAAACAAACAAACATACAAACAAACAAACAAAACAAAGACGGACCTGATCATTACATGGACATTTTGATTGAGCTGTTAAGTTGAGTATTTATTTATTTATTTATTTAATGTATCGATCCATTTATGGCCCATCTGCAACTTTAATTGGTTTGTTTATAATTTTATTTATTCCCTCGACAGACAGTTTTATACAAAGCGCTTTTATGAGAAAATGAAGCAGAAACCAGTGTCCATTGTGTAGCAGGGGATTTGAACCACCGAACTGCTGCACTCACCAGGCTGACTGCATAAGAACAGTGAACGCCAACAATGGTTCTGTCAATCTTGTCAGCACTATCCTTTGTCCTGCCAAGAACGGACTTATTTATTTATTTATTTATTTATTTACATAAAAGAGCCACATTATTTTAAAAGGTTTATTGCTAAAAATGGTTTATTATTGCTGATTTTTGGCGTATATTGTATGGTAAGCTTTTGCGAAACATGTCTGGACATGTTGTTTTGTTGACGTCGCTCTGTATGAGTTGCTTCTGTTATATTGTAATAGAAACGGGAATCTGACTTCATTTGAGTTGTCATGTAAATCAAACCCATGTCCATGTGTGCTGTTGCGTTTTCTTCGGATCTCGACCAACTGTCGTACTTTTAAAAAAGAAACATTTATAAGCATTCATAAACCCTTTATTTCAAATTAAATCCAACTTCAAGTCAAACGACAGAGTCAAATGTTTGTGTTCACTTCAACGCCGTGTTTGAAAGCAGGCCGGTGATTTTCATCAGCGGTTTGTTCAGATGCACCTCGACTGGACGGGACGGTGGTGTGAGGGTTTGCATGCACAGCAAGAACGTCCCGGGTTGGATCCCTGTGCTTGGCAAAGGCATTTCTATGTGTATGTTGTATGTTTATGTAGCCTCCTGCTTGCGTCGTCCTCCACCGGGTTCTCTGGTTTCCTCCTACAGTCCAAAAGCACATGAGCGAATTGGCAGTTCTAAATTGGCCCGAGCTGTAGGTGGGAGTGTGAATAGTTGTGTGTACCCTGCAGTGGATTTAGGGTGTTTCGGGTGGAATCCACCTTCGCTGGTTGATATAGGCTCCAGCCTCCCACTAATTGTAGTAGGATTAAGCGGTTCAGAAAACGAACGATTGAATGAATGAATGAAAATACCAGCTTGGATCAGCAACTCACCAGGTGCCTCAAGAGATTTTTGCGAGCTGGATCGCGGTATATTTTCTGGATCACTTATTTTAAGAATCAGCTCGCAAAGATGGTCAACCAGTTTGACCAGTCCAGCAAACATTAGCTGGTTCGGCTGGTCACCAGGCATGTAAAAAAAGTACCATAAAACAGAGTGAAGAAGAACAAAACACGTGGAAAGATCTCTCTCTATCTCTATTTCTCTCTCTCTTGCTCTCTCTCTCTCTCTCTCTCTCTTTTCTTTTTTTTTTGTTGCCAAGTAAATAATAACAACTTGTAGGTTTGTTTTCTGCAAGCTATCTACAAGACCTGCAAGCCATCCTTATCATCATTACCTGGACAGCACTGAATAAAAAAACAACTTTCAAATTTTTGTTTCTATTCACATTGTTTAATGGTATTTAATTTAAAAAATACATTAATATAATAATAATAATAATAATAATAATAATAATACATGACAAAAATTAACCTTTTAAAATCATTTTCTGTAAATGCTTAATCCTAATTAGGGTCGCAGGGAGGCTGGCGCCCACCCCAGCCAACTCCAGGTGAGGGCAGGGTACACCCTGGACAGCTCGCCAGGCCATCACAGGGCGGAAACACGCTGACGGCTTTGTAGGTACTCTTGTCAAAAGTCAGCTATGGTTCTTTTACATGAACCTCACACCATAGACAGTGGGAGACATGGCCGGCCTTTGATAACCCAGTTAGCTGCACTGGGAACGGACAGTGACAACCTTGTGGAGAGTGGGACTCGAACCCCCAACCTCTAGATCAGCGATCCAGTGCCCTATACCACTAAATCACCACTGCCCTTTAAACTCAACTTTTTGAAAACCTCAATGGAGCATGTGTTTGAATTAATTAATTAATTAATAGATAAACTTGGTGATTGTTGAAACCCAAAAGATTTTAAAGCTAAATGTGACTGAAGCTACACAATACACCCCAGATGCCAGTCTTTTACGTACACCTGTATTTAACATGTATTAAATGTAACCACTCTCAGAATCCCAGGCAGTGGTGGACCGCTGGTAAGGTCAGTGATTACTGCTCATGAGGTTGGGGGTTCAAACCCCACTGTCAACGGTTGTCACTGCTGTCTTCCCCCCGACCCAGTGCAGCTATCTGGGTTATCAAAGGCCTGCCATGTCTGTGGTGAGAGGCTCATGTCAAAGAACCATTGCTGACTTTCATCCAAAGAAGCTGCATAGCTGTCAGCATGTTTGTGTCCTGTGATGGTCTGGCAAGCTGTCTCTCATCCAGAGTTGGCTGAAGTGGGCACCAGCCTCCCTGTGATCTTAACGAATGGTTCGGAAAATTATCTTACATTCACACCATGTCTAACATGGCATCATGTTCTGAGTCATTTTTACATTGCCTCAGGTGGTTTTTGAAGTTTTCAGTGTGTTTAAAAAAATAAAATAAAGTAAAATAAATTAATCAAAATATGAGATTAAGATTAATTTCTGAGTGCAAACACTGATAGGAAAGTTTTTAGTTTTTTTCTTAAATCCAGCCTTAAGTTAACTAAAACAAATAAACAAAAAACCTTTTGTGATTCAAGGTCCTGGATAAGTTGATATGCTTGGGAGACCAAGCGATAGAGAGAGAGATTTCCTTTTGTCTTTTTCCCTGTATCAGGGGTCGCCACACCAAATGATTCGCACGTTTGATTTGGTTCATAGGTTTTTACATCAGATGCCGTTTCTGACACAACCCTTGAGAAAGGAGCAGAAAACACACTGACAGCTTTGCAGCTCCTTTTTACGAAAGTCAGCAATGGTTCTTTTACATGAACTCTCACCAGAGACAGTGAGAGATATTGTTGCCCTTTGATAACCAGGTTAGCTGTACTGGGGGGGTACAGTGACAACCTTGTGGAGAATGGGACCAGTGGGACCAGCGCCCTGTACCACCAGGCCACCACTGCCTGTATGTTTGGGAGACCAAGCGTCCCCATAAGTATGGCCGGTTTACCCTTGTGGAGACATTTATCTTTTCTCCACCACATTTGAACTGCACTTTGAAAGCACAAAAGAAAAAAATATATTTATTTTAATTAATTTATGTATATATAAGGTTTTCTGTTAATGAGAATAGGGTTAGATTTAGGTGTCATACACAGAGTTAGCAAAGATCCTCGAAAGGTCCTTCAGCAGTATGTATTCAATAAGAATGTTTTGATTGAATGACAAATGAACCTTCTGGTTGAGATGGTTTTATTCTTGGGGAAACCTGAAGAACACTCCCCCAGACACACATTTTGCATAACACTTCGAAGGAAGCTGGAATTGTCGCTTAATTATCGCGTAGTTTGCTAAAAAAAAAAAAAGGCGCATAGTGATGACGTGTGTGTGTCGGTCTGCCGAGAAGGAAAAAAAAAAACATGGCCGCGTCCATATCGGAGCAGCTCGCGGATCTGTTGAACCCTCTACCGAAATTCGCCGACCCTGAAGACGACCAAGATGACGGTATTTTAAATCGAGACTTCTCTTACATTTGGGGGAAATTTAAAATTTTAAGTTTTGTCTTAAATGTCAAGAAAAAAAATAGTGACATGAGTTGGGTTGTCTTGGTTGTTTTAATCCCAAATAGTTCACGAGTCCGTGTACTCGTGCATTTTCTCGGGGTTGATAATACTGTCGTGTGTGCATTATCTAGTGGGATACGTATAAGGGGCCAGCAAATCAGGACACAGCCTGTGCCTACTAGTTAACAGATACAGTATCTGTAGCTTTGTGTTGATGCTGTATTCAGGGTTGTTATTATGTTTGTCTCTGGCGCCATATTACATATTTTAAAAGCCTTTATTAAAAATAAATTACAGGAAATAATAAAAAAAAAGGCTGTCACGTACTCTACATGGCACCCATTTAATGAAACAGAAGCGGTGATAGTTTTTATTGGAAAATTTCTTGTGTTCCAGTGCAATTTTAACAGGTATTGTGTCACGTGGTCATTGTTTGAAAAGTACCTGTCTTGACAGACAGATGTTCAAGTTATACTCACCACTCTCAAACACTTGACTCACTAATTGATTCGCCAGACTGCTAAATTGTACTAGGGTTACGGGAAGGCTGGAGCCCACCCCAACCAACTCCAGGTGAGAATGGAGTACACCCTGGAAAATATTCTAGTCCTTTGCAGGGCAATAGACAACAGTTTTGCACTCGCACCTAGACTGGAGACTGGAAGAGCCAGTTAGCTGAATATACTGCCATGTCTTTGGACTGTGGAAGAAAACCAGAGTGTCCTGAGGAAAGCCACACAAGCACATGGGCAGCATCCACACGGAAAAGCCCTTGCCGAGTTCAGGACTCAAACCTGGATCTCTTGCTGAGAGGCAGACACGCTAATGACTTTGCCGCTGATCCGCCCATTCTAAAACACATGAAATGTATTGAGTCTTCAAAATATTCTTGTGTACCCCGTCTACAAAAGCTGTGGGTCGAGAGATGCTCCAGCCTCACAAAAACCCAGGTAGAGTTAAGCACTTCAGTGAAGGAGCCACTGTTTTTGATGTGCTTTGCAAAAGGTTGGTATGTTCGTGACCTGCGACATGATTAAAACGGACAGTGATGGTTTTTGAGTGAAAGCTGATCAGATTGAACTGCAGACGAAGTGGTGAAACAGCCGGAGAGACAAACAGAATGAAGTGAAGTGCATCCCATTTTGGGAACATTTAAGGAACATGTGCAACAACCTCTTTTCATATATTTTAATACAAAATTAATATTGAGGACGAGATGTCAGTTATGATGTGAAAATTTCTTTTATTTTTAAAAATGTTTTATTTTTGCAGAGACCAAAGCCAGAGTTGTGGATAGGTTTGATGAAGAAGTGGAGGATGAAGATCTCCCAGCCAGTCGACTGCGGAAGAGGAACGTAGCTTTGCTGGCGGAATCGGATAAACGATATCGGGGCAGAGTGACATCACGCAAGGAGCTGCAGCAAGAATTAGAGGGCTTGGGTATGTAATACAAATAATACTTTCTTACTTTCATACTTGTTTTTTTTTTTTTTATTTGTCTTCTTTTTCTTTATCGATACACTTTTATTACTCAGATGATGATGATGATGATGGACAGCTGGATCAAGGCATGGAAGATTATGACAACAATGACTATGAGGAGGATGATGATGACGACATCAGTGATGCTGACAGTTCTCAGGTCTCCAGCTTGGTGTCCAGGATGAAGGGCGCTGACCTGAGGTTCCCGAAACAGACAGACTTCCGCAAGCTCACTGCAGGCATGGACGACCTGGGTGAGAGTGATGATGATGAGAAAGAGGAAGGAGAGTCCGATTCTGAGGGGGACAGTGCGGAAGGCTCAGAAGAGGAAGAGGATAATGAAGGAGGTGTGATAACCTTCTCAAAGGAAAAGGTGGATGAAGAAGTCCAGAAAGGCAAAGCAGTCAAGAATCAGCTCGGTATGTAATCTGAGGAAAAGTGAACAAGTAATTCTGGGAGCATGTTATTCAAATATCTTTAAGGTTTAAGCGTATTATTTTGTATATGTATATGTATTCTTTTCACTCGCACCGAGAATCACTTTGTTGGGGCACATGATGAATAAAGTTGCAATGAGCACACTCGAAAAACTGTCCTTTACGCGCGTTAGAACTCCATGACGGATGAGGGTCGAAGGCACACGGAAAGCATCATGGGTATCATGGAGAAGCAGCTCCCTCCTAGCCAATGGGAGGCCAGCGGGGTGTTGGGAGATAGCCAATGGGAGAGCAACTCTATCGTGCACATTGTTTGAATTTTTGAGATTTCGCTTTTCGTAACTTATTGCCGGTTTCTGTAGCGTGAAGCGACCAGGAGTTCAACTCCTCCTGGATGGGACGCTAGTCCATCACAGGTTACCTTCCCAGTATATTTTTACTGGTACCCATTTAGACTGCTGGGTGAACAGAGGCACACTTGTGGTTGAGACCTTGCCCAGGGGTCTTAGCACAGTGAGGGTCTCGGTGGGATTCGAACTCGCAACCTCCCGATCATGAGCTCAGCACCCTAACCACTACACCACTGGGCAGTGATGGTCTAGTGGTATAGGGCGCTGGATCACTGATCCTAAGGTTGGGGGTTCGAGTCCCACTCTCCACAAGGTTACACTGTCCCCCCAGTGCAGCTAACTGGGTTATCAAAGGCCGGCCATGTCTCTCACTGTCTCTGGTGTGAGGCATGTAAAAGAACCATTGCTGACTTTCAACAAAAGTAGGCTGCAAAGCCATCGGTGTGTTTTCACCCTGCGATGGCCTGGCGAGCTGTCCAAGGTGTACTCTGCCCTCGCCCGGAGTTGGCTGGGATGTGCGCCAGCCTCCCCGCGACCTTAATTAGGATTAAGCGGGTACAGAAAATGAACTGAGCTTTTCGTAACTAGAATTTTGTTTCATATTCAGAGACGAAAATTTTACGTAAAGGCGTTTCTTAATTTGGATTTTTCATTAGTTGGATCTTTCGTAAGGTGAGGTATGACTGTATATGTATATGCATGTGTGTGTGTGTGTGTGAGATATATATATATATATATATAAAACATACACACAGTCGGCCCTTGACTTACGAAATTAATCCGTTCCAGCGCCTTTTTCGTCAGTAGGGGTCGCAGTTTACATGTTAAACGCCTGATTTGTTCCAAGGCTCCCAAAACAACCCCATAAACCCTTTAAAAATGAGAAAAGTACATTAATTTTGTATGAAATATGTGTTAAAAGAAAATTATTTATTAAACCATTTAAACATTTTATGAACATATTAAACCATTTTATTAACATATTTATTAATTAAACCATTATTAAACATTTTTATTAACCCCCACACACACACACACACACACACACACCCCTGTCTCTTTCTATTTCTCTCTCCCTCCCTCTCACACACACAGACACACATACACGCATTAAATGTGTATTGTATACACATTAAATGTTTATTGTCGTGCTGTTGGCCACGCCCACAAGACATGGAATTCAAAGCACATTCCCTGCTTGACAGGGAGGCCCAAATTCAACTTTAACTTGATTCCTTGAGGGATCGGAATTCCAGATGAGCTCAAATGCGCCACATTTATTAAACATTTACTGAATTAAACAACTTAAAAATCTAAACTATACTCTCTCTCTCTCTCGCTCGCTCTCTCTCTATCACATGCACACACACATAGACGGGATGTTTTATTTGAAGCGGAATTACAGTACCTGTTTGAAAGATCAGAGGTCCTCACTGTATTTCCACTTTAAGGTCTCCTTCTGGTTCTGCGTCATCCCTTCTAGCCAATGGGAGGCCAGCAGGGCGGGATGTTGAGAGACAGCCAATGAGAGCAACTCGCACATCGTGTGAAACTTTGATTGGCGCGTTTGAATTTCTTTTCGTAAGAGGGGGTTGTTTTCGTATCCTGGGGACAAAAACTTGGGAAAATGTTTTTCGTAACCCGGGATTTTCGTACCCAGGGGGTATGTGTATGTATGTGTGTGTGTGTATATGTATATATATGTATATATATGTATATGTATGTATGTATATGTGTATGTATATATATATATATATATATATATATATATATATATATATATATGTGTGTGTGTGTGTGTGTGTGTGCGTGTATAAATATATATAATGTGTATATATGGATATGCTGGTCGAAGAAGGAGAGGTGGGAGGCGTGTCTGTAGGCAGAGAGAGAAGAGGAAAGGCATGAGTCTCGGACTGAGAGTAGGGACTTTGAATGTTGGAACGATGACAGGAAAAGGTAGAGAGCTGGCTGACATGATGCAGAGGAGGAAGGTGGACATACTGTGTGTTCAGGAGACCAGGTGGAAAGGTAGAAAGACTAGAAGCTTAGGAGCAGGGTTTAAGCTGTTTTTTCATGATGTGGATGGGAAGAGAAAAGGAGTAGGAGTCATCTTGAAGGAGGGGTTGGTCAGGAATGTTCTAGAAGTGAAAAGAGTGTCAGACAGAGTGATGAGTCTCAAGTTAGAAATTGAAAGTGTGATGGTCAATGTTGTTAGTGCTTATGCCCCACAGGCAGGATGTGAGCGAGAAGAGAAGGAGAGATTCTGGAGTGAGTTAGATGAAGTGATGCAGAGTACCCCCAGAGGTGAAAGAGTGGTCATTGGTGCAGACTTCAACGGACATGTTGGTGCAGGCAACAAAGGGGACGAGGAAGTGATGGGCAGGTTTGGTATCCAGGACAGGAACGCAGAAGGACAGATGTTGGTAGATTTTGCAAAAAGGATGGAAATGGCTTTGGTAAATACTTTTTTTTCAGAAGAGACAGGAGCATAGGGTGACTTATAAAAGCGGAGGTAGGAGCACACAGGTGGACTACATCTTGTGTGGGCGATATAATTTGAAGGAAGTCAGTGACTGCAAAGTAGTAGCGGGTGAGAGCGTTGCCAAACAGCATAGGATGGTGGTATGCAGGATGACGCTGATGGTGAGGAAGGTGAAGAAGGCAAAGGCAGAGTAGAAGAGAAAGTGGTGGAAGCTGAAAAAGGAAGAGGGTTGTGTTGTCTTCAAGGAGGAGTTGAAACAGGCTTTGGGTGGCCAGGAAGTGCTTCCAGATGACTGGACAACTACAGCTAATGTGATCAGGGAGACAGGTAGGAGAATACTTGGTGTGTCATCTGGAAGGAG
This sequence comes from Plotosus lineatus, assembly GCA_024760905.1. Classification (NCBI taxonomy): domain Eukaryota; kingdom Metazoa; phylum Chordata; class Actinopteri; order Siluriformes; family Plotosidae; genus Plotosus; species Plotosus lineatus. The sequence continues at coordinate 42,082,165 of CM045740.1, forward strand.
AGGAGATAAGGAGACTTGGTGGTGGAATGAGGAAGTGCAGGAGTGTGTACAAAGGAAGAGGTTAGCTAAGAAGAAGTGGGACATTGAGCGGACTGAAGAGAGTAAACAGGAGTACAGGGAGACACAGCGTAAGGCAAAGATAGCGGTGTCAAAGGCCAAACAGAGGGCGTATGATGACTTGTATGCTAGGTTGGACAGTAAGGAGGGAGAAAATGATTTATACAGGTTGGCACAGCAGAGAAATAGAGATGGGAAGGACGTGCAGCAAGTTAGAGTGATAAAGGACAGAGAGGGAAATGTATTGACTGATGATAGAAGTGTGCTGGGAAGATGGAAGGAGTACTTTGAAGAGCTGATAAATGAAGAAAATGAGAGAGAGGAAAAAAAAGTAGAAGAGTTGACTGTTGAGGACCAGGAAGTAGCAAAGATTAGAAAGGGTGAAGTGAGGAGGGCATTGAAGAGGATGAAGGTTGGAATGGTTGGAAAAAAGTGTCCGGTATGATGTGTGATAGGAGAGTATCGGCAAGAATGAAAGGAAAAGTGGACAAATGGTGATGAGTCCAGCGATGTTGTATGGTTTAGAAGCAGTGGCCCTGGGGAAAAACAGGAGGCAGAGCTGGAGGTACAGAGATGAAAATGGTGAGGTTCTCTTTGGGAGAAACGAGGATGGATAGGATCAGGAATGAGTACATCAGAGGGACAGCACATGTAAGACGTTTTGGAGACAAAGTCGGAGAGGCTAGATTGAGATGGTTTGGACATGTACAGAGGAGGGAGAGTGAGTATATTGGTAGTAGGATGCTGAGGTTAGAACTGCCAGGCAGAAGGCCCAGAGAAAGACCAAAGAGAAGATTTATGGATGCGGTGAAGGAGGACATGAAGGTAGTTGGAGTAAGAGTAGAAGATGCAGAGGACAGGGTGAGATGGAGGCAGATCATTTGCTGTGGCGACCCCTGAAGGGAACAGCCGAAAGGAAAAGAAGATATATGTATATATATGTATGTATATGTATGTGTGTGTTTTAATGTTATTGTTTTTTGTTTTGACTCCACAGCTCTTTGGGACCTGATGCTAGAAGGACGAATTAAAATGCAGAAAGCTCTTGTGATAGCCAATCAGCTTCCTCAGCCTGACACCTTCCCAGAGTTCAAGAGCAAGGGCGGGGCTGAGTACAACGGCGCGATGAAGACAAGTGAGTTCATTCGATATAGCAGTGTTGCAGAATTCTCCCTTGCGATTTGTCAAATAGTGTTTGTTTATTTCCTGTAAGTAAATTGGAATAACTTTTAAATGGATGAAGAGTGCACCATGTAGTTTGTATTTCTTCTCCAATTATTGTTCGACTTTTTTACGGAATGCCCTTCAGTAATTTTTTTTTTTCTCCCTTCACAATATTTTTTGCTTTGTTTTTGAGTCCACAGCTGTACACTAATCCATGTTATGCTCCTGAATATCCATCTGCAATTTATTAAATCTCACTTTTATACACCAGGCAGGCCCCCCCCCCCCCCCCCCCCCCCCACACGCACGCTCTCTCACACACACACATACACACACACACACACACACACACCCCAAACCTCATACTTTTATGATCCGAGGCCACAGTCTCCGAATCCTTCACGCTGTGGACAATTAATCCATTTGTGTGCCTCCTTTCAGAGGCTGGCTGCTCCTCATTTGCATATTTATTGCCTTGCTCCTCTCGCCGGCAAATGATTGATGGGGGGCCGTCCTCCTGAATGGCGAGCAGGGAGAGAGGGCGTCGGCTTTTGCTGAGCTCGTGTACTTTTGATTAGCACTGAAGATGATGGAATCCTCGCACGCTCTTCCTTCTCTCTCTCTCTCTCTCTCTCTCTCTCCCACTCGCTCGCTCACATGCTTGTTCCATGATAATGGATTACAGGATTGTTTTCTTCTGATGCGAATTAATAACTGTTGACACAGGGACGAGCACGAGCCCCGCTGCAGGTTCTCTCCTGTACGACTGCCGGGGGGGATGAATTTGTCAGATTGGCAGCCGCAGAGGGAAGCGGCACTGATAGGCTGCGAGTTTTTGTTTTCATTTTCTCCGCAAGCTTTTATTTTCTGATTAGCTCTGACGGGAGACTGCAGGTGAAGGTGTAGTCTTTGATTCTGTTTGGTTGAATGCAAAATTTGAATCAAACAAACAAAAATCAAAAAAATTTCTCTTTTTTTTTTTTTTTTGTCTACCTCGCGGCCCACTTGGCGTGAGGGGTATCGACGACGTACAGTGTCCGTCCAGCCGTCTAGACGAACTCAAAAACACCATCACCGATAGTCACCATTTTTTGGTGGGGATGTTCGGACTGTTGAACCCCACAAGTCTATCCATTTTCATTATGGTCTGATTTGCATTTCATGCACCAGCTTAAACATGCCCATCTATGGCACACGGGTCGAAGGGTTTTGTTCACTTTGTGGTTCTGGTTTTACAAAATCATCGGGAACGTGATATAATTGATAAAGCGTTTGAAGCAGCACTATTATCAGGTTGGAATTTCAGTCCTGAGATGTACGGAGAGTTTCGTTTTACTATTTTGTCATTGATTGCATTCCCTTGCGAGCTTCTCTTTTAAAACAAAATTGGATAACAAAAGAAAAAAAAAATTATCATGTGATTGATGAACTTTCCTGAAACTGCAGACTCCTCCATTAACTGAAAGATTTTTGTTTTTTAGCGAAAACACTAAACAAATTGCTTATATCTTTTATTATTATTCATATTATTGTTATTATTATCATTATTATTATTGTTATTATTATTGTTGTTGTTGTTCTTCTTCTTCTTCTTATTGTTGTTGTTGTTATTATTAAAATGAATTAGTCTCTACATTTTGACTTGGCTGATACTGCAGAGGGTGGTACAGAGGCGGAGTCATTAACATGTCCGCCTCACAGTAAAAAAGTCCTGAGTTTGAGTCCTGGGCCCCGGGTGAGAATTTTCTCCCATTGGTCTCCTTGTACTTCTCTGGGTTTCCTCTGGGTTTCTCTGGTTTCCTCCTACAACCCAAAGACATGCACATTTTGGCGAACTGCCTGTTCCAGATTGCCCCAGGTGTGAATGTGAGTCGTTGTGTATGGTGTGTTGGATCGCAAGCTTTTTCAATGTGTATCCTGCCTTCACCTGGAGTCGGCTGCGATGGGTTCCAGTGTCTCTGCGACTGTGGTCAGGCAAAAAAGTGAAACAAAATGATCCCCTCGTGCTGCTGGTTCTGGGCGAGTTCGTGCTGCTGGACTCTGTGATCAGTTTGAATGTAAGAAAGCCAGGACTGTCTGGTGTTGGCGAGTATAAGTTGTGCAGGTTCCTCTGGAAAAACATCCAGATTTTTCTTCTACAAATGGAACCATATCTTTTGGCATCGGGAACTTTTTTTGTTGTTCTTTTCTCGGCATTGCCCTCCATCTGAAGGTTCCATCCTCCCTGGAGTGTAAATCTTGAGGATGAGTTTTATTTTTTTCTTGTTGTTGTTGTTGTTGTTGTTGTTGTTTTTGTTGTTGTAACGCAGCCCTAGGTAGGATGGAGCAGTGCCTAATGGTGTGCGTCATCCCCGTGATGTGACTCATTGGCCTTATTTGTGTGTTTAACAGGCCACAAAGCTCTGAAGGCTTTACAGAGATCTTTATTAGAGCTGCAGGACCTGCTGCTGTATCAGAACCCCGAAACCAGAAGCATCTCCGAGGGGAAGACGTGGAGTCAAGACACCAGGTAACACACACCACCTCCAGTTACGCATCTCAGCAGGTGCAACAGGTGGTGTATTCTCATCTGGAAACCTTTCTATCACAGAAAGAACGACGACGACGAAGAGGTGGCTAGTGATGAAGGTGAAAATGATGATGATGGTGAGGAGGAAGAAATGCGGGTGGTCAGTCCAAGCGGACCCCCCAAGAGAAAGCTGGAGACGACGCAGTATCCAGATTTCATGGCAAAGCGATTTGCCGCTTTCCAGCCGTACTGCGACACCACGTTACAGAAATGGTATGACAGGACGCGGCTCACCACGGGCAAGAAAAACAAGGTAGTGGAACGTTGTCGTTTCTCTGAATATAAACACTGTACTGTATCATACAATCATCCATCCATCTATCTATTCCTATCAATCCTTTCCTGAATTTTCTACCTACTTATCCATCCATCCATCCATTCCTGATTACCCACCTGTCCATCTGTGTAGAGTTACCGCATACACCTTCTTGTCTGTCCATCCATCCATCCGCATGTTCATTAGTTAGTCTGGTCAACCTTCTGGCTGTCCATCCATCTCTCCATTTGTCTGTCTATCTGTAGATATTAATCCAAATTCTGTCTCTCCATCTATCAGTCAACATGTCTGTATGGACGTACATTGATCCAGATGATCCAACAAATGTCCATCTGTCCAAATCTTATCTTTATCCATCCATCTTTCGATCTATAGATATCCATCCAAATGTTAAGGAACTAATCTGTCCTTCCATTTCTCTTGTCTGTTCATCCACCCATCAACAAAGAGGTCTGTCCGTCCATACATCTGTCCATCCTTCCAAATGTTCCTCAAAAATCCTTTTATTTCTGTCCTTTCACTCATCTGTAAAGTTGTCTGTCCTTTCGTCTCTCCACCCATCCACCCAGTCGTTGATCCACATCGCTGTGAAACTCATCCGTTCAGCCCTTAATCTAGCCATCACTCATTAATATTCATTCATCATCATATTTACATAATCATTTATGTAAATCAGTATATTATTTTTCCATCCCTCAATCCATCGAACCGTTTGTTCATTTTTTTTTTGTTTTCTTTAAATATTTTTATTCTCTCTTTCCTCATTCTTACATCACCCCATCCCTTCTGTCTGTCTCAGGGTTTCGGGGCGTTCGATCGGAACATCTTGATGCAGGTGGAGCAGGTACTGATGGACAAGGAGCGCTTGCTGAAGCGCACACAGACGCGCAGGTCTGATTACAGAGTGCTGGGCAAACCGGAGCTCAGCGACGTCACCACACAGGCCGGCGGCGCGGAGCGTGAGGTACGTGACCTGCCTTACAGGTCTCCCGTGAACGGGGAGCTTCTCCAGTCATACAGGCGTACACTGAGAATATAAACGTCAATAGTTCACCGATAGTTCCTCTTGTGGAAGAATAATTCGCAGATCGGTGCCTGTATTCATCACCCAGTTGTTTTTCATTCAGGCAGCTGAACCGGTGCTAAAATCGAACGCGCATCTCAAAGATCTGGACGAGGAGATCTTCGACGATGATGACTTTTATCACCAGGTAAAACAACTGTAATACTCTGAATAATAATAATAAAAGGAAGAATATGGACACTGGTGGATGGAGCATGGAAATGAAACATTTCATATCGATATAAATACGCCATCAGACTTTAACTGACATGAAATGGTTAATGTTGGTTAATTACTGGAGTCTGAAAGTAATAAAACACGTCATACACGTTTCTGTTGATTGCAGCTTCTTCGCGAGCTGATCGAGCGCAAAACCAGTGCAGCTGATCCTAATGACCAAGTGGCCATGGGCAGGTGTGTGTGTGCGCGCGTGTGTGTGTGTGTGTGTGTGTGCGTGTGTGCGTGTATGTGTGTTAGTAACGCTGTTAACTGATTACTCAATGCCCAGACTGGTGTTGTGTCTCCACAGGCAGTGGCTGGCCATCCAGAAACTTCGCAGCAAGATCAAGAAGAAAGTGGACACCAAGGCCAGTAAGGGCCGGAAAGTCAGGTCCGCATTCATTTCCTGTCCAATTGATTCTTAACACACTGAATTTGATCCCACGTGGCAGTGAATAAATCAGATCAACAGTCTCTGAAATTGTTCTGTTGATTTTGTGCGTTTGGTCGTAAGTAACCTTTTTCAGAAAGGTATCAACTGATTTTGATTGATGTCCTGATTTATGAATTTATGTTTTGGAAGGGGTGGGGTACAGCCCATGAAACACCCCATTAGATTTTGAAGATGACCCGGATCAAATTGTGGATACAGGAATTTTTTAAAGGTTCTTTTAACATTATGAGAACTTTTTTTTTTTTTTTTTTTTTTTTTTTTTTTAAATCGTGGTATTGCCATATGGGTTTTCCACCCGTAGCTTAGTAGGTTTGCGCTCTCCAAGTGCTATTATCGTTCTCTTTAGTTTTGCTTTTCTTTCTTTTCTTTTCTTTCTTTTTAAAAATATTTTTACTCTGATTGTGTTTTTTTTTTTTTAATAATGTAGAAAGATGAAAAGTGGCTCAGGAGCTGTCGGCGTGCTTTCTGGCTGTCTGAAGCCGCGTACTAAAGCTGGGGCTTTTAATGTCGCTGTACTTGTTCTAGTCTATATTAGCATAATTATGAAATGGTCCGTTCGACAGGAGCGTCTGGGCCCCTGTGGAACACACCCCTGTTCTTTTCCTTCATATTTTCTTATTTTTAAAAAATATTATTACATTTTTTGTTTATCACATTCTCAATGGCTTGGTTTTCCTCTTTTCTTATTCCTTTTTCCTGTCTTATTATTTTTCTGATTTCTGTTTCATGTCAGGTTTTTTTTTAGGTTTGTTTAATGGTTCCTGTGTGTGTGTGTGTGTGTGTGTGTTTCAGATTCCACGTCCACAGCAAGCTGGTGAATTTCATGGCTCCGATTGACCACAGTAGCATGAGTGATGAAGCTCGGTGAGTGAATTTAGTTGTGAAGCCTTTATTACTAACAGGACGGCCATCCGTTACCCCACAGAGATGTCGCGTACAGGCCAGCCCTCTTCATATCTTGAGATTTCTGTGGAAAATCCACCTGATGATGGGTTGAAGTCCGTCAGGCTTCCTGCGGATTTGACTGTGGGTTTGTGTTTATTTTGAAAATGATGCTGCAGATTTCACAGTATGTAAATCACTGCAGTGATGTATTGTGGTCGGTGTGTGTGTGTGTGTGTGTGTGTGTGTGTGTGTGTGTGTGTGTGTGTGTGTGTGTGTGTGTGTGTGTGTGCGCGTGTGCAGGAAGGCGAGCATGTGTGTGTTTAATTAATGGTGCTGCTCTGTCTGTCTCTGTCTTTCTTCAGTGCCCGCCTGTCAGCTAACCCTAATCCCCCCTCAGACAGAGCGCTGGCAAATCAAACAACCTCGCCCTCCGTCTGTAGATATACATTCATTAACACACACACAAAATTGAAAATTGCTTCCTGGCAATTTTCCGCATTTTTTATTTATTTTCTTTGTGGTGACACAAAGAAAGCAATTTGAGACCTTTTTTTTGGCTTCCTTTAAACTTGTTTTTTTTTTTTTTTTCCCCCCAATCATTTTTTTTTGACGGTAAACAAGAATTTCGTAAACAATAAAAATGCCGTTAAACACGGAAAAGAGCCGAAAGTTTTTACTTTGACCTTGACTCCACTTTCATGAGCTTTTCTTTTCTCACACTGCTGTCATGGTCCAGTTATCTTGAGCAGGAGTTTTTAGTCCTGTCTATCAATGTCCAGACTTTATTTCCCACCTGTTTTCACTCGTTTCATCAGCACAGCTCGAGCTCCAATCAACGATCAAATGTGCTTGAAAGTGAAACCCTGTGCCACCTTGTACATGGGCTTGTTCCACACTCCATGTTCTCTCCGACACCGTGTTGCCTCTGACTTGATGACCGTGGAGCAGACAGTGTTGCTTCACTTGGTGTTGCCTCCCACAGGGTAATACGTCTGACAGGTGTGCGTATGAATGTATTGTTGGCTTCTGACTCATGTCGTTCCGGATCGCTTTTTTTGTCCTCGTACGTGAGCGCCAACGTAGGTGTGATGCAGTAACACCATTAGTATCGAATACAGGGACCCCTCGCTACTTCGCGCTTCAATTCATGTGGCTTCAGTGCATCGCGTTTTTAAAAAAAAAATAATAATCGAATTAAAAAAATATGGAAATTAGGGCAGAAGAGGGGAAAAGTTAAGGACAATGCCAAAAAACAAGGCCAGTTATGCAAAAAACCCAAAACAAACACAAAACAACCCAAAATCTCCCATCAAAACTTCTTACATTGCACACACATCTGCACGCGCGCGTATGTATGTGTGTCATCATCTTCTCATGCAATACCATCTGTATGTGTGTATTTATATTTTATTTACATCTTGTGCATTATTTTTGAATGTTTAATTATTATAAGCATTTATAGCATTGAATATTTATTTATTGGTATTATATACACACATATACATGGGGGGGGGGCGGCAATTATGGCCGAATGTACTAGTCCTTCTCAAAAAATTAGCATATTGTGATAAAGTTCATTATTTTCTGTAATGTACTAATGAAAATTAAACTTTCGTATATTTTAGATTCATTGCACACCAACTGAAATATTTCAGGTCTTTTATTGTTTTAATACTGATGATTTTGGCATACAGCTCATGAAAACCCAAAATTCCTATCTCAAAAAATTAGCATATTACATCTGACCAATAAAAAAGTGTTTTTAATCTAAAAAAAAAAAGTCAACCTTCAAATAATTATGTTCAGTTATGCACTCAATACTTGGTCGGGAATCCTTTTGCAGAAATGACGGCTTCAGTGCGGCGTGGCATGGAGCCAATCAGCCTGTGGCACTGCTGAGGTGTTACGGAGGCCCAGGATACTTCGATAGCGGCCTTAAGCTCATCCACAGTGTTGGGTCTGGTGTCTCTCAACTTTCTCTTCACAATATCCCACAGATTCTCTATGGGCTTCAGGTCAGGAGAGTTGGCAGGCCAATTGAGCCCAGTAATACCATGGTCAGTAAACCATGTACCAGTGGTTTTGGCACTGTGAGCAGGTGCAGGTCGTGCTGAAAAATTAAATCTTCATCTCCATAAAGCTTTTCAGCAGATGGAAGCATGAAGTGCTCCAAAATCTCCTGATAGCTAGCTGCATTGACTCTGCCCTTGATAAAACACAGTGGACCAACACCAGCAGCTGACATGGCACCCCAGACCATCACTGACTGTGGGTACTTGACACTGGACTTCAGGCATTTTGGCATTTCCTTGTCCCCAGTCTTCCTCCAGACTCTGGCACCTTGATTTCCGAATGACATGCAAAATTTGCTTTCATCCGAAAAAAGTACTTTGGACCACTGAGCAACAGTCCAGTGCTGCTTCTCTGTAGCCCAGGTCAGCCGCTTCTGCCGCTGTTTCTGGTTCAAAAGTGGCTTGACCTGGGGAATGCGGCACCTGTAGCCCAGTCCACTGCTTCCACAGGTCCCCCAAGGTCTGGAATCGGCCCTTCTCCACAATCTTCCTCAGGGTCCGGTCACCTCTTGTGGTTGGCTGTGTATTCTGCCACACTTTTTCCTTCCCACAGACGTCCCACTGAGGGGGCTTGATAGAGCACTCTGGGAACAGCCTATTCGCTCAGAGATTTCTTTCTGTGTCTTACCCTCTTGCTTGAGGGTGTCAATGATGGCCTTCTGGACAGCAGTCAGGTCGGCAGTCTTACCCATGATTGCGGTTTTGAGTAATGAACCAGGCTGGGAGTTTTTAAAAGCCTCAGGAATCTTTTGCAGGTGTTTAGAGTTAATTGGTTGATTCAGATGATTAGGTTAATCGCTCGTTTAGACTACCTGAACATCATATGCTCATTTTTTTGAGATAGGAATTTTGGGTTTTCATGAGCTGTATGTCAAAATCATCAGAATTAAAACAATAAAAGACCTGAAATATTTCAGTTGGGTGCAATGAATCTAAAATATATGAAAGTTTAATTTTTATCAGTACATTACAGAAAATAATGAACTTTATCACAATATGCTAATTTTTTGAGAAGGACTAGTACAAACGAATTTCACTTTGATTGTAATTGAAAGTATTTTCAGAGACAGTCGGTCAAATTTGAGGTAACTGGTCCGTTTTCGCAAATTCAGAGCGGCTGGAATCCGAGAGAACGGCTTCCAGAAGCAGTTTGTTTTTTTTTTCTTCTTTTCGTAAAGCTCAAAGCTGCACACGTCATGCGAATCCGTCCCATTTTACTAATAAAAGCCCATGAAATTATGACACGTCACGCAAATACGACCCATCTATAGAACCAGCCGGCGAGAGTCCAGGGCATCTACACTTTGCTTTAAAAAAAAAAAAAATCTGCATATTTCGGATTATAAAAAGCTCATATTATTCTTAAATATGGTGGTTCCGGTGTCGGTGTACTTACTGCTCAAACAGCTTTTCACAACAGACCGTGGAACCGCATCTCGGGTCTGTTCCGTTTTCCGTTTGTGCTCGGAGCTGATTCTTTGGGATGTATTCCAGGGGGCTGATGGGAAATATATATCGACTCTGCAGGAATCTGCTGCTGTACTTTTTATTGACATTTCTGTAAATAACTGGTTCAATTTGGACTTCCCACATAATGGCTCCTTTGATATAAAACTGGATTTTCCTCGTCAGCGCGAGTCGGAAAGCTGATCCAATCTGTTACACACGTTCAGAATAAATAATCAATACACAGGTTTAATTAATAAAGAACCTCGAACAGGTAATCATGCTCTGATTGGACATGGAATGAACGACTCACGGAGGAGGATGCAGGTTTTTACACGCAGCGAATCTCTCTCTCTCTCCCTTAACCTGGAATGACCCCAGGATGGCGGGACAGTAGCAGGTGATCAATCCTCTACTCTCAACGGTCAGGCTTCCAGCTACCATCGTTCCTTCGGAGCCAGAGCCAACGGGATGCTCCGTCTGCTGCTTGAGCCGTGATGTTTATTGCTCTTTTCCTGTCTCGACCTTTTATTCCTGAGGCTGCCGTCATCTTTCAGCAGGACACTGCTGGGAACCCATGGCCTCCTACTTCAACCGGGAAGCTCCATGCTTGCCAGCCGTGGTGTCTACAGTCTTCCAACAGCTCATCATACCTTGCAAGGTTCCTCTCATGTGCTTCTTGAGATCTGGTTTCCATGGTAGTGATCTCAATCAGGAGAAGTTTCCTCGAGCTCTCCTGAGAACAGCAGAACATCTGGTTGCAGGGCTGCCTCTACTATTGGTGGAAATACAAGCTTGCTTCCAAGGTCAGCCTTTAGTTGCCGATCCTCGGCCTCGCTGAGGATACCAGCTCT
>CM045740.1:42098224-42203224 GCA_024760905.1 Plotosus lineatus
TCAGGCTGGTCGTTGGTGCAAAAGAAACCATCAGAAGATGATGGCTCATCAAACCACTGAGCTGAACGACGAACTCGCTGCTCATACCTTTCATCGTGTGGTGTGGAACCAGTGACTTCCTCACAAATATTTATTTAATAATAGCGAATTATAAATCCCCCACACTGCACCTCTCATTGCTTCGTAGACTCGAGTATATTTGCTCGAATTATTATAATTGAATTCTTTCCCACCGTTTCAGCCGGTCAACCTAAATATTTGTTCGTATGGAGATTGCACTTCCAAAGATCGGCACAAGTACAAGCAGGATTCATGGTGGACAGGATGTGCACGACCTGCCGGGGAACATGTGCTGTGCTCGGGGGAGTCCGTGGCCACATCAGGATTCAGACTGAAGGAGACACAGACACACCCTGAGAGAGAGAGAGACTCGTATTTAATAGCCTTGTTGGACTCCTTGTTGTGAAAAATCCACTGCAAGAGAATGAAGAATTAAAAACAAAAATGATTAAAGCTGGAAAAGGAGGGACAGACAGACAGACGTGTGGAGACACCCGTTGGGATGGACAGACAGACAATGTGATGCCTGTTCGACCATTTCAGCGGTGAGGAAAAGAGACAGGAAGCTGGATGGTACATCTCAAATCACGTCCTTCTATTGAGAACTGATCCAGTACAAGAAACGCAACACGTACTTCTGGTACTCCGCCGGTGGTGTAGCGGTCAGGGTGCTGTGCTCATGATCGGGAGGTTCTGTGTTTGAGTCCCAGTTAGACCCTCACTGTGCCAAGACCCCTGGGCAAGGTCTCAATCACAAGTGTGCCTCTGTCCACCCAGCAGTCTAAATGGGTACCAGTAAAAATATACTGGGACGGTAACCTGCGATGGACTCGCGTCCCATCCAGGAGGAGTTGAACTCCCGGGAGCTTCACGCTACGGAAACAGGATAAGCACCGGCCTGATGAGCCACAAGGCTCGGGTGTAGAAAAGCCCATTACTTCTGGTACTGTTCTCGTAAAGCAGGTGCCTGGTGGACACTTCATCATTTCCTTCAACTGTCACGCTACTCTGTGTTTCTGTACTATGCAGATGCAGCATGCTACATTATACAGATGCTCCCCGACTTACGCTTTTAATTGGTTCCGGACAGCCGAACGCAAGTTGAAAGTGAACGTAAGTTGTTACAGTGATGTATGGCGTGTGACGTATGATGCTCATACTGTACTATACATCCATAAATATCAAATATATCAAATAATATCAACATTAATTTAAAATAAATTAAATTCAAGCAAAATAATTTCAAATAGATACATTTCCATCAAATTCACTCAGCAAATATCAAATACAGTATCAAATATAATTTTTAACATGCTCTGTGAAGTAAATGGTTCCGATGGTCGACGGATGGTCACTTTACATGAAGCTTAAAACAGCCAATCAACGCTTACAATATGTGAGGCGCTCAATGCCGAAAGTAGTTTACTTGCTGTACTTGAAACAAAGCGCGGGTTATACGGATTTCCGGTCTTTCAAGTGAGCAAGGGCGCCGTTGAACTCATTTAGTACTCAGCCTGCACTGATGTGAATCACCAGCAGAGCGGAGAGTTCTTTCTTTTCTGGATTCGGGTTTTCATTCATTTTATAACTCTCTTTGCTTCACCGAGTATGCATGGTAGATTGTGCCGATCCGAGCAGAGAGTTAATTCATCTCTGTGTATGAGACTTGCACCCATGCTAGTAGGGTTATGCTTCTGACCAATCATATTTGCTTATGGTTACAAAAGTCCGCAAAACAGTGTAAACACAAAGATCACAGAGACGACGTCTTAACACAGGGGTAACACGCTATATAACAGATATATAAAACTGAGATATATATATATATATATATATATATATATATATATATATATATATATATTATATATACTGAACTGGGAAGGAGGGGCACGTTCAGGCTGTCGCTTGTAAACAATGGACGCAGCGTCATTGCGTCAGCATACTACGTAACTCAAAATCTGACTTTTTTTTTTGAAAAAAAAAAAAAACGTAAAACGGATGAACATAAGTCGGGGAGTGTCTGTACAGTAGTACCTTGACTTGCGAAATTAATCTGTTCCGAGGGCAAGCTCACAAGTCAAAATGTTCGTTAGATAAAACAGAAATTCCCATAATAAATAACAGAAAACCAATGAATCTGTCCCAACACCCTCCCAAACTCGTAAACTCGCAGAGCTTGTCTATCAAAAATTTGCTGGTTGGATGGGGCGGATTTCTGGTGGGACTGAACCTCATATCATGGAAAATTCATTATAAAATACATTCGTAGTCAAGGTACCACTATATATATATATATATATATATATATATATATATATATATATTTTTTTTTTTTTTCAGAATAGCCAATCAAATTTACTGTAACATTTACTCGTCTTTCTTTTTCATTGCAAATATTTATAAGAAAATTGATTCGAAACCAATCTACAGCTGTTTGTTGTGCTATGTATCGAAAGACACGGCGGCTCATCGTATTTCTCGAGTACAACGACATGAGCTGGTACAGCGGCTCTCCGTAGATTAACAGCTCACGGATACACCAAGTGAGCTGTTCGCACCATGTCACCCACCAAAGCGTTTTTTCACTCAGAATATGCAGTCACACATCCCATTCTGACATCCATCTACAGATATAAAACACGATTTATACATACGCACTCAACGTTACGAGTATAAGTGCAAGCGCACAAAACCAACACAGCAAAAAAAAAAGGGGGCGGGGAATAAACCCCTGACTAGTACCAACTCACAAGATGACTGAAAGTGATTTGGACTGACGTAGCATGGTTGGAGGCGTTACCTGTGGAATTGTCTGAGAATGTATTTCCTTCAGATGGACTTTAAATGTTCTCATCAACACACACACACACACACACACACACACACACACCGGTCTGAAATGCAGCAGAAATTGTGTTTAGCTTTGCTTGACGAAACAAACTGATGAAGGCGCTAAAGATAAACCCAGACTGATCTGGAACAAAGCTGGACTATGAAAGATTTGCTCATGAAATGGAGGTGATGGAAAAAAGCCCAAAAAACCTCGAGCTCATAGTTGAAGGGAACATTTAACAGCCTTTATTAATCACGTTTAATCCATTTGCGTTTAATTAAGAAACAGCATGTTGCGCTGCTATCTGCGCGTGCCAGAGAGGAGATTAATTGCGGCTTAAGATAGCCCGCTCTGATTGGGGCTAATGCGTTAGCCGCTTCAGCCTCCGTCTCCTTCCATGGGTTCTCGAGAGGTGCCGGCCGCACACGGCATCGTGCCAGGAACCCACCGTGTCCATCACGACCGAAGCTTGATCCGGACTCTAATACAGCGCCTTTAATCGACGGCCTTTGTTGCGGACGATGTGCACATGATTTTTTATTATTTTGTTTCAAAAATATGAAAAATTACAACGATTAAAATTGAAAAAAGCAAATATAATACACATGTATATGAAATATTTTAACACCTTTAAATATTTAATTCTGAAATAATTACAAGGAATGTAATAAATAAATAATTTGTATTTATCCCCAGTGCAGCTAACTGGGTTATCAAAGGCCGGCCGTGTCTCACACTGTCCGTGATGAGAGGCCTGTTAAACAGCCATCGCCGTTGTTCGTAAACAGTCGGACATTGGGTTGCCCTCAGTTTGCCCTGCGATGGCCTGCCTTCACCCAGAGTCGGCTCAGACAGGCACCAGTTGAAATTTTGAATTAAATTTGCACTGATCTGCTTCTAATTATTTATTATAAATATAAAATCATTCTTTCACTTTCTGAACCGCTGAATCCTGGTGAGGTTGAACAGTTCAGAAAGCGAACGAATGATTTTATATTTTTAATAAATAATTAGAAGCAAATAAATTTATTCATAATTTAAATTATGCTGAACTGGAATAAAATTAAATATTTAATAAATATAAAACAAATATCCCTTAAATTTTTCTTTTAATTACAATTTAAACAAATAATTCATTCTGTCGTGTTATTTAGCCCTGGCGAGCTGTCCAGGGTGTCCTCTGCCCTTACCCAGTGTATGCCAAGATGGGTGCCAGCCTCTTTGTGATCCTAATTAGGATGAAGCGGTTCAGAGAATGAATGAAATTTTTTTTGATTGATAATATTATTAATTATTTAATTTCATATTATATCGTAAAATTATGATTCAAAATTAAAATAAATTTGAAACAAAGAATTAAATATGGAAAAGAAATAAACTCACTCGGCCTCGACGAAACCGGCACCGCTACACAGCTGACACCTCGCTAGCCATCAGTTGCCTGTTAGCATCCTGGATGTGTGTGTGTGTGTGTGCGCGCATATATATATATATATATATATATATATATAGATAGAGATAGATAGACAGATAGACAGTATATTACATATATCGTGTTGTAAGTGACTGCACTGCTACTTGACGGTTAGCACGTGTACTTCACAAGAAGCTCCTGGGTTTGGGTCCTGAGCTCGGACGTTTCTGGGTGAGAGTGTGAGCGAGTGTGTATGTGAGTGTGAGCGTGAGAGAGAGAGAGAGAGAGAGGGAGAGTGTGTGTGTGTGTGCGCGAGTGTGTATGCGAGTGTGAGTGTGTGTGAGAAAGTGTGTGCGAGTGTGTATGTGAGAGTGTGTGTGCGCGTGAGAGACAGTGTGTGTGTGTGTGTGCGCACAAGATGAGAAAGTGTGTGCGAGTGTGTATGTGAGAGTGTGTGTGCGCGTGAGAGACAGTGTGTGTGTGTGTGTGTGTGCGCGCGCATGAGAAAGTGTGTGAGTGTGTGTGTGTGTGCGTGAGAGAGAGAGTGTGTGTGTGTGTGTGAGAGAGAGAGTGTGAGCGTGTGTGTGAGTGAGTGTGTGCGTGAGAAAGTGCGCAAGTGTGTATGTGAGTGTGAGAGTGTGTGTGCGCGCATGAGAAAGTGTGTGAGAGTGTGTGTGCGCGTGAGAGTGAGAGAGAGAGCGAGAGTGTGTGTGTGTGTGTGTGTGTGTGGGTGTGAGAGAGAGAGTGTGTGTGAGAGAGATAGAGGGAGAGTGTGTGTGTGTGTGTGTGAGAGAGAGAGAGAGAGGGAGAGTGTGTGTGTGTGTGTGTGTGTGTGAAAGAGAGAGCTTTTTATGAAGTACAATTTAATCTTCTGAATTCTTCTTGTGTCCTGAATCTTAAACCTTTTCGTCTCAAATCGCTCTCATGTTCTTCAAAACTCAACCCATTTCAGTGGAGTTTGGCGCCCTCGTGTGTTCTGGTTCCTCCATGCAGCTGTTTCTCCAAATCTTCCATCATCATTCAAAACAAGCTACGAGCAAAGGTTCAGCTTCTTCCAGTTGGTTTTCTACTCCACTGAAATACAGCACAGCATAGCAGCTTCCTTCAAATGTGTCAAGATCATGCAAAACTAACTAAAAATCGCTCCTGACTTTCAATTTGTTAGCTTGTCATTAGCATGACTGCTACTTCACCCATGGTTCATGGACAAGACCTTCCAGTACTGTTTCATACATCAGTATTATAGGAAACCTGTCCGACATGAAAAACCTTTAACGTTCTAAATATTATACCACAGAAAACAAAGACCAGAATCCATCACATTTCTCCACGACTTGACCAGATCCATCCGACCTTCATCAGACTGACATAATATACTGTAGCTGAGTATTCGAATTAAAGGGGAAGTGTACCCTACTGAACTATGTGCCTGATTAAAGGGGAAGTGTACCCTATTGAACTGTGTATATGATTAAAGGGGAAAGTGTACCCTATTCAAAGGTGTATACGATTAAAGCAGGGGTGCTCAATCCTGCTCCTGGAGATCTACCTTCCAGAAGACATTCGCTCCAACCCTAATCATGCCCACCTAACCATCCAATCATGTAATCAAGACCTGACTGGATCTTGCATGTCACATGGGGCACATTAGGGTTGGAGATAAAGTCATCTGGAAGGTAGATCTCCGGGACCAGGATTGAGCACCCCTGGATTAAAGGGTAAGTGTACCCAATTGAACTGTGTATCCGAGTTTGCATGTTCTCTCCATGCTTCTATGGGTTTCCTCCCACAGTCCAAAAGCATGCACAGCAGGTTAATTGGCTGTTCCAAGTCACCTGTAAGTGTGTGAATGGTTTTGTGAGTGTTGGCCCCATGATGGCCTTGCAAGCTGTCTGGAGTGTACCCCACCTTCACCCAGCATCGGACGAGCTCTGCGCCAGCCTCCCTGTGACCCGAATTAGGATTAAGCTGTTCAGAAAATGAATGAATGAATGAATGAGTGGTTGTATGATGAAAGACAGGAAGAGCAATTGAAGTTGAAGGGGTGTGTAAGACGGAAGGTTGACTGACGAGTGTAGGCAGTTTGATGGGTGCAAATACATTTAGGCAGCTGAACAGAGACACAGGTGTGGTGTGTGCTTTTCCAGGTCGCATTGTTGTACAGTATTAAGGAAATGAGGAGGTGGACGAGGAGGTGGACGTACATAATACATTAAAGTTGGACCATTTTCAGATGTTTCTTGTGGTGGTCTAGTGGATAGGGCGCAGGCCCGCTGATCCTAAGGTTGGGGGTTCGAGTCCCCACAGGGTTGTCACTGTCCCCCCAGTGCAGCTAACTGGGTTATCAAAGGCGGGCCATGTCTCTCACTGTCTATGGTGAGAGGTTCATGTAAAACAGGGGTGCTCAATCCTGCTCCTGGAGATCTACCTCCCAGAAGACATTCACTCCAACCCTAATCACGCCCACCTAACCATCCAATCATCTCATCAAGACCTGACTGGATCTTACATGTCACATGGGCCACATTAGGGTTGGAGATAAAGTCATCTGGAAGGTAGATCTCCAGGAGCAGGATTGAGCACCCCTGATGTAAAAGAACCATTGCTGACTTTCGTAAAGAGGAGCTGCAAAGCCATCAACGTGCTTCTGTCCATTGCTAAAGGGTTGTGACAGGAATGGCATCCGATGTAAAAACCTCTGCCAAATCAAATGTGCGAATCAGATGGTTCGCTGTGGCGACTCCCGAGAAAAGGGAAAAGCTGAAAGGAAAAATAAGTAGTTCCTAAATTTATTTTGTGGTGTTGCAGTTGAACACACGACTCAATCTGATTCATCATTATTTAGCTTGATTGAATGTAATATACTTATTACTGCTTATATACTTTCAGCAGAATTCCAACAAGTCATGCCCGGAGCCAAGATGTCACTATAAAGTTCCAGAAAGTTGGCGGTATGAAATCAGCAGGGGATTAAAAGCCACGTGTCTGGATTTAAAACCGTATGTCATTTCCTGTGCTGTAATTATAGAGATTTGGAATCTCTCCTGGCTGCTGGGAAAGCAGGGGCTATCCATCGCAGCCTTATCTCTGTAAACCCAGGTCTGAACATCTTACAGCAAGTCTACAGTGATCTACCGGTGCAGTTCCTGACTCTTCAGCCTAGTGGGCCACACACATTTCCCCAATATCACTTCTATCTGATTCCATGGCAAACCAATTAAACATGTGAGGCTCAAGAAGATTGGGTTGGGAAAATAAATGCAGATTGGATGCGACTGTGTGTACTGGAAAGTGCACGTCCGTCCTCTTGCTCTGATTGCGTCCTGTGCCTGTGGGAGGTAGTCTAGAGCCCTCCATCAATTCTCCTGTATTCTTCACTTCTGGGATTTTTGATTTTGTCCATTTTGTTCAGTTCAGTTCAAAAAGGGCGGAGCCTACTGTTGCTTTCGCGATCATTTGCCTTGACAAAGCCAACCATATTTTCAGCGCTGGGAGTAATAACACACTGGTAAAGGTGAGGCAGGCTCCAAAATAACTTACAGCCAATAGGAGGCCAGATAGAATTGACCTAGGTTTTTGTTTTCCTTTCTTTTTTATTTTATAGTTATCTCCAAGTCATACTCAAAGTTGACACAAAATGGGTTTTCTTTCATCATCATTTTCTGTAACCGCTTAATCCTAATTTGGGTCGCGGGGAGGCTAGTGCCCATCCCAGCCAACTCTGGGGCGAGAGCAGACAGCTCGCCAGGCCACCGCAGGGCGGAAACACGCCAACGGCATTGCAGCCTACTCTTCAAGAAAGTCAGCAATGGTTCTTTTACATGCCTCAAACCATAGACAGTTGGAGACATGGCCGGCCATTGATAACCCAGTTAGCTGCACTGGGGGGGGGGGGGACGACAACCTTGTGGAGAGTGGGACTCGAACCCCCTACCTTTGGATCAGCGATCCAGTGCCCTATACCACTAGACCACCACTGTGCCTAGTTGTCCATTTTGATTGATCCAAAATCGATGGTTCCATTTATAACTGTTCAGATGGTCTTCTCCTACAGATTACAGTTTGGCTGGTTTATTTGGACACATCAAGTGAAATTACTGATCGTTGCCTAGCAAGCAAATTGTCCATGATTAGGATAGTCTGACACTGCAGACAAACCTATAAAGTGCAATCAAATACCCACTATTTCACTTATAGTGACTTGCTGAAATGTTCTTAAAATATATCCTCAACCCTTCACATACGATCTTCAGTGAAACTGATGAAAATCAACTTTTTTTTTCCTATATATAATAAAAAAAAAAAAAAAAAAAAAAATCAAAATCAACTGGTATATATCTTATAATTAGTGAGATGGACTCTAGCCTCCCAGCAACCCTAGTAGGATACAGTCGAATATCTCACCCTCGACGGTACACAATATTAATAAAAGGGTCAAACAACCTGTAGAAATTTAGGTGAGCAAGGGACATGAGTGGAATTCAACATTGGATATCCATTAGAAACAGGCATGATTCATGGGAATCATTACTTGGGCTCAGGAACACTTCCAGAAATCAGCATCTCTGGACAGTTTTGCCGTGCCATCCACAAACGCAGGGTTAAAAACTCTACAATGCAAAGCAGAAGCCAGATGTGAACATGAGCCAGAAATGCTCGTGTCTGCTCTGGGCCGAAGCTCATTTTGCATGGATTGAGACAAAGCAGAAACCTGTTCTGTGGTCAAATGAACTGAAAAGTAAAATTCTTTTGGAAAACAGGGATATTGCACCCTGCAGACGAAAGAGTGGTGGTACCACATCTTCGAGCAAAAATATTCAAATCTCGTTAATATTCACTTAATTTAAATGCAGTTCTGCGTTATATGAGCAAATTTTGAACATGGGATGACCAACAAAGTGAGGGCTTTTTTAAAATTTTTCACTGAAATTTCCCACATTACAGGAGGCCCTCAATATTCGCGGGGGTTCGGCTAATCCCGCGAATGAAGATAATCTGTGAGTTCTGTACCTGGAAGTTAAACCCCATCTATCATTTTACTTGCTTGAATGAGCAAGCAGAAGTAAAATACTGTGTACCTATTACATCCGGGGTGCGGTCAGCATTGAGCTACCATATCATATTAGCTCAGGATAGGAGTTGAGCATGCTTAGTTGCCCAAAGACTCTGATCTCTTAGATGAAGTAGGGTCGATCGGTCATAGACGAGCATAGTGCAAAACATGAACAAACAAAACAACAAATAAAACAAATTAAAACGAACAAAGAAACAATTGGACTCTGAGAACTCCGCGATGTTGCCCTCTACGCAGCGCCATCTTGGAGACGTCACTCCAAGTTCAACGTAAAAGGACATGAAGCATAATATAGTTTAGCCTTTTGGTATCGTTTGTTAAACATGCTATAGAACAAAATCTCACACAAACATTCTAAACATTAACTTAGATACTGTACTGGAATCATAATTGAAAAAGACTTTAATACAACAGTTCAGAGGAAACTGTCGTTTCTTCAGGAGAAAGTCTTATTTCTTCAGAAGAGATATCCAGCGTTTTCTAACGCTTAGCCAGAGAAGACGCATAGCGTTTGAGTGGCATCATAGAGCTTAACAAAAAAAAGAGGCTCATTGATAACTTGGGCACGAATGAGGAAAAAGGGGCGTTACATCATCTCAACCAATCAGCAGGAAGGAGGACAGCCATTGGCTGAATTTGAGTGACATGTCAGTTGCTTGGCAGTCTGCGAATACTCGAACCGTGAGTGCAAAACCGTGAGTAGTCAAGGGCCTACTGTACAGCAATATCACACCATTCTGCTTTGATTCGTGGCAGCGTTTCCACCTGCACAGAAGCGCATTCACATTTTAGCTAAAACAGCTTTTAAAAAAAGCATATTAGCAAAAATCTCTTAATATGCAACGGGGTGTATTGGACCCGAACCTGAGCATATTAACAGTGACTCTACTGCAGTTCAAATGGTTATTTCGGCAGGAAATGTGGTAGAGAAGTTCAAATTACTTTACTTGATCATAAAATAACACTGACCGTCCAAAATTATTTAAAAAAAATGGCAACCTTTGTCATTTCAAAACTGTTAATTTGTTTTTGTAGTGAAAACTAAAGCTAAATGAAAACACCTTATAACAAATAATGGGGCACAAGTAAAAGAGATCTTTTTTTTTCTTGCATTATAATAACATCAAACTCTTCTGGAGTTTTTACTTAAAGAGAAATTCACTTTGAAATCAGTAAAAAGAACAAAACTACTGATTTCACTTTGGAATTCTCACCTATTACAATATCACATCTGTTGGATAAAAACTGTCTGAGTTTGGAACTGAATATGGAGAACAGAATATGTTTTGAATACTTCGATAGAATGATAATAAAATTCTGTTCATCCACAAATAATAAAACAACAACATGACAATTTATATTCCATCAAATAAACAGTTACTGAAGTCACTAGAATCACCTGGGTGCCATCTTGAATCCTGAAAATTTGCAATGGCTGGAGTAGCTACCTGAAAAAGATTTTTCCAAATGACCACAAATGTCATGCTTGTGCCACAAACTTAAGTATTCTGATTTTTCGGCACAAAGCAGCTCCACGAGGGAGGGACAATACATATCAGCTCAAATGCCTGCAGCTTTATATTCACTGAACATTTTTGGAAGTGTGGAGGATGTGCGTGTGTGTGTGTGTGTGTATTAGCCCTGCAGTACCTGTTCAAAAGCACCACGAGACTCATGAGAGGATAAAGACGATTTTATTAAGTTAATATCAGTGAGGGCTGAATTCACCACAAGAAACGCACTTGTTCTCTCGGTTCAGGTTAGTCATCGCACCACCATCGTTTCATCAGTAGCACGTTTAATGTCTCAATTCACACATGCACAAAGTTCCAGCAGATTTATTCTGACTCCAGGTCTGCTTTGCAAACAAAACTAACACCGCCTTTCAAAAGCATGTCAGCCATCGTGAAACAGAACGTGAACACGTTCAAGCAGCATCGCTGAACCAATAATTAAACCTGAATCCCTGTACCCACCTCCTTGCATTATTTAGGCGTGGTGCGAACAAACAGTTACTACATTGCTTTTTATAGCAACAAAGACCTCGTGTTTGGTCCTAATTGTATAATTTAAGTTTCAAACACACAAATGTTTTTCAGCACATTGGACTTTTTCCGCCAAACAACTACAATCCGTTAATAAATTAGAGTTGCACAACAAATATAAAAATATATTTAAAAAAAATGAACACATATTGTCCATGTAATACTCCAGTATTCGAGATCCACACAAACACGAGACACGGTAAAGGAACAGAGGTGATAAGGTGCAGTCGAGGGTCGGCAGGGTGACGACTCTTCTGGTTCTATACAGTTGTGTGTGTGTGTGTGTGTATGTGTGTAGTGTTTCTGAAGAGGAACATTTTAGGAAAACAACGCAACACTGGGTCCTGATCCCACCGGATTAGCTTTGACAGATCACACTCAGTCAGTCAGAAAAGGTGCTACAGAGGACCATCTCAGCCAAGTCGAAGAAATGCATCGTAAATTTGGATTTAATTTCTGTATCATCTATCTGTGATTTTTTTTCACTTGTTATCTCAGATTTTTGATTAATTATTTAAAATGCTTTTGACTTATCTAAATTTTTATTTATTCTCTTAATTTTTGATGCTGTCAGTTCACAACTCAAATTTCTGATGCTCAGTTATGTTCAGTTATTCCGATTTCAAAATTTTTAATCATTATCTCAAATTTCTGATGCAGACATTTCAAAGTCCTCAAAATAGCGACTCGACTATTTCGACCTAAATTTCCGACTCATGATCTCAAATTTTTGATTCATTATGCAAGTTTTCTAATGCCGTCAGTTCCTGACATTCTCAAAATTCTGAAGCTCTCCATCATCAAACCAAACTTCTGAGAGTCGTTACCTCAAACTTCTGAGAGTCGTTACCTCAAACTTCTGAGAGTCGTTACCTCAAACTTCTGAGAGTCGTTACCTCAAACTTCTGAGAGTCGTTACCTCAAACTTCTGAGAGTCGTTACCTCAAACTTCTGAGAGTCGTTACCTCAAACTTCTGAGAGTCGTTACCTCAAACTTCTGAGAGTCGTTACCTCAAACTTCTGAGAGTCGTTACCTCAAACTTCTGAGAGTCGTTACCTCAAACTTCTGAGAGTCGTTACCTCAAACTTCTGAGAGTCGTTACCTCAAACTTCTGAGAGTCGTTACCTCAAACTTCTGAGAGTCGTTACCTCAAACTTCTGAGATCTACAATGTGAGCTCTCAATTCTTACTCGTTATCTTAAATCCTAATGTTCTCGCTCATTATCTCAAGTTTTTGCCTCATGATTTCAAATCTTGGACATCTCATTTCAGCGCAATTTGATTCCCATATTACTTTGATTGTTCAATTATTATACACTACTGTACTTGCATAGGCTTATCATGTCAGAAACATGTTCTCAGATCCACATTGTAAGACAAGCCATGATATTTTGACAAGAAGCAAGACAACAGGTAATATGAAAAATTTCAAGACAATAAGTAAAACTTGAGATATAAGACGAGTCAGAACCTGGAGTTAAATCAAGAAATTGTCGTTGAGACAATTTTGAGCTAATCCAAGATCATATAATAATCTACATTAAGATACTTTGAGATTTATGAGATTGTTAGTGTGAAGGTTTCAAAATTTTTAGATCTTTGGATAAAGCAGAACTTTAAGGTATCACGCAATTGTGCGATAATAAATCAAGGTCCTCACACGGAGAAATACCGAAATTAATTAGTCATAGTTTCAACATACTGCTGTACTCATGATGTAATTTGTTTTTCTATTTGGTGGAAAATGGCCCTCCAGCTTCTGAAGTGGCTTTGTTCAGGATATAAAATACATCCTAAAGCATCGAGAATATTAAACACAAGAATAAGGACCCCTTATAACATGAATAAAACATTGCTCTTTGACTATAATCAGTAACTTTTCTTCTTTTTCTTGATAATCTGCATGTTGACAACAGATTAACAAGTGCAATTCTACACCAAACTCCCAAAACGAACGTACACTGTGGCCTTCACCATGAAGTCTTACCACTAAGACAACGGACAGACAACACACAAAGTGCAGAATCATAGCCACAGTGATTGTGTGTGTTGGCTCCTCTGAAGTGGGTGTGCAGTAAAAGCAGGGGTGGGGTTTAGGAGGAGTTTGGGGTGTCCATGGTGGAGAGGATGCGCACCACCTCGGCCCGCTGCGTGGGAGAGATGAGCTGTGTTATGTGCACGATGGAGTCCATGGCCACCTCAAGGTTTGCCTGAACTAGACTGCAAGAGAGAGAGAGAGAATATAGTTAATAGTCTTGTACTTTTTGTTGTGTACTATCACTTGTGCCAGTCGAGAGCTGTGCAGACAGATAGATATACATATACACAGACATGAAGACTGACCAACAGGTTTGGAGAAAAACAGCCACTGGACATTTTGACTGGTGCAAATACATCTAGGCGGCTGTACGGCTAGACAGGGAGCTGTGTGGTGGGTCTCTCATCACGTAATTTCGTGAATATCAAGATTTCGGTACTCTTTAAATGCAGAGCTCGCAAAAAATGACTTCTGATACAAGGTTTCAGAGTGAATTCATTTCGATGATGCAATAAAATGTGACCATGACATTCAAACGGTCTCAGAACTTTGAGGAGGAGCCGGTTGTAAAGTGTTAAGCAATCGAGACAAGATTTTGTGAATTGAAACCGAAATCATGAAGGGCTAGCGAGATGCCATTCCGCCGGATAGACTCATTTATATGTACCAGAAATGTCCTCGGTGTCTTCGGGTTCAACGGCTTTCTATTTAAACGAGAAATGCATTGTGCAAAGCGTGAGACTGAATTTAAGTCTACATTTATTTTAACAGTCCAGAGGGGAAGATAGAATAGACACTCAGAATTTACTCAGGCATTCATTCCCATGACGACGATTCTTACCGACATGCAAACTATCAGCAAAGGGTGCCGAAGTAAACGCGTATTGATGCACCATGCTTGCGAAAGACTGATGACATACTCTACCAAACATGATGCGATATTTCTTTAAAATACAGTGCGCTGCGAAACTGTGCATGGCGTACTGAATCGATATTAATAACAATGTGTACTTATGCACTCAAATCCGGCACCGTCATCCGGGACCTGGTGGAAACGGCTTCATTTATTTCGCGGAATCAACAAGTGAGCTGTTCGAGCCATGTCACCCACTTAAACTTTTTTTTTTTTTTGCTCAGCTTCAAACTTCCATCCCTTCCAAGCAGTGCACCAACTACTCACACACCCTATACTGGTAGTATTCTCCCAGTACCGACAAGAGGCCACTGTTGGGCCCTTCAGCATGGCCCTTAACCCTTAACTGCCCAGTTGTATTAAATTATAAGTTGCTCTGGATAACAGTCAATGTAAATTCGGATACACTTCACCATATAAACATCAATATTTCGAAATACGCTCAACATTTCAAGTATGAGTGCAAGTGCACAAACTGACATGGGAAATTGAGAGAGAGAGAAAAAAAACCCCTCAAGCTTTGTCAGACCCATGTCAACATTAATACACAGAACACAAAACAAAAATACGATCAGGACTGTGATGATCGGAGGCTTTACCTGCGGATCTGTTTGAGGATGTGGTCCCTGCGGATGTACTTGATGTTCTCGTCAATGACCGACCGCGCTCCTTCCTCCTCTGTCAGCTGCTTTTCCAACCATTCCACAACGTCTTCGTTACTGTCCCATAAATATGCCTAACACACACACACACGTAATTTTTAAACTTGATGAAACAACCTGCTTTTGAAGGACATGCGCATTTGATGATCACTGCAGTCCACATTTGAATAAAACGCTCTCTTGATTAAGGCTCGACAGATAAACCCAGACTGATCTGGAACAAAGCTGGACTCTGAAAGATTTGCTCATGAAATGGAGGTGATGGAAACCCATAAAAAAAAAAAAACCTTGAGCTCATAGTCGAAGGGAACATTTAACAGCCTTTATTAATCACGTTTAATCCATTTGCGTTTAATTAAGAAACAGCATGTTGCGCTGCTATCTGCGCGTGCCAGAGAGGAGATTAATTGCGGCTTAAGATAGCCCGCTCTGATTGGGGCTAATGCGTTAGCCGCTTCAGCCTCCGTCTCCTTCCATGGGTTCTCGAGGTGTCGGCCGCACACGGCATCGTGCAAGGAACCCGCCGTGTCCATCACGACCGAAGACTGATCGGACTCTAATACAGCGCCTTTAATGTACGGCCTTTGTTGCAGATGATGTGAATATCATTTATTTTTATTATATTTCAAATATGTGAGCCACTCCATCGAAAGTAGGCTCTTGGGTCCAAAAATGAAAATTGAGATTTTTACAGATAGAGGAGACCCAAAGCTGCAAAATGCAGCAAAAAGTTTGTCAATACCTTGAAAACTGAGCGAGTTCTGCCATTTATTTTGTCAGCATTCAACTAAAAATTTCAAAAGACGTTTTAGAGAAAAATGAGCACAAAGATTGCACTTCTTGCAAGATCATTAGTCCTGAGCAACGAAACATTTTCATGCACTTCAGCCATATAAACTTTTAGAAAACATGTCGAGGAAGAGTTTTAGGAAGAGATGAGAGAAATCATCCTCATTTTAAACTGACACGCCCTTTTTAAACCTATCAATCACCGTGGTAAGCCCAAAAAAAATCAACAAAAAATAAAAGACTATTTTCCCCCCCCATTTCTGTTTATTACAATAAGATCAGTATATGTATCTTTTTGATCATTATATAAAGGTTCAAATGCCTTCAAATGCTAATGATGAAAAAAAAAACACTGTCGGGTTCAAACAATCACACTGAAATTAAGAAAACTATATATAAGATAACCATATAACAAAACCCTCTGATCTCTTTATACAAGAAAACTTCAACTCCGCCCTCAGCATCATCATCTTCATCTACTAGTCCTTCTCAAAAAATGACCATATTGTGATAAAGTTCATTATTTTCTGTAATGTACTGATAAACATTAGACTTTCATGAAGTAGTTTAGTTCAGTTCATTTTCTGTAACCGCTTCATCCTAATTTGGGTCGCGGGGAGGCTGGTGCCCATCCCAGCCAACTCAGGGCGAGGGCAGAGTACACCCTGGACAGCTCGCCAGGCCATCGCAGGGCGGAAACACGCCGACAGCTTTGCAGCCTACTCTTGTCGAAAGTCAGCAATGGTTCTTTTACATGCCTCACACCATAGACAGTGACAGACATGGCCCGCCTTTGATAACCCAGTTAGCTGCACTGGGGGGGGGGGAGTGACAACCTTGTGGAGAGTGGGACTCGAACCCCCAACCTTTGGATCAGCGATCTGGCGCCTTATACCACAAGACCACCATTGCCCTCAAATGAAGTAGTTCAAGCCTTTTATTGTTTTAATATTGATCATTTTGGCAAAAAAGTAAAGAAAAACCAAAAATCCCTATCTCAAAAAATTAGCATATTTCATCTGACAAATTAAAAAAAAAAAAAAAAAAAAAGTGTTAATACAAAAAAATTTAACCTTCAAATAATTATGCTCAGTTATGCACTCAATACTTGGTCGGGAATCCTTTTGCAGAAACAATGGCTTCAATGCGGGCGTGGCATGGAGGCAATCAGCCTGTGGCACTGCTGAGGTGTTACGGAGGCCCAGGATGCTTCGATAGCGGCCTTAAGCTCATCCACAGTGTTGGGTCTGGTGTCTCTCAACTTTCTCTTCACAATATCCCACAGATTCTCTATGGGCTTCAGGTCAGGAGAGTTGGCAGGCCAATTGAGCCCAGTAATACCATGGTCAGTAAACCATTTAGCAGTGGTTTTGGCACTGTGAGCAGGTGCCAGGTCGTGCTGAAAAATAAAATCTTCATCTCCATAAAGCTTTTCAGCAGATGGAAGCATGAAGTGCTCCAAAATCTCCTGATAGCGAGCTGCATTGACCCTGCCCTTGATAAAACACAGTGGACCAACACCAGCAGCTGACATGGCACCCCAGACCATCACTGACTGTGGGTACTTGACACTGGACTTCAGGCATTTTGGCATTTCCTTCTCCCCAGTCTTCCTCCAGACTCTGGCACCTTGATTTCCGAATGACATGCAAAATTTGCTTTCATCTGAAAAAAGTACCCTGTACTCACTGTAGCCCAGGTCAGCCGCTTCTGCCGCTGTTTCTGGTTCAAAAGTGGCTTGACCTGGGGAATGCGGCACCTGTAGCCCAGTCCACTGCTTCCACAGGTCCCCCGAGGTCTGGAATCGGCCCTTCTCCACAATCTTCCTCAGGGTCCGGTCACCTCTTCTGGTTGTGCAGCGTTTTCTGTCACACTTTTTCCTTCCCACAGACGTCCCACTGAGGTGGCTTGATAGAGCACTCTGGGAACAGCCTATTCGCTCAGAGATTTCTTTCTATGTCTTACTCTCTTGCTTCAGGGTGTCAATGATGTCCTTCTGGACAGCAGTCAGGTCGGCAGTCTTACCCATGATTGCGGTTTTGAGTAATGAACCAGGCTGGGAGTTTTTAAAAGCCTCAGGAATCTTTTGCAGGTGTTTAGAGTTAATTGGTTGATTCAGATGATTAGGTTAATAGCTCGTTTACACTACCTGAACATGATATGCTAATTTTTTGAGATAGGAATTTTGGGTTTTCATGAGCTGTATGCCAAAATCATCAGAATTAAAACAATAAAAGACCTGAAATATTTCAGTTGGTGTGCAATTAATCTAAAATATATGAAAGTTTAATTTTTATCAGTACATTACAGAAAATAATGAACTTTATCACAATATGCTAATTTTTTGAGAAGGACTAGTATATCCTGCTCAGCAGATAAAATCACATCTTCACAAACACCAGTCATCACACTTTAACAGATGCCTCTTCTTTATCAACATCAAAATCTTCATCAACACAGCTGGCATCATCATCAGTTTATATGTAAAAGGTATTAAACATTTCAGTATTTTTCAGGTCTTGACCAATTTTAATACAAAACTAAACAACCCACGATCCAGCATGTCCAGTCCAGACAAGATTACACCCAAACCAAATGATCAAAAAAATTCCAGAATCGAATTTTGCATGCAGAGAAAAATACCAATACTCATTAAGTTTCTAAAGTACATAATACTGAGCATATGTGATTTTCTTCGACTGAATTGCAATTGAATCATGTCTTTTTCTTAATATTCCAGCAGACCTGAGATATCGCACTCACTCACTCATACTCAGTAAGCAGTGGGTCCCTTCATATACTGTATTTTCTTCCATTCAAATTGCACTAGTTCATCTGGATGCTGCTAATTTAACTGTCACACACACACACACACACACACACACACACACACACACACACACACACACACACAGAGTGTGCTAACAAAGAGAGAGAGAGAGATAATTATCTTCAAAGCCGAATTCCAGCATGGAATTGAACATCTATTCTAAAGCTGCTAGACATCACAGATGACATTTCACTCTCCTTTTCCAGAAATTTTGTGTATTCAATCTTATAAATAAACTTAATTAATGTTATTGAAGAGAAAGTCGGAGATAAGTTCCACATGCGGTATACTAGTCAGGAAGTAAACAGGAAGTTAACGTGTGACGGGCACTGTGCATGTGCAATGTGAGCATGTGATTGTGTTCACCAATCAGGGTGCTTGTTTCAGACCTTCCTTAGTGACTAGCCTGCATTGTTTACCTACATGTCATCTTTATAACCTTTATTTTATTCACCGAAACGGCATTTTAATATTAAAACAGTATCCAAAATGGAGAGACAATTTCACGACCGTTCTTCTGGTGAATGGATTCTCGAGAGTCTTGTACCGAACTCGGCAAATAATTGCAAAGAAAACCGTTAAGTTTGCGACTGTTTTTATCTAGTTTTATGAGGGTACTCGTCAGAAAAATGAAATAAGAGACATCTTCAGTGAGTTTTAGTCGATTTCACTTCAGCAAGTGATAGTAGAAAACTTGTTTTAATGGTTTATGCAAAAATCCGAATTTCGATAAAAAATGACCACTTTTACTTTTCTCGAAAGTAGTCTGTGCGAGAGGCACCTACATTCAGTGGAGCGCCTCACATATAGAGACTTATGAATATTAAAAAGAAAAAAGTACATATGCAAAAGTGTTCATCTGAATCATGCTCATGCATGAACCAAACGCGGACAGACCTTCAGTCCGATCACACGTGGCGAAAGCCATAGCTTTCCAAGGGCCTCTGGGGGGGCAGGGGAGCCTGAAGAGATGCTACTTTCAGATTTTTCCAGTACTCCAGATTACCCACAACAAATTTCACACATTTTAGAAACATTAAAAAAACCAAACAAACCCGAGACCGGGTAAATCTTCAGGCTTTAATTTGAAGCACTTTTCACTGTTTGTTCGAGCAACAGGCTGGAAAGGAAGCCCAAATATGTCCGTGGTGGGATGTGGCTAAAATTTCACTCAGTCATGTTTAGACTCAGAGGCACTCGTTTATTTCGATGGAGCTCAGTGAGGTTATTGGACGGTGGCCTGAACGTAAAAAAAAAAAAAAATAATAAACTGTACCATCTACTGTACCTTTACAGTTCCTTCAGCCTCGACGAACCAGCGCCTCAGCATGGCCTGCACCTGGCCGTCAGTGAGCTCATTATTAGCCTGCTGGATCTTCTTTTTAACAGTGTCTTCCAACAGGAGGCGCCGCAGCCGCCAGTAAAAAAACTGCCTTGACGTGCTCCACTCCAGCACATCCTGTCCAATATATTTCAAGGACATTTAAAGATCTCTGCTTGGAATGTCAAATGTTTCGTTACAAGATTCATGACAAACAGAAAGCACGAGATGGCACAGGAGAAGGAAAATAAATTAATAAAAAAATCTCCTCACAGTAATGACTCCTTTCTCCTGCATGCGCCCCGGCGTGTCGTGCAGGTCGGCAAACTGCACTGCTACTTGACGGTAGATGGGCAGCAGGAATTCCTCCCGCTCCTTCAGTTTGGTCTCCAACTCCTTACGTTCTGATGCATTCAGCTCTGGTGTACCTGGACACACACACACACACACACACACACACACACACATGTACAGACTTGCAAATAGAGAATGACACGAAAATTCAAAGAGAATTAAAGATCATCAGCCTGTTAATTCTCAGATGCTAGTCATCAAATGCATCATGGGAGGTAATTTGGTCAAAAGATCTCGAGTATTAAAGACGGAGCATTTCTGGACTCACCGAGTCTCTCGGCCAGACCCATGTAAACAGGATCGACGCGTCTCATTGTTTTGACCAGATCCTTTTTTCGAAACTTGATCTCCACCGTCCCTTCTGGCTCCAGCACGCCACCACTGCACAACCCGACATAACGTTGTTAATAAAGGAGTAATATTATATGTGTATAGTCGAAATAGCGCCACGTTAATACGGTTCTATAAAAGGAAACGCTCTTACCGGCTGTCCTTATCTGCATACATTTCCATGTGACGTGGGTTGATTGTGGGATCGATCACTACCCATGATCCTCCACGAAGCTCGGCTTGAGGCGGGATGTAGACCAGGACCGGTTGTCTGTACTCCCTGAGGCCATCCACGATGTATGCGCCAAACTTCAGCACCTGGTCGTACATGTCTATGGGCAAGATGGTTTGTATGATACGGAATCATTCATTCTGATTGGCCACAAAGTTCTTCACCTAAAATCTCGCAGGAACATACATATGTTATTCCATTTCTAGTAAAGTGTCACTTCAGACTTTCCATTACAGTGGAAACTTTCCCTCCACACTGCATTTGACTCGGAATGAATTTAGTGAATGTACGCACCTTTCATACCACCAGAAAAACCTCTCCAGTTGGCGAACACCATGAGAGGAAGTCCCTCACGGTTCAAGTCCTTAATAGCCTGGGCCGTCTTAAATGCTGAATCAGGGAACCACACTTGACCAGCCTGCTGGATGATCTAAAGAAAGCAGAACACACACACTGAGTCTCCACGTAAAATGCATCAGTATGTAAATAGGCGAATCCGAGACTCACTTTGGCTTCCGAGTCCAAATTAGCTGGATCTGCTGGGATGGACAGCTCGACCGTTCTTGTCTCCACGGCGACCACACCAACTGGGATTCCTCCTAACCTGTAAACATAGCATCAATACTCATATTATTCATGTTTTATTCCAGGAAGGTAAAGGTAAGGTAAAGTCTGTTGGGTTTTTACACCCGAGCCTCGTGGCTCATCAGGTCGGTGCTCATCCCCGGTTTCCGTAGCGTGAAGCGACCAGGAGTTCAACTCCTCCTGGATGGGATGCTAGTCCATCGCAGATTACCTTCCCAGTATATTTTACCGGTACCCATTTATACTGCTGGGTGAACAGAGGCACAGTTTTGTTTAAGACCTTGCCCAGGGGACTTAGCACAGTGAGGGTCTCAGTGGGATTTGAACTCACGACCTCCCGATCATGAGCACATCACCCGAACCACTATGTCACCAGCCCCACGTATTCCAGGAAGGCAAGGAATGATATATGTTGCAGTGCATGTGTAGGACAAACAAAAAAGTGATTACCATAATCAACCTTCCTGACAAATAAGGGAGGAAGAGCATAGAATATATAGGGACTGCACCTCGTGTACCTGAAGTAGCACAACTCGTGTACCTGTTCTGTACAATGTTAATGTGAGGGGCGGAGAAGAGCTCACCTGGCTCTGCCCACCACCACGCTCTGTGCCCATGGCTGCATCATCTCCTGAAATGAGCCACAGTCGAAGAAACCACTCACCCAGGCTCCTTTAGGGTCTGAGAGAGACAGAAGGGAAAGGAGATGGAGACAGAGGAGAGAGAAAGAGGAGGGGAGAAAAGGAAACAAGAGAGGATGAGATATGTCCAGAGAAAGCGATAAAGAGGAGACAGAGAGAAACATATCAAGACCGAAAAGTCACACAACTTCATAGAAAATGTGCAGGGAAATGGAACATTATCATCTAATTCAGCCAATAAACATTTGCAATGTTCCACGTGAGCACGTGTGCTGCTCCATGAACCTGCCTGTGGAGCAGATTGGAGAGATCACGATTTGGGTTTGTTGCTGTCCCTCTTCCACTACCATTCAGCTATAGACCCGTCAAGTCATGCTGGCAGCCAAAGATTTAACTATAAAGTTTGAGAAAGTTGGCGGTATGACATCAGCAGGGGATTAAGAGCCGTGCGTCTGGATTCGAAGCCGTATGTCGTTTCCTCTGCTGTAATTATAGAGATGTGGACCCTCTCCAGGCTGCTGGAGAGGCAGGTCCATCCATCACAGCCTTATCTCTGTAAACCCAGGGTCGGAACATCTTACAGCAAGTCTACAGTGATCTACTGTGCAGTTCCTGATCCTTCAGCCAAGTTTAATACCATCGTCCTCCCCAACGTCTCCGATATCACTGCTATCTGATTTCAGTGTGAACCTTTCTTTCATAATTGTAGCAAGAAGAACACCCAAGTCCAGGAGATATTTAAAAAAAACGGGTTCAATAACATACCGCACAAAACATAATTTCCTCTCAAGAGATGACACACAGTAAAACGTCCAAGTCCAAACAGTAACAACCAGGAGGTGCATTTCAGCATTTATTTTCTGGAATTTCAATCAGAAACCTCATCGTAAACCGTTTTACATTTATTATGTATTACTATTTTTGTATGCATACATGTACACACATCTATACATATACATACACGCGCACACACACATGCATACACATCTATCCACATACACACCAATCCACACACATATACAAACACATGCATACACATCTACACATCTATCCACACACACACACGCATACACATCTATCCACACACATATACAAACATACATGCATACACATATGCACATCTATCCACATACACACACACGCATACACATCTATCCACATACACACACACGCATACACATCTATCCACACATATACAAACACACATGCATACACGTCTACACATCTATCCACATACACACCAATCCACACACATATACAAACATACATGCATACACATATGCACATCTATCCACATACACACACACACACACACACACACACACACACATGCATACACGTCTACACATCTATCCACATACATACCAATCCACACACATATACAAACACATGCATACACATCTACACATCTATCCACACACATATACAAACATACATGCATACACATATGCACATCTATCCACCTACATATACATACATACACAAACCCACATGCATTCATTCCTTCATATACACACACACACACACACACCCATACATATATCTTCTTTTCCTTTCAACTCTTCCCTTTTTTCAGAGGTCGCCACAACGAATCACTGTATGTTTGATTTGGCATAGGTTTTTATATCGGGTGTCCTTCCTGACAGAACCCTTTAGCAAGGGGCAGAAACATGCTAGCGACTATGCAGCCTATTATATATATTAGGCGAAACCATCCTCGCTCTTCAGGTGATGACAGAAAAATCTGTAAGAAGTTCTTGTGTAATCAGCAGAAGAGAGAGGATAGTCTCGCCACCCCTCGAAACAGATCTGTCGTGAAAATGAAGTTTCAATAGAAAGTCTGTTCTGTCTTTTTATTTTTACTTTATATATATATATATATATATATATATATATATATATATATATAAATTTAAATATCACACACACACGAACACATCTAGATGGTATATGGTACACTGTGTGTGTGCGCTCACTCTGATTAGCTCGTCCTGCCAGCATCCACCGAGGATCATATGGTGCTTTGGTTGGTATGAACTCCACCGGACGTTCGATGGGGTCCTTGGCTGCCAGGATTGGAACAGGGCTTGACGTGTTCTGAAAAAGAAAAGGAACCCGTTGCTGATTCATGCTGCCACAGAAAGAAACCCGCATGCTCAAACATGTCAGTATTGTGAGGTTTGGCATGTCCATAGGAAAGTATCAAACTCCGTGTGAGGTGGATGTGGGTTTTTTTTATTCACCTTGGGCATATATGAGAGCCACTGCAGCAGCGTATAGACGCCCTCGAAGTCGTCACACACTGTGGTGTGAGTGACACCATTGTTGTGCATGATCTGAACGCCTCCCAGCTGGTTATTAGACGTGTAAACCTCACGGCCAAGGACCTGCAGTGTGTGTGTGTGAGAGAGAGAGAGAGAGAAAATGCTTTTGATCTTAAAAGCTATTGTGAAGACGGGCTGTACAGTAGCGCAGTAGTTAGCATGTCCACCTTATAGCCAGAAAGCCTGTCCAAAGACAATCACAGTTGGCAATTTTGGACAAATCATCCCTAGGTGTGAGTGTGTGTGTGTGTGTGTGTGTGTTGGCCCTGCTATGGCCTGGATTGAATGAAATGTTGTAAAGAGGAATTTTGCTAATCATTTTGACGTGTGAAAGGAAGCTGGCTCCTATTGATATCCATGACAACCACAGCTTCCTCATTGTGGTCGAATCATGCTCGAAGCTATCTATCTCAGCAACACCAACTTCTTCCAAGCCCCAGTAGAACCAAGACCTGTTTTCAGGTTTCTTTTCAGACCGCTTCTCGCGTATTGGTTGAAGCTCAAATAATTCCAACGGGTGCTGAGTGAAGTTATTGAGTGTTTACACTGGATACATTAACAGCTGCCTGGGGGCCAGACTGCCTCATAAAGATCAGTGAAAACAGTCATTGTGAGCGCTGGCCTCCTGCTCAGTCTATTGATCTCACAAACCCATTACATTACGGCATAGTGGTTCAGAATCAACTCGCACTCTTTAAAAAACCCGAATCAGAATGAGCTGAAAGTTTCTTATGCTAAGCACGGAGCCCTGCAACAAATGTGGGACCGTATACAAGCACACAGTAGACACAAGAGTACCATGACTATGAGCCAAGCAGAAACGATTCATTTATAACTAGGGAAGAAGAGAGAGAGTGAGAGGACACTCTGAGAAAAGGCATCCTTGACACACACACAACAAGAGAAAGAATACATACATACCTCTCAAAGAAAAAAAAATTATTTATATATATATTATATATATATATATACACACACACACACACACACACACACACACACACACACACACTCTTATCCAGAGCAACTTACAATTATCATTTTTTCATTTTTGTACAACTGAGCAATTGAGTGAGGGTTAAGGGCCTCACCCAAGGGGCCCAACATTGGTGACAGGGAGATTGAACCGTCAGTAACCCATCACTTAAATCACATGTACACACACACACACACACACACACACACACACTTGTCCTTCTAAAAAAAATAGCATATTATGATAAAGTTCATTATTTTCTGTAATGTACTGATAAAAATAAAACTTTTATATATTTTAGATTCATTGCACACCAACTGAAATATTTCAGATCTTTTATTGTTTTAATACTGATGATTTTGGCATACAGCTCATGAAAACCCAAAATTCCTATCTCAGGAAATTAGCTTATTTCATCCAACCAATAAAAAAAAAAAAAGTGTTTTTAATACTTGGTCGGGAATCCTTTTGCAGAAATGACTGCTTCAATGCGGGCGTGGCATGGAGGCAATCAGCCTGTGGCACTGCTGAGGTGTTACGGAGGCCCAGGATGCTTCGATAGCGGCCTTAAGCTCATCCACAGTGTTGGGTCTGGTGTCTCTCAACTTTCTCTTCACAATATCCCACAGATTCTCTATGGGCTTCAGGTCAGGAGAGTTGGCAGGCCAATTGAGCCCAGTAATACCATGGTCAGTAAACCATTTCCCAGTGGTTTTGGCACTGTGAGCAGGTGCCAGGTCGTGCTGAAAAATGAAATCTTCATCTCCATAAAGCTTTTCAGCAGATGGAAGCATGAAGTGCTCCAAAATCTCCTGATAGCGAGCTGCATTGACCCCGCCCTTGATAAAACACAGTGGACCAACACCAGCAGCTGACATGGCACCCCAGACCATCACTGACTGTGGGTACTTGACACTGGACTTCAGGCATTTTGGCATTTCCTTCTCCCCAGTCTTCCTCCAGACTCTGGCACCGCGATTTCCGAATGACATGCAACATTTGCTTTCATCCGTAAAAAGTAGTTTGGACCACTGAGCAACAGTCCAGTGCTGCTTCTCTGTAGCCCAGGTCAGCCGCTTCTGCCGCTGTTTCTGGTTCAAAAGTGGCCTGACCTGGGGAATGCGGCACCTGTAGCCCAGTCCACTGCTTCCACAGGTCCCCCAAGGTCTGGAATCAGCCCTTCTTTCACTTTTTCCTTCCCACAGACGTCCCACTGAGGTGGCTTGATAGAGCACTCTGGGAACAGCCTATTCGCTCAGAGATTTCTTTCTGTATCTTACCCTCTTGCTTGAGGGTGTCAATGATGTCCTTCTGGACAGCAGTCAGGTCGGCAGTCTTACCCATGATTGCGGTTTTGAGTAATGAACCAGGCTGGGAGTTTTTAAAAGGCTCAGGAATCTTTTGCAGGTGTTTAGAGTTAATTGGTTGATTCAGATGATTAGGTTAATAGCTCGTTTACACTACCTGAACATGATATGCTAATTTTTTGAGATAGGAATTTTGGGTTTTCATGAGCTGTATGCCAAAATCATCAGAATTAAAACAATAAAAGACCTGAAATATTTCAGTTGGGGTGCAATGAATCTAAAATATATGAAAGTTTAATTTTTATCAGTACATTACAGAAAATAATGAACTTTATCACAACATGCTAATTTTTTTGAGAAGGATTAGTATATATAATAAATATATAATATATTATTTATATATATATATATATATATATATATATATATATACACACACGCATTGTGGGGCTGATGGTGTAGTGGTTAGAGTGCTGGGCTCATGATCGGGAGGTTGTGAGTTCAAATCCCACTGAGACCCTCACTGTGCTAAGACCCCTGGGCAAGGTCTCAACCACAAGTGTGCCTCTGTTCACCCAGCAGTATAAATGGGTACCAGTAAAAATATACTGGGAAGGGAACCCGTGATGGACTAGCATCCCATCCAGGAGGAGTTGAACTCCTGGTCGCTTCACGCTACGGAGCCGGGGATAAGCACCGGCCTGATGAGCCGCTAGGCTCGGGTGTAAAAACCCAACAGACTTACACGCACATGTATATATACACACAACACACACTGGAATGAATTACATTCTCAACCTCAGGCATCAATTCCAATGTAACGTTTTTTGTTTTTTTTTCTTCAAGGGATGGAAGGAGCCAGAGTCCGAGTATGGAAAGTGTGAAAATGACCCTCCACAGGGACGTCTTCAACAAATAAAAACACATTCCCCAGCATTTCATGATGATCCCTGTAACTAAACTGAGCAGCAATCAAACGAGTCACATATGAGAGAATCTGATTCAAGCCTGAGGGAGGAAAAAACAAAACAAAACAAAACAAAACCGACACTGTCACCACACTGAGTCACTACCGTCTGAATTTACTGGCTCAATTAAAGCAGGAGCAAATTAAACCGGGCCTTATCTGCTGGGGCAGTG
The DNA here is from genome assembly GCA_024760905.1 of Plotosus lineatus. Lineage (NCBI taxonomy): Eukaryota > Metazoa > Chordata > Actinopteri > Siluriformes > Plotosidae > Plotosus > Plotosus lineatus. The sequence continues at coordinate 42,126,097 of CM045740.1, forward strand.
TGCAAATTTATGCGCGCGAGCAAACAGTCATGACGGCCGTTTGTATACGAGACATTAAAGAGGAAAATGGTTTTTGCTGCATTAATTAATGTGCAGTGGGTCAGAAAGCGCAACCGATTAGAGAATTTATTTTCAAACGGGTTTCGGTGGGTGAGGTCAGATAAATCCAACGGTGGCAAAGACTTGTCATTCGTGTAGGGCGATATGTTTCAGCCACAAGAATCGCTGCTCACTCACTGGATGCCAGGTATCCATCAGCACATAGACAATTCCAGATTAATAATACATGATCACAATGCACTGCATATTTTTGTATAAAATATTAAATTAAGATTATTATACGGTATTACCAAAAAAGCTTGCATTGCCAAGTTTATTTTTTGGATAAATTTATATAGTGCATATTTAATTTTCTTCTTTGAATTTTTAAAATGTTAAAGAAAATATAATGAGCTATTAAAACTATTTTAAATAAATAAACAAATATAATAAATAATACATTTCCTAATTAATATACTCTGTAAAGCTGCCATTTCAATTGAAAAAAGCTCAATCCAAATAAAACCGGTTCTTGTTGAATCTTTCCTGCCTATGACACAAAGAGACACATTCCCGAGATTGCAAATCACTGCACCTTCTGCTGTTGAAACACGCAGCGACAGTTCAGAATAACAAGGGGATGATGCAGTCTGAAAATAATCATTGCACAGTTATTTACGCAATTCCAATCATGGTACATTTTGCAGTGATTTCGTCTTTTTTTTTTTGCAGCACTGTGTGTGACACTGCTGAGTGTGAAAATCCCAAGAGATCAGCAGTTACTTTAAAATAAACAAACACACACACACACACACCTTGTTGAGGGCTCCAGCTCCCGTCAGGATGATATGCGAGTTCTCCACTTGGATGGTCCTCTGGCCGAGACGCACAAGGTATGCACCAATCCCGATGGCTCGGCATGTCACCTGAGCGACATGAATTAATACCAAAATCAGTACTATCAAAAAATCCTAACACCTGCATATTAAAAAAGTATATAGCACAAAAGCAATTTTAAATGTCATCAACTGGTGAAAATCCCGAGACGTGCAAGTCAACTGTTTTGTACCTCTTTATATACAGTACTTGGATGTAAAGTTCTCTTCTATATTTGTACCTATTCGTTATGAACAATTTCACATTTTGATGGACTTTTCTACTCATCATGAGCTATAAATTAAAACTATTTTGTAATAAATACATTTATTAATAATTAGACTTAAAAAAATCAGTTCCAAGCATCAGTGAAGGCTGGCTCAGGCCTAAATATAAAACAACTCCCTCCACCTGCTTCTCTTTTCTGATTGTGGTAGTCACATATACACCACCTCAAATACCAGTCCGTCACCTCAGAAATAAAAACAAAACAAAAAAAAAAAACCACGTGCGGTCATTACTGCAGCCTCGATCATGACTGATGCCAGACAGCAATGTCTTCCATTCATTTGTGATTTTATTGTTTGAGAATATTTTTGCAAGAATTTACAGTATTTTTCCCCTCCAGCGAAATGCACACAGTAGACTTGGGCTATATATTACAGACACTCCCCAACTTACATTTTTGTTCGGTTCCGGACGGCCGAACGCAAGTTGAAAAAAAACTAAAACGCAAGTTGTTACTGTATGCTCCAGTGATGTATGATGTATGACGTTCATACTGTACTATACATCCATAAATACCATTACCGTATCTCATAAAACACCCCTAAATCAATTATTATAAACATAACATTGTAAAATAATAACATTAATGTCAAATAAATTAAATTCAAGCAAAATAATTTTAAATAGATACATTTTAATCATATATCAAACAAATACAGTATCAAATATAACCTTTAACATTCTCTGTGATGCGATCTTTCTGCTTGTAAATGGTTCCGATGGCCGACGGATGGTCCCTTTACATGAAGCTGAGCCGAGTCACTTTACATGAAGCTTAAAACAGCCAATCAACACTAACAATATGTGAGGCACGCCACCTCTTCACTTAGTGTTCACTTGCTTGTGCTTGAGACAAAGCGCGGGTTATCTGGACTTCCGGTCTTTCAAGTGAGCAAGGGCGCCGTTGAATACACGTTTAGTGCTCAGCCTGCACTGATGTGAATCACCAGCAGAGTGGAGAGTTCTCTTTCTTTTCTGGATTCGGGCTTTCATTCATTTTATAACTGTCTTTGCTTAACTTATTATGCATGGTAGATTGCACCGATCCGAGCAGATAGTTAATTCAGTCTTGGGAAAACCGGAAATTCCGGCATATGCTAGAAAACTTGAACCCATGCTAGTCGGCGTACACTTTTGACCAACTATATTTGCTTAGGGTTACAAAAGTCCGCCAAACAGTGTAAACACAAAGATCACAGAGATGACGTCTTAATGCAAGGGTAACACGCAGTAAATTGGGAAGCAGCAGGGCACGTTCAGTCTGTCGTTTGTAAACAATAGACGCAGCATCATTATATCATCGCATCATTACGTCAGCGTACTATGTGGGTATGTCTCGTACTCAAAATTTGACATAATTAAAAAAAAAAAAAAAGTAAAATTGAAAGAGCGTAAAACAGATGAACGTAAGCCAGTGAGTGTCTGTATTTACTGTATAAAAGAGAATGTTAACACCCCTTAATCAGTGTCAGGAAGCCTACTTCCTCCAGGTCTGACATTTCAGTGTTGGGAATCTATGTAACACGTGTGCGTATTTGGATTGTACCAGGTTCATGGTGATGATTTCTTCATAAGCTAGTGAAGATTCTCCAGCAATCATGCCTGAGCCTCTTAGATTCTCAACACCCAATCCTTCTTCCTTTCCGATAACATCTGTGATCTTATATCTACACACACACACACACACAGTATTAAACCCTTTAAATAAGCATAACCGAGTCATAGTGCTTCAGGTTTTCAGTAAACTTGCATGCAGTCAATAAATAAATCCAACTTGTATACATACCTCGATTCCCCTTCATCCTCCACGTGCTCGCAGTGTACCGAATTCAGTGCTGAGACCTTCTTATAATCCTGAGGTGTGAGGTAGAGGTACTTAAATCCCTGCAAGACAAACCCAAACAATTCATACATGACGTTCCCCAAAGTTTATTAAGCACCATACGCCGATGACACACCTGCAATCCTGATTATGCATCACTGATCGCAAGGCGACATTGTAGTTTTCGCAAGAATTTTTAATCACGTGAATAATGGAGGCGACTCACCACAGAGCACCACAGTGAAGGTGTCTCACCTTGTACGGGTCGGCCGGATCCTGCCAGGCCACATGAAACATGTGTCTGATCTCCTCTGCCAGGCCGATTCGGGCGCCGCTGTTAGCAGCAATGTAAATACGCGGGATGCCACTATCACGTGCCATCTCTGATGCCTGCTGGAAAAGGACATCCTCCTGTGGCCCGAACGAGCCAATCTTGTGGGTGATGTCGTTGCTGATCACAATGATATCACGGCTCGAAGGGTACTCGGGTGTCCGTAGGGTTATCCGCCACGCCACCATGCCAATCTGCAGCGCACAGTTAAGACTTTCCATTAGTACACACTATTGACCAGATTTCACTTGAAGAAAGTCATTTAAATATTTTACTTTAGTTGCGTGTAAAGATTTGAACCCAGGACTAAGAGGCTTACCTCATTGCCCCCGGGTAGGCGGTTCATTTGTACCAATTGTCCCTGAGAGTCCAGTACTAGCTCAGTGAAGGTGAGGAGCTCAGACGGTAGGGGGCACTTGGGCAGATGAGCATATGCTTCCATGGACTGCCACAGCTTTTTCAGGGCCTGAAGGAGTGACAGGAGAACAATGGGAGTGAAAACAACGACAAAAAAAAAAAGAAGTCAGAAATTGTATTTATTTTTCTTTTTTATTTAAATAAAGTCAGTGTTATTCAGTGGTTGTTATTATAATATTTTTAAAAATCAAATTTGTACTGGAGTTTCTTACTGGACAACTGTTTAATTAATTTCCATTCCTTTTCTTTCAGCATCTATTTTTTATCGAGATGGTTTCTCCGAGTTTGTTTACTTTTCCTGTCAGTAATAATAAAAATAATATCATCATTATCAGTAGTAGTAGTACTAGGACTGCACCTGTCTGAACATCTCAGGTAGGTCATAGACGTAGGTGGTACCAAGGCTCTGGGCCTGGAAACGTTTGGACTGCAGCAAGTCTTTGGTGACATATGGCGTGTTGATGAGCATCCCATGAAGAGGCCCCTGCTTGTCTCCATATGCCTGGAACATGATCTGAAATAAATTTTTAACAATTAAGCAAAGTGTATTAAAGTAGAAAAAAAAAAAACAGACATAATTTCTTCCTGATAAACACAAACACAGAACACCGATCAGACGCACAGTGCAGTGATGACATTGATATCTGGGATTCAGGCACAACATATCAGTAACTTAACAAAAATCAATTATATTAAAGTTTGTGCTTGTATGACGCAACAATTAAAAATAATATCTCACTGTTCTTTATTCATACATATGAAAGAGATATGATGGTTTATGATTGGAAATACAAGTTAACATCTTAGGATATTGTATTGAGTTAAACTTTTAGACTAAAATGTATTTATCTTAATAATGAATGTCACATAATTTACATTAATATGGACACGATAAGTAACTGTTTATACTTTAGTGTTTTTTTTTCTACAAAAAATAACATGCAAATATAACAAAATATTAACTTACTGTATAAATTAATGAATCAAACAAAAAGTACATTTTAAAAACATGACATAAATAACAATATATACATATAAATATAAACCTGATTGAAAACACTATGTATAACATTAACGCAAGCACTGCTTTGAAGCCTGCTAATAAAACAAGCTATTATCTAAGATATGTATTATTATTTTGTATTATTATTATTATTATTACTACATGAACACACTCCAGTAGACAAACCTATGTCCCGATAAAAACGACAATGGTGAGACCTACCTGATCTGCTTTAGAACTAAAAACTAGGAGTAAAAGTCCTGAGCAAAGCTTTTATCATATTTTAAATTACTTAAATTTACTTGAGTGCATGACTGTGCGTGCGTGAGAGACATGTGAGCCCCACCTGGCGGTCACTGGGCCCCACCTGTCCGGTGCGAGAGTCTGTGACCTCCTTGTACAGACTAATGTCCAGGTAGTAGCCACTTTCGTTGGTAAGGAAGAGACGGATGGGGATCTGTTTTCCGGTGGGTGTGAGCCGGATGTTGATCTTTAGCTCGGCCTGGAGCACGCGTAACTTCCACAAACGACTGCCGTAACGCATCACCATGGAGCGAACGGATTCCTCAATCTGAAACGTACACCAAACACACACAGTTCTTTAGTGTTTGAGCTCCCAGTGCAGGCAGGCTCCAGTCTGAGCAACAGACAGCACTCAAAAGATTTACAACCTTGGAGGGATCCATGATGACGGTGGGGACGAAGTTCAGGAAGATGTGGTTGCAGTCTGTGCGAACAGTGGTGTTGTTAAACGCCACCTCCAGCTCGTCCATGGCTTCCAAGAGTAGTCTCTCAGCCTCGTTGTGGAGGTACTCGAACGAGGCTTCCTTTAAAAAAAAAAAAAAGACACCACAAACACATCATACCACAACATCAGTACATTCGCCTTTCGTGTGTATAAAGTGATTATGCTGCCAAGGAACCTTAAATCCTCACAATCTACTGAAAACTTTACCCTACTAATGATCAGAAACATTTTCCAACTTTTAAATACAACACGACATACTTTTTATTTATTATTCATCACAGAACAGAGGGGCGTGCCCCTTTCCAAGCCAGGCCAGTGAATAAGCTATGGTTACAATAGTCCACAAAAAGGGACATGGCATTATCGAAAAACCTTACAGGTCAACTTTTACAAAGCTGGATACCTTTTCTTTATGTGTACTGCTGACCACTGTAGTGAGAGGAAATAATCACTGTAATAGCTAAAAACAACACTGTGGAGGAAGACACAGACAAGAACCTTTGCGGTTCTCTGACCACATGGTTGTGTTTACCTTGGTGATGAGATCTGAGTGGCGGATGATGGCACGTACGAAGAAGCGGTAGTCGGTGACCTCAGTGCCCACCTCCACACGAGCAGCGCCCAGGTACAAGTGCATCTTGTGGTTGGCACACGGGATGGCGGTGAGTGCAAAGTTACGCATGCGGTTCAGCTCCAGCTGGAAGGCCAGCGCCGGCTCCAAATGCCTGTAGATCCGGTCCTCTACAAACTGGAACAAGTAAGAAAAAACTGAAAACCCACATCACCAAGAACATTAAACTTTCAGAGAAACATGGCCATCAATTGTTTTAACATTTGGAGTGTAAGAGTGCAGAAAGTGGTGCAAAGCACCCAACCCTGCCCCCCCCCCCCTCCACCCTGCCCCCCTCCATCACTCCATATCCCTCCCTCACACTAATAGCAGGCTAGATTTAGTAAATGTAGGTAATCACAGCTAGCTAATGGACGTCATCTCTCTCAAATGGGCAAAATAATTAAAAAGTTCATTAAAGTAATGAGCTTTGGTGGAACCATTTTAGAAAACTATCACAGTCAGAAGGAGCCATTATCAACCATGATTGAGAGGCTATCAGGCAGCGTGCGGGCACAGGAGGGGAGGACTTCCACGACCACGGCGTTATTTCTGTCTGGAAAAAGAACGAGTGCTTTGGAGTGTTCAACTTTTCTACCCAATGGACCAAGCATGAAGACTTGTCTTCAGACTCCAGGTTGTTATGACATGAATACAACTCTGATACTTCACATCCTTTTTATTTCCTTCCTCCTCATTTCCGTCTTCCCTTCAATCGTTCTCTCTCTCATCTTCTTCCTCTACATCTCCCTCCTTCTTTTCTTCCTCACTTCCTTGTTCTCTCCTTCCCCTCTTCTACCCCCATTCCTTTTCTACTCCCCTCCTCTGTATTTGAAAGAACATTTATCTTTTTCTCTCATCTTGTCCTTCCTTTCTTTCTAATTCATTTCCGCCCCATTTTCCTCACTCGCCCCTCTCTTTCTTCCTTCCTTTCCTCACTCGCCCCTCTCTTTCTTCCTTCCTTTCCTCACTCGCCCCTCTCTTTCTTCCTTCCTTTCCTCACTCGCCCCTCTCTTTCTTCCTTCCTTTCCTCACTCGCCCCTCTCTTTCTTCCTTCCTTTCCTCACTCGCCCCTCTCTTTCTTCCTTCCTTTCCTCACTCGCCCCTCTCTTTCTTCCTTCCTTTCCTCACTCGCCCCTCTTTCTTCCTTCCTTTCCTCACTCGCCCGTCTCTTTTTCTTCCTTTCCTCACTCGCCCCTCTCTTTCTTTCTTCCTTTCCTCACTCGCCCCTCTCTTTCTTCCTTCCTTTCCTCACTCGCCCCTCTCTTTCTTCCTTCCTTTCCTCACTCGCCCCTCTTTCTTCCTTCCTTTCCTCACTCGCCCCTCTCTTTCTTTCTTCCTTTCCTCACTCGCCCCTCTCTTTCTTTCTTCCTTTCCTCACTCGCCCCTCTCTTTCTTTCTTCCTTTCCTCACTCGCCCCTCTCTTTCTTCCTTCCTTTCCTCACTCGCCCCCTCTTTCTTCCTTTCCTCACTCGCCCCCTCTTTCTTCCTTTCCTCACTCGCCCCTCTCTTTCTTTTCTTCTTAACACTTCCTACCCTTTATATTTTCTTCCTGCTTCCAAATTCATTTTCCTTTAATGTTTTTTTTTGTTTGTTTCTTCATCTCCTCTCTTTTCTTCATTCCTTCCTCACTCATTTTCTATTTTCTTCCACATCGCTATTTTCTCGATTATTTTTCCTTCTTCCCCTCTTGGCGCCCTTTCTTTCCTTTCTCATCATGGCCAACTACCCTTTCAGATTTCTTTTACAAATCTTTTTCATTTGGTCCTTTCTTCCACTCGACTTGGATGAAAAATCCTTCCTTTATATTCTCTTTTCCCGCCATCCTTCCTTCCTCACTGCCCCTTTCTATCTGTCCATCCTTTTTTTCCTTTTTGCCTCCATCCTTGACTTCTTTCATGTTTTTTTCCCTTCTTTCCTTTCCTCATGTACCTTCTATTCCTTCCCCATTTCACCTGCCCTAGTGTTCTTTATTCAGTCATCCTTTGCTTCATTTTTCATCACTTTTTTTTAATGTAGTTTTTCTGACACCTTTCTAATCCCCCCCCTTTTTAAAAAGAGGTTATACTGTAATTTCATGTTTTCTGTCATTTCTTAGTCCCCATTTATGAAATTAAAAATATATCTGGAAGAGCCCTGATAAATATTTTTGCCCAGAATTATCACAATTGTGTGCTGCGTGTGATTTATTTTATTCTATCAGCATCAAACAGAAATAAATAATCTGGAGAACATTGAAATTTGTCATTGAATTAAAAATTCCTGGTAGGTTAAAGAAAAGCAAATCACCGAGCATTCGCTCACCTTGTCTCTTGCACGGAAGGTGAAAAACTTGGGGAACTCCCTCTGCGGAAGAAAAACCAAGACTTCAGTGAACTCACCGAAAAGCATCAAAGGCTTCGTCTACCACTAAACACTAATTGTTGCTGCAGCAGCTCAAGCTGTCACTAGGAGTATGAAGTCAACAGCATGGTTCTATCTCCCCCTCGCATAAAAATCACCCAGAAATACTCACGTGGAACCTCTGGTCCACCTCACAGTTGATCTGTTTCCTGAAATCCTGTTAGTAACGATAATGAGACAGCAAAGGAATGGAGAGAAAGACAGAAAGAAAGAAACATGCGGTGGAAAAGCGAGATTTGAATCGGAATTAAGATTTCGTTTCTGTATGGATATCATTGGCTTTCACAATTTTTTGGATTATTTTAGTGACAGATCAGACATGGATCAGAGGGACGGGATGGCGGGATGAAAAAGCCGTGTGACCGCGTGTGGGGGGAAAAAAGTGATCTCACCTTTTGGGCAACGAGGAAAGTGAGCCGACGGATGCCGTGTTCAAACAGCAGCGATTTCTGCAAAGCAAACGTTCCGGTTATTTTTTTATTTATTTATTATTTTGACGAGATAAAAAAAAAAAAAAATAAAAAAAAAAAATACACTGTATTTTGTTGAATCTAAAGTGGACTTACCTGTGATTGGGTGAACTCTCGGAACATGGCGGCCAAACTGTCATCGTCGATGTCGCTGTCAGTCTTTATAGCAACGTTCAAGATGTGGATGGGTTCATCCAGTGTGCTCTGCAAACAAACATGATTTTTTTTTTAACAAGACTGAATACAATTCCTTTCCTATTTCTGTTATACCTGTAAACATTCACAATATTTAATTCTAAAGATAGCTGCTAGATTGTTGACAAAAGCGAAGTGGAGATGATTTCCTTGAGGATCGGTCATGTCTCTCGATATTAAAATGACTCACTGCTAAAGCTAGCCGGCTCGCCAACAGAACCTAAGCTGATGTGACGGTGAAGGTTTTTGGTGAGGAGACATTTCTCATTCGCATGTTGTTATAGTCGCCGTTTGTTAAAGAAGTACGGCCTTTGTTGTGATTAGGGATCCCAGCGAGATTTAAAAAAAAAAAAAACAGGAAACGGGTTCAGAAATAGAGGAAATGAAATATTTCAGCTGGGGGTCAAAGGGGCCGCAGGGAACCTGAAGCTGAAAAAATAGAGGAATTCCGCTAAATAGAGGAGATCTGAGATCCCTGTGTGATGTCAGAGCTGAAACTCAGAACACCGGAGCTGTAACTGCAACCTGACCCTTAAAAGAAGGAAATTAGCATTAGCTTGTCCAGCACCTTGTTGTCTTCTTCGCCGTACAGTACAGGGTTGCCTCCCTCGGGGAAAGAGGGGCTTGTGGGTGGAGAGTCTGAAAAACAGCTCAGGACGTCCTTAATGTTTCTGAAAGGAAGAAACGAGTGAATGAGATCATGAGAATGTCCTAAAAATTAAATTCCTTTAATAAACAGATGGCACTCAAAATAAGATGAGCCTTTTTGCAATGAATAAATATATACAGTATTCAGCACAATCATAAGCACTTTGGCAGTGGTGGTGGCCTGGTTCTGGCTTACTGATCCCAAGGTTGGGGGTTCAAGCCCGATTATCAACGGTTGTCACTAATGCCCCTCCCCCCACTCCCCCCACTCCCCCCATCCCACCCCACCCCAGTGCAGCTAACTGGATAATCAAAGGCCAGCCCTGTCTCTCATTGTAAAAGAACCACGAGTGACTTTCGCCAAGAGGAGCTGCAGAGCTGTTTCTGCCCTGTGATGGCCTGGTTTGCTGTCCAGGGTGTACTCTGCCCTCACCCAGAGTCGGCTTTAATGGACGCCGACCCTAATTAGGATGAAGCGGCTCAGAAAATGAGTGAATGAGACTCGTGAAGACAATTTATCATGCAGTTTTTGTTTCAACTTCATTCACATGAACATAAATGCAAACATGACACACACACACACACACACACACACACACCTTTCTGGGGACAGTCATTGAAATAATGCATTCCCAATCCCGACCTTTATTCACACCCTGACCTAAACTTAAAACCTTCAACAGCCAAAACATCACCTGCTGTATCATAATACGGACTGACATCTTGGGATATTGATAAACAGACTCGAACCTGCTTTTAAATTCATTATTAATTATAATAATATTTATCATAATTATAATTAATTATTATCAGGATGAATACATGATTATAGCATGAAAATGGACCGAACATCTGAAACTCCCGAACATTCCTTCATTAATTTTCTGAACTGCTTCATCCTAATTAGGGTCACGAGGAGGCTGGCGCTCATCGCAGCCAATTCAGGAGGAGATCAGAGTACACCATGGACAGCTCACGAGGCCATCGTAGGGAGAAACACGCTAACGGCAGCCTGAACTCCCGAACATATCAAACACTAAATAAATCTGACTCTCGACCAATCAGAGTGATCGTACCAGTGTCATCCTAGCAACAGGAAGTTCTGTTTACACGGAGTCATGTCTGTTTTGTGGCATCTCATTGGCTACATGTGAAATGATTTGGGGGAAATTCTGAGATTCTGGAAGTACGGAAAATATTCTGGCAATGAATATGATTAATAAGGAAAATACCCTGAGAAACCACAAAAGCCTTAAAAATCTGCAAATTAACTGGACATTTCTATTGTTTTACCACAAACTTGGATATGGAACCCTTTCTGAAACAAGTATTTTATCATGGATAGCCTGTGTTCATGGGTATTTGTACTTGGTCATGTTGAAGAATGTGCATTTTTGGTGACATTGCAATTTCATCCAGGTAAAACATTTTCAACACCTTTGCAATTTCTTACTCAAAACATGACCGCATCTTCATTATTCTAGGGAGGGACAAAAATGTCCTTACTTCCAAAAAACATCCTCACTCTGGTTAAAATGTATTCTGGTCCTCAATATGTAGGAAGTGCACACACACACACACACATACAAACCTGGTGAATTCCTGGAAGGACCGGAAGGACACCATGGCTCCCATGCGCTGGCACGGTGGTGTGAATGAGGTGTCCAGCAGAACATCACTCACGCTGGCCACATGTACCATGCCATAGTGGTTGAGATTGGATGAAAAAGACATTCTGGGAGCGCAACACACACACAAAAACACATGTGCCCTCAAACACATAGTTAACAAAACTCCCAGCACCCTTTTAAAAAAAAAAAAAAAAAAAAAAAAAGGGGGTAACAAACACCTTTTGCATCCTTAAGAGCTGCTTCTGCTTAAATATCACTTAATAAAGTATTTACATTCTCGAAAGCAACTCATAACAAGGCAAAAAAAAAACAAAAAAAAACAAACTCTCACTTTGCCCCAATATGTTTCCCAAATCAAGCAGGAAAATATTGGTGTTAGTCAAACTGTCACCCACGAAATCTTTCACCATTATAGCCCACGATTCACCAAACAGACGGCCGATGACCTTATCACCACTTTTTAATTTCATGTCCCATTGTGTTAAGGAATGAGTCCAGAACTTACAAGAATACGTCGCCGAAAATTTCAGCGCGAATATAAAAAGATGCAATTATTTCACGTTACTTTTCACACAGGGTTGGTTAGCAGGTTTAGCACTGTGGAGCGCAGTGACCCGATACTGCACACAACAGCACCCAGAAATTAAAAGCTCCCTCAGGGAGCCGTTCATATTCTACCTATCCACAAGGTCAGCGGATGTAGCTGGAGACGCGACGTTGCTAGTCTTGGCAGTGCTAGGAGCACTCACTGTACGTTTAGCTTTTGCTTTAGTTTTGTTGTCCATCAGTGGTGAAGAGAGTTTCCTGAGAGAACATTAGCACACAGGCATACACACTCAGAAAAAGTCATGTCCCAATTAAACGCAATAATTAAGACACTTAATTCAAACCCAGCATGAGGGCTGGACTATATGAAACGCAAACAGAACAATAAGCCAAGCTAAATTAGTTTCAGAGACCTGAAATCAAGCCTCAGATGCTTCAATCTTGGTATAAATTTGCAGACAGAAGAGTTTTCTCTCTCTCGAACACACAGTGTAAACATATACAAAGTAAATAACATGGTCAAATGCTCATCTTACCCCTAAAAAAAAAAAATCCTCTACATTTTATATATATATATATATATATATATATATATATATATATATATACACACACACATATATATATATATATATATATATATATATATATATATATATATATATACACATATATATATATATATACACACATATATATATATATATATATACACATATATATATATATATACACATATATATATATATACACATATATATATATATATACACATATATATATATATATATATATATATATATACACACACACATACATACACATTTTATATATATGTATGTATATACACACACACACACAGTGGTAACTCGACTTACAAAACTGTCCGAGGGCGAGCTCGTAAGTGGAAACATTCGTTAGATGAAACAAAAATTCCCATTGGAAACAATTTTCACAATAATAACACATGTACAGTAACATTAATACTGTCACTAACAAATAAAAGAGTAAACAATACAATAAGTATGTCTGAACTGAAGAATCACACTTAACATTAACTGATATTACCATTTTTTAAAACTTTATTTATTTATTTAATTTTTTTTTTGGATTATTTTTAATTTCACTTCACTAATTTTGATCACTTGTCTTCTGCTGCTTGGCCGCACTCCTACTGCCGTTGAGCTCTTTCGACTTGATCCACAATAGAAGCGTCTCCATCTCATCACTGAGTCCTGACCATTCCTCAGATAAAACCATGACCCCTTTACTCGTTTATCACTCTTCAACATGGCCTTCTGTTTGAGAATTGTACAGATGCTCGATGCATTCTTCCCAAACTCCTGACACAGATCGGCCACGAGGACTCCTTTTTCATGTTTATCTATGATTTCAAGCTTCGTTTCAAGAGAAATCGATTTTCTCCTCTTGAATACATCAGCCACTTTCTTATGACCATCTTAAAAACTCTGAAATATGCACAATAAAAAATAAAACTAAAAAAGCCACAAAATCCGAACCACAGAAAACCTTTTGTGCGCGTGCACACTACTAATGCCGGTGCGGAAAGTAGAGCGGAGGCAGACATACAGAAGAATATGACGCTAATTGGTGCATATGACCCTGGGGAACATGCTTTTTTAACATACTGGTGGACCAGCTTTATAAGTGTAATTGCGCATCATCTACACTAGGTGGCAGTGGTGCTCTCCCTGTGTTTTCTAAGGTGGAGGGAAAAAGCACCGAGCAAATAATATGAAATGCAGTCAACACTATGTGTGGTTATGCGTTGGTTACTCGCGGGGCACCCGGGGGGGGGGAAGAGTAGTGTTAAAAATGTTTTTTTTTTTTTTCCTTCCTATAGGGGGCATAACGGAAAATAATTGAGAAGCACAAGACAGTCCTGAAGTGCAGAGGAATACTAGGCTAACAACCCGGAAAAGCCATTTCCCCAGCAGAGCTCGTAAGTAGAAAATTTGATCATTGGATGGGGCAGATTTTTGGTGGATTGAAGCTCGCACCAAGGAAAATTTGTTATTAGGGACACTCCTAAGTCGAGGTACCACTGTGTGTGTGCATGCATATATATATATATATATATATATATATATATATATGGCGTGTGATAGATATATATATATATCACACGCCATAGTTTCACAAATCAAAATTAATATTAAAGTTAACATTAAAAAAAAAAAAAAAACCCACACATGTTCTGACAGCTGCATGCATATATGAAAATTTCACAGCCATAAAATCTAGCTAGAGGTTCAAGCCTTCTCCTGTTAGTTGTAAAATAAAGTCTGTTAGCAGATCAGTGTAAGCATTCTTAAGTTGTATTCATGTTAAGATTATTTACTGTCAACGTTAGCCAGCTAGCATACATGAGCTAATTTGTCAGGATTTCTCAACTACGGTCATAAATGTTGCTAATTTTACAGCTCATGTTAGTCAGCTGGTATACATAAGCTAACCTGGCAGGGTTTGCGAGAGACTTTTTCAAATCGTATTCTTAAACATGTCCCGCTAGTGCCAAATCTCACCAAATAATTAGCATGTTCTCAAATACCAACCTGACAAAAAAATTTAAGGTATGTTTAAAGACATTAAGTATCCTATTTTCCGGACTATCAGCCGCGACTTTCTTCAAACACTTTGAACCCTGCTATCTTAAACAATGATGCGGCTAATCTATAGATTTTTTTTAAATGGGTTAATGGCCACCTCTGGGGCCAATGGTATCGTGGTTAGGGTGCTAGGCTGGGCGCTGGTGCTGGGCTGGGCGATCGGGAGGTTGTGTGTTCAAATCCCGGTTAGACCCCTACTGTGCGAAGACCCGTTGGCAAGGTCTCAACCACAAGTGTGCCTCTGTTCACCTAGCAGTATAAATGGGTACCAAAAAAAACAATTCTGATATAAAGAGGTGCGGCTTATATGTACAAATTCTTTTTTCTTTTTAAATGTAGTTGGTGCGACTTCGGTGTGCTCAAGAGTCCAGAAATTACGCTATATTTTCAGTGAAAGCCTGTCAGTTTGTCTATATAACTTAACCTGACAGGTGATTTATGCATAATCATTTCCCAACGGTACATACTAATACAAATACACACACAATTTTATGTGTACACATTCTATATATAAATATACACACTCTCTATTTTATTTATATATATATATATATATATATATATATATATATATATATATATATCCATCCCTTATACAGTAGGCCCTTGACTATTCGCGGTTTTGCACTCACGGTTTGAGTATTCGCGGACTGCCCGTGATTTGCCTGTGAATCGCATGTGATTCAAATTCAGCCAATGGCTGTCCTCCTTCCTGCTGATTGATAGCCATGCCCCTTTTATTGATAGCCATGCCCCTTTTTCCTCATTCGCGCACAAGTTGTCAATGAGCCTTTTTTCAGTGTGTTTTAATTACCAGTTAAGTTCTATGATGTCACTCAAATGCCTGCTAAGCATCAGAAAAAGGTAATGATGTTGGATGTCTCTTCTGAAGAAATAAGACTTCTCCGGAAGAAATGACAGATTCCGCTGAAGTGCCTGAAGAGGAATAATCGTCTGAACTGTTGTAAAACACTCCAGTATTAAAGTCTTTTTCAATTATTATTCCAGTATATGACCGAAGGTAGTGTTTAAAATGCTTGTGATTATATTTTATTTACTGTGGTGTAGTAGGTTTCTCATTCTGTTTTGTTTATCCAATTTATTACATTTCTTGTTCTTTTATGTACTTTTTGTTGTGGTCTGTGTTTTGGGGGACTTTGAATTTGGCACTGAGCCTCGAACTAACTGTTTACTCTCCACTTCGTCCGAGCTGCTCGGTCGCACACACCTGAATTCCCTATTCTCATTTACTCCCAATAAACAAAAGCACGCTCACCTCTGCGCCAGCGGATTAACTCACATCACATCCCTGCTTCTTTGGTTTGTAACACTTTCTAACTCTCTCACGCTAAAACTCTGTTTTGTACTCGCTTCAGCTGAGGGGTGTGGCTGAGCTGCTCGGACTTAATGCAGTTAATACCCGAATTCAGTCATCATCATGCCTACACTACACAACTACAGTGCTGCATGTTTTTCAGAGAATGCATTTAAAGGTGTTTTTATATGTGTGCTGTATAATGTTTATATTTTATTATCAATCAATATCACAGTAAAAAAAAAAATAAGTTTTTCTTAATCATTACTACATTTTACTACATTAATACTGTATTAATGAGTAAGACTGTCTATAGAATGTGTTTAAGAAGCATATTTTATTTAGCACATGTAATAGATACATAGTATTTTACTTCCGGCTGCTCATTCGCACATGTGATGTGATACATGGGGTTTAACTTCCAGGTACAGAACTCGCGGATTATCTCAATTCGCAAGAGGGCCTGGAACCGAACCCCCACGAATGTCAAGGGCCTATTGTATATGTATATATATATATCCCTTTCTGCTCTCTGCACTTCTAATTGAATTCTAAACCAAATTTCATTACTGTGTATTTATTTAATTATTAAATGCGGAATGACAATCAAGTTTAATCTAATCCAATCTGGAGGGAATTTCTAAGTATGTAAGTAAAAAGTTACCTATTTCTATACAAAATAATAATGATAATAATAATTCAAAAAGGTATGATTTTGAGTTGACTGGATCGGACGTGCCTGGGTGTTTGACGCCCGTTGTTTTTCTAGATAAATTCCCGTAGATGTACATTACCCAGTACAGAATGCATAGTAGACAAAGTGATTGACAGTAGAAAGAATGAGTACTGTACCTGTTTAGAGTGGGGATGTTCCCTCTGCAATCAAATAACATTAATTATTGATTGGTTAGTATCAAGCCAAGAGGGAACAGGAGGCAGTCTCGTGTGCAACATGGTGTGACGCTAATCGCCCGTTTAGCATTGTTACATATTTCCGCAGCACATAAGAGGAAAAGACAAATCACTCTTACAGCATCCCACTCCATTAAACGTTCCACAGTCAGTCACGAAACCATACCGCACTGGAGACTGCGCTCTGTTCCCTCTCATCGACATGCATCATTTACAGCATTACAAGATTCCAATACAAGATCATCAGTTCAAGCAGTGACGAACGCTACGAAATGAAGCGTGTTTGAGCACATGCTTTATCAAAACAAGCAGCCATTTCAGATCTGGCGAGAATTTTGATTTTTTTTTTTTCGCAGTTTAAAATTAAGCGGGTGAAGCCAGAGAGTGGGCGTGGTTAAGCAAAGCTAGTCAGAATCAGCATGCTAAGCATATGTAAATCTTACGGTCCAGTTCATTTGTCAGATCAGATGCAGATTTCTAACTAAATTCAACAACACAGTGTGAAAGTGTTCGTCCTCATTTTAAAATTAATCATTTACACTCGTTATACAGCAGCTGATAAACACCTGAATGCTGGAGATGGGCTTCAGCTTATGTTTATGCAAAGGTAATCCTGCCTGTTTTTCTTATTATTTTAATTTATAACCTTCTTCCAAGGGTCAACAAAGTGGAAAGAAATTAAATGGGCTGATGAGATGGAGTAATAATTATTATAATCATAAATAAAGGCATGATTTTTGTGGCACCTGTTGGGATGCGATGTGGGCAGCATGAACTGAAACTCCACGATGCACGTGTTGTCCTTTAGCTGCCGATGTTGGACGCTGTTGAGCTCGTATGCTATGTACGCTCGCCGGACGTACACCTGATAACGAGAACGGTGATGTTCGTTTCGCAGTCATAAAAAATTAAAAAATAAAATAAAAAAAAGTTACATCGTGTCAGATGTCCTTCACTTACCTCTAGGGCGGCCATTCGAACAACCTGGTTGCTGTGGTAGAAGAAGTTGGGCAGCACGTCAAAGATGGACGTCTCGGACAAAATGAGTTTCTAGACGATGAAGAACGAGGCGGGAAAACGAAGTGAGTTAACCTAGCGTCGCGTCAATCAACTCAACAATCCACACATGGCTTAACGACTGACATAATTAATGGACTTATAATTAACGCTCACTTCCTGCTTCATACTCAGGAAAGTCACGTGTTTGTGCAGGAACGATTCATAATGCACAAGACGTACAAAGATTTCTTCCTTTGGAGTTTATTAATATTATTTTCTTCGTGGCGTTTGCATAGCTTCCCCATACCCGTGTCAGTTTCCTCCTGGAACACCAGTTTCCTTCCAGTCTGGACACGTACCATACAGGTTCAGAGAAATTACCACCCATTACAAAGAAAAGCAAAAAACAATTCCGGGAATGACCAGGAGATGGCGCTACGATACAAAAAGCGCAGCCACTGCACAGTGTGTGAAAGCGTGATATGCTTTTCAGTAGTATAACTTCTAGGACACGTACCTGAAGGTTCTCGATGCAGAACTGATGGCCGTACATGTCGATAGCGGACAGGAAGATGGACTCCACCTGGTTGTGGCGGAGCTCATACGAGGGCAGATGAGATGCTATCAGCACCTGAAATCAAACCCAGGAACTTTTTGGAAACTTTTTCAAACTATGGGTTTTAAGAATGGTTGTGTGTGGTGCACTGTATACCTGGCGGGCACGCAGAGCCACTTTAGCATTGGTGGTTTTGCTAAGTTGAGTGAGCTCGTTCAGGATGGCCATGAGCTCATCAGTCAGGGTTGGGTCCCGCCCACACAGCTGATCCTAAAGACAGAGAAAGATGGCTCTTTTCTATACTGTGTGCGTGTGTGTGTGTGTGTGTGTGTGTGTGTGTGTGTGTGTAAGGATCTAAGTGTGTGCTCACGATCAGCATGGTGACCAGAGAGTTCTTTTTGGTGACTTGGGCATGGGAGAAGATGTAGTTCAGGACATTGGCCATGTCGCCTTTGTTTTCTTCACGCAGGGAGAACACACACTTTTCATAGTGACCTAAAACAAGAAGATAATAAAAATTGGTTTCTTTCCATTTTTCATGCTCAGTCACGACGGATACCAAAATTGGTTAAGTGGTTAGATAAAATATAATAAAAATATTTGCCCCCTGGACATTGAAGAGAAACCTCACCGTGCTGAAACTGCACCTCCACCTTCAGGTACTGCCTGAGTAAATCCATCACCACCGCCCTCATGTGGCCACGGATACCACTGCGATATCTGTGCATGCAGTACAAAACATCAACACTCATGTCCACAGTGTCTTTCCACAAGTAAAGAGTGTTTCTCAGTTATTGAATCAAGAGGTGCCAAAACAAATGCAACAACATCTTGGGCTAACTGAGTTCTTATATTTATGGCCAATGACGTGTTGGTTAAGCTTATAGACACAGCTGTGTGTGTGTGTGTGTGTGTGTTTCCACAGCTGGGTCATTACTGACTTCTGGACGAGCTGCACGATGCTCTGCGTGTTCATGAAGAAGACCTCACGCTCCGATTTCCTGTTGAGCGTCGCCGCGTGGCTGTCCAGGATGTTGGCAATCTGACCAAAAGGGGAGAAAACAGGACCAGGGGAGAACAGAACAAATCTCACAGTCAGCTGAATTCAACTCATTCAAATAAAGCTTACATTTAAAAAAGCATTCAAAATTAGAACATGAAATAATAAAAACATGGAATATAACAGCAATAAATTTGGAATATTTAAAATTTAGAATATTATAATAAAATTTAAATAATAAAATTTAAAATATAGGCATATAGAATAAAAATTGCTTTCAAAATTGAGGGTTTTATTTGTCAAGTCTGTCTTCCTTTCGGCTTTTTCCCTTTTACTCGGGAGTCGCCACAGCGAATCATCTGATTCGCACGTTTGATTTGGCAGAGGTTTTTACGTCGGATGCCCTTCCTGTCACAACCCTTTTTAGCAAGGGACAGAAACACGCTGACGACTTTGCAGCTCCTCTTTACGAAAGTCAGCAATGGTTCTTTTACATGCCTCTCACCATAGACAGTGAGAGACATGGCCCGCCTTTGATAACCCAGTTAGCTGCACTGGGGGGGGGACAGTGACAACCTTGTGAAGAGTGGGACTCGAACCCCCAACCTTTGGATCAGCGATCCAGCGCCCTATACCACTACTACCCCGGTTTTATTTGTTCAGTACGAAATAAAAAAAATGTTTGAATTTTTTAATTGAAAATCATAAATAAAATAATACATATCCATTAAAATAAATGCAAAGGAGATAAAAACATGCTAAATTTTTTAAAATCATAAAATTTTTACAATATTTTGTCAATTAATTTAAGTTAAAACAATGTACTGTATTCGACGTGATAAGCGCCCAGGGCGCTTTAAAAATTGGGGTGGGTGGGCGCTTATTAAAATGTTACCAGTGACCGGTGTACCATCGAGGTGGAAAACATGAATAATAATAGAAGAATAAAAGAGTTTTACTGGTATTTGTATTGTTCATTTTATGGTATCAACCAAACTACTTACATGAAGGCTGAAAATAAACAGAAAACAGTATCATTTAAAAAAAAAAGACCCTTTAATTTTCCCTCCCGGTGCTGTTCCTTTAAACATTTTCCCGGAAGTAAAATCGAGTCAATCAACACGAATGTCAACTTTAGCACATGGCACGTTGAACCAATCAATACAAACAAATAAAAGCACATGGCCAGTAACGTCCTTAAATTTATGAAGTTCGTGAGAAGGAGAATCAGGTAAAAGATAGTCATCATCACTTTCTGATTGGTCCATATCTGACTCGTCGCGCCATTCATTCAGAGTATCCCATAGTTTTGCTGGAGCAGTTTCCAAGTTCATCTTGTTGGACGTTTACCAAGAGAACACAGCAAAATATTTTCCTGTTTTTTAAAGCACGCCGGAACGATCAAATGTGTTGTTACTGACGAACATTATAGACATTCCCCAGTGGCAGAGGGTCTCTCTCTGTGTAAACTCACTTTTACTGGCAGTGAACGCCTCATTTTACCCTTATAGAGACTGATTCAATAAAATTGGGAAGTTTGATATACCATTTTGCTCCCAATATGCATGGGCGGTTATTAAACGCAAGATTAAAAACACTGGGGGGTGGGGGTGGGGGTGGGGGGGGGCTTATTGGAGCAGGGCACTTATTACATCGAATATAGTATATAAAAAGTTTAAAAGTTGCATTGATGATTTTAAATTATTTGTCAAATTATTTTAAAATTCTGATATTTCTGAGGCTGACTGAGTGCGTGTGAGTGAACGAGTGTGTGCATGTACATGTGTGTGAGCACGCATGTGTGTGTGTGAACGAGAGTGTACCTGTTGGCTGGGGAACTGGCAGAGCACAGAGGTGATGTTACTTGCATACTGTGCCATCTCCTTCTTGATAGCCTTCTCCACACCAGGGGGAATTCGACCAGATACACTCGTCATGATGTCCTGCAGCTCCAGGAGGGGGAGAGATGGATCCCGCAGGGTCTTCATCAGCCGTTCCACCCACTCCTTCAGCTGAGGACAGACACACAAACACAGTGCTGTATAATGATCATTATTACATAAATAATAACAGGATTGTTTTGTATATGTGAGACTGAGAGACAGAGTATCTCTGTATGTGTGTGTGTATTACTTTGGCACTGAAGAAGGGCTCAGGCAGGCAGTAGCCATTCATGATGTGCACCAGGTGCTCGAGAGTGTTGTGGAAGACTCGATGCAGCTTCTCCCCTCTGAGAGCCACGGCCTGAACCTCAGGCAATGCTCCTGTGTGCAGCTCGGCCTGGATCACACACACACACACACACACACACACCTCAGGTTAAGTCCAAGATGGGCGGAGCTTCGGCTCAATGTAATTACGCCATGATAGACACTCCCGTAGTTTACCTGTTGGACTCGACTTGGATCATCGAGCTGTAGTTTAGCAATAACGCAGCCCGACTCCAGCACGGACCCAGCTCGCTTTACATAGTGAATACATCCTGACTCTGCTGCGGTCAGTGTCATCACCATCTTCATCACCTGGATCGATCATACACACACACTTCCAATACCATGGCTGTATTACACACAGAAGAAAGCTACCCTAAGCACTTTTGACTCGCAAGAGGACGATATTCACAGGTTTGTCAATATTAAAGTCACGGTAAATAACTTCGCTCTATATCGAGCTGCTAGTCATGAGCAGTTAAAAAGTTCACGCACACACACCTCAATTTCAGCGTAGCACTGGCCGCCGAACACATGACCCCCATCCTCCACGGTGTACTGGATGAGTTTACCAGCGGATGGCGAGAGCAGCAGTGACGGGTCGTTCTCCTTCTCAAACACACATGTCTTATTGCCAATGGTGATGCGATACCTACATGAACAGATAGAACACACACACACACACACACACACACACACACACACACACACACACACACACAGAGCTACTGGAGATCTGACCGCCAAAAAAATCCCCCTCTCTAAATCCGAACCCCAAAGGTATCGAATGTATCAGTCGCACCTGTCCACCTCCTCCTTCATGTAGGTGGTGTAGCTGCTCCCATCGTAGGACAGAAGCAGGCCGCCGTCACTGAGCCGGTGCACGTCCACCTCCACTGACGAGTTGTTCATGATGAGCACATAGGAGTTCGGAGACTGTCGGGTCACCTTCAGCACGTACTTGATTCCCTCGTAGATCAGTTCGACGTCCACCGTGTTCAGCAGGGTGTGTGCTGCCAACACCTGACCTCTGCAGAGGGAGGAGGAGGAGGAAGGAAAGATAGGAAGGATGGGGAGAAGGCGGGAATATCAAAGGAGAAAAAGGAAATGAGGAGGGAGGGAAGGAGAAGTTCAGATGGTGAGAGAAGAAAAAAGGAGAAAGAGAAGGAAGGGAAGAAGAATTGAATAAAATAAAGAAAGGGGAATGGAGGAAGAAAAGAGGAAGGAAGGGTGAGAAAGAACAAAGGAAAAGAAAAGGGAGGGAACACCAAGGAAGAGCGGAGGGCAAGAAGGAGAGAAGAAAGGAACGAAGGAAGGATGAGAAAAGAGGGAGGAGGGAGGGAAGAAGGGAGAAAGTAAAGCATGAAAAAAAATAAAGACAAGATCAGGAGAGAAGGAATTAAAAAAAAAAAAGCGACAGATCTGAAGGAAGACAAAATCCAGTGTGGATATAGAGACGAGTCAGAGAGGGAGGGGACGTCTCACCTCTCGAGCGAATGCAGGAAGTTGGACACACTGTTCCTGAAGTTCACGTCTGCGACATGCAGGGCGCCGCTCACGATTCCCAGGATGGTGTCCGGACGCTCGGCCTGCGTGAAAACCCGCAGCAGAGAGAAGCGGAGAGGGAAAGACAAAGTGTGGATAAATCAAGAGGAAACTGCGGCGGGTCGGCCCAGACTTTGCCCAGGGTCAGGAGCTGTACCTGCATTTTCTCAGAAATGAGGCGGTCCAGCCAGCCAGTGTCGATGCTATTGTGCTGGAAGCTCTCCGTCTCCAGGAGCTTGATCAGATACTCCACCGTCGTCCTGAAGTCTCCTCTGATCGAAAGCTCCTTCAGAGCCACCACCATGTTCCTGATAAAAAATTAAAAAAAAAAGATTTATTTCAATTTTTATTCCTACTTAACCCTGTACTGCACACACGGTTTCTTTAGAGCTACAACATTCTATTCGGAGTGTACGTACGAGATGGCCTCTTCGCGGTTTTCCCCCCAGGAGAAGCAGTGGCCGAATTGTGAGTCGGCAAACTCGTGCAGCCCTCCAGCGGCCGCCACGCTGAAGTAACCCCACACGTTCTTATTGCTGCGGAAGTTCAGCTCCTGCACTGTGCCTGAACTCGGCTTAAAACCCTCATCCGGGTTCTCGCTGGTGATGCGAGCCGCGATGACGTGTCCTCGTGGAGAGGGGGCGGTAGAAAGCGCCTCAAAGTCAATGGGAGAGTCGCCCCATGGCGGGACGCCGTACAGCATGCGGATATCCTTTATACGGTGCAGAGGGATACCCATGGAGATCTGACACACACACACACACACACACACACACACACAGCTTTAGAATAAAATGATACAATACTCATCCATTCATTAATTTTCTGAACCACTGAATCCTAATACGTGTTGCGGGGAGGCTGGCACCCAACTCAGCCGACTCCGGGCGTGGGTGGAGTACATCCTGGGCAGCTGGCCAGGCCATCACACTGATATAATACTTGCAGAAGGAAATGAAAAAGACGTGTATTGTATTATGGATCAGCACCTCTGTTATCATCTGGATCTTAATGTCTCTGTTTTTTCCTGCTGCCTGGGATGTGAGCTTGAACAGCACTCACCAGAACCCCCCCACCCCCCCCCCAAACACACACACACACACACCTGTAGTTGGGCAGCAGGAAGGTTCACATCAGCCACCATCTCGGTGCAGGGATGTTCCACCTGCAGACGTGGGTTCAGTTCCAGGAAGTAAAAACTGCCGTCCTGACTGTAGAGATATTCAACTGTTCCTGCACTGACGTAGCCCACCATCTTCGCCAGTTTCACTGCACACTGACAGGAACGAACACACACAGACACACACACACACGCGCGTATACTCTTACAATATTCCTTAGTTTTCCATATTATCCATGATAAAATTATTGCATTGTGGTTTACCCCTTCCATCTTCTCGAACACAGCGGAGGTCGCAATGGTGGCCGGCGCTTCCTCTATGATCTTCTGGTGTCTGCGCTGAACAGAGCAGTCTCTGCCGAAAAGGGAGATCGCGTTTCCGTAATGATCGGCCAGAATCTGCACCTCCAGATGGCGTGCATGTTTGGCAAGGCGCATGACAAAGATGGGTGACCCGGGCACCTCTGTTTGCACCTGTAGTGGTTATAAAAAAAAAAAACCAAGTCTTTGTTTATAGTGTTCGTTCAATGTATCATATTTTACTGATTAATTCTTTGAATATAAAATACAGACACTTCCACGAGAACATGACTAGTTTTTCAATTTCGTTCAGCTCTTAAAAATTCATGGAAGCACCAGAAATAGAGAATAATCAGAAATATTGTTTAAAGAGAAGATTCATAATAAATTGACAGGTTAAAATATTTTTCAAAACGAATACCGATGCAGCTGAGAGTGTGGTTAGTATATTTAAGAAAAACTGGGACTAAAACGAGTCATGAAAAACATACTTCTGTAACTGGAATAAAAATAAGAATGGCAATTAAAAACGATGAACACGACAAAATAAAGAAAAAACTACAGATGCTCCCCGACTTACGTTCATTCATTTTACATTTTTTTTTTTTTTTTTTTTTTTAAATTGTCACATTTTGAGTTTAGCATGCTCTCTGTAGTACGAGACGTACCTACATAATACACTGACATAATGACGCTGACGTCGGCACAATCGACCATGCATACTCTGTTAAGCAAAGGGAGTTGTAAAATGAATGAAAACCGAATCCAGAAAAGAAAGAGAACTCTCTGCTCTGGTGGTGATTCACATCAGTGCAGGCTGAGTACTAAATGAGCATTCAATGGCACCCTTGCTCACTTGAAAGACCGGAAATCTGGATAACCCGCACTTTGTCTCAAGCACAAGCAAGTAAACTACTTTCGGTGGAGCGCCTCACATATTGTAAGGGTTGATTGGCTGTTTTAAGCTTCATGAAAAGTGACTCGACTCGGCATCATGGAAAGTGACCATCCGTCGACCATCGGAACCATTTATAAGCATCAGGATTGAATTATCGAGAATGTTAAAGGTTATATTTGATACTGTATTTGATATTTGATGAGTGAACTTGATTAAAATTTATCTATTTGAAATTATTTTGCTTGAATTTAATTTATTTGAAATTAATGTTGATATTATTTTACAATGTTATGTTTATAATAATTGATTTAGGGGTGTTTTATGAGGTACGGTAATGGTATTTATGGATGTATCGTATAGTATGAACGTCATACGCCACTGGAACATACAGTAACAACTTGCGTTTTTTTTCAACTTACGGTCGACCGAGTACCCTCATAAAACTAGATAAAAACAGTAGTGCCACTGGTTTCGTTGCAATTATTCACCAAGTTAGGTCCAAGACACACTATAATACATACACCTGAAGAACAGCCATAAAGTAGTCTTTCCATTTTGGATACTGTTATGATATTAAAATGCCGTTTCAGCGAATAAAATAAAGGTTATGAAGACGATATGCTCGTAAACAAAGCAGGCTAGTTGTTAAGGAAGATCTGAAATGAGCACACTGATTGGTCAGCTCGGGCTTGCACATGCGCAGTGCCCGTCACACGTTAACTTCCGGTTTACTTCCTGCTTCTGGTTTTACTGCATGCTGAATTTCTGTTTTTTACTTCAATAACAGTCATTAAGTTTATTTATAAGATTGTGAATACACAATTTCTGGAAAAGGAGAGTGAAATATCATCTGTGATGTCAAGCAGCATTAGTATAGATGTTAAATTCGATGCGAGAATTGGGCTTTGAAGATGCCGGAATGCTTGGCGTTCTTGAAGATTATTTCGCCGGTGAGTATTTTTCTCTGCATGCAAAATTTGATTATGAATTTTTTGATGTGTGTATAATCTTTTCTGGGCTGGACATGCTGGATCGTGGGTTGTTTAGTTTTGTAAAAAAATTGGTGAAGACCTGAAAAATACTGAAATGTTAAATTCTTTTTACAGATGAACAAACTGATTATGATGCCCGCTGTGTTGATGAAAATTTTGATGAAGAGGCATCTGTTAATAAAAGTGTGCATGAATCAGATTATTGTGTTTGTGATGATGTGATCCTTTCTGCTGAGCGGGAGATAGATTAAGATAATAATGATGAGGACAGAGTTGATGAAGCTTACTTGTTTCAAGAGATCAGAGAGTTTTGTTATATAGTTTTCTTAATTTCAGTGTGACTGTTTGAACCTGACAGTGTTTTTTTCAATCAGTATCATTTGAAGGCATTTTAACCTTTATATAACAGTCGAAAAGATACATACTGATTTTATTGGAATAAACAGAAATACATTTAAAAAAAAAAAAAAAAAAAAAAAAAAGTAATTTTTGTTCATTTTTGGGGGGTTACCACGGTGACTGATGGGTTTAAAAAGGGCGTGTCAGATTAAAATGAGGATGATTTCTCTCATCATCTCTTCCTAAAACTTTTCCTCAACATTGTTTTCGAAAAGCTTATATGGCTGAAATGCATAATAATGTTTCGAAGAAGGGCAATCTTTGTGCTCAGTTTTCTCTAAAATGTCTTTTGAAATTTTTAGTTGAAAGCTGACACAATAAATGGCATAGCTCGGTCAGTTTTCAAGGTATTGACAAACTTTTTGCTGCAATTTGCAGAGTTGGTCCTCCTCTATATGACTGCGTAAAAAGCTCATTTTTCGATGCAATAGCCTACTTTCGGTGAAATGGCTCACAAATGGACATTTTTCTGGAATGTTTCTTCACCATGATCGCATGCATCAATCAACTCCGAAATATAATGGTTAGTTCCTTGTTCCACACCATGTAGAAGAAGAAAAAGAATGATCCAAATCGCTGTCCATTTTTTAGTTACCTTACACATAAATAACTCGACTTTTTTTGGATGATGTAATGCCGTTTCAGGCTCTTCGTTATTTATAGAACTGACCTGTCGGAAGAGATTAGGGAAGTCGTCAGCGCTGTTGACCTTACGGATACCTTTCCCTCCCCCGCCTTCTGAAGCTTTGACCATCACCGGGTAGCCTATCTTCTCTGCAGCCTGTCAGCAACAACAAATATCTTGAGATATGCTGGCAGCTAACAGGAATGAGCCATACAGCATTAAACATATGAGAAAATAAGCTGTGGTGACCGTTGATGATACCTTAAGTCCGGCCTCTATATCCTGGATGCAGCCCTGCTCGTACAGCTCGCCGGGGACATTAACAATCCGTTTCTTCTGGTCACTTTCTGTCCAATCGACTGTTAACCCTGTGTGCAGAAATCCATAAGAGTGATTATTACATACAGTCAAACGTCCTCAAATTCTAGGTGGCTCAAGCTATTTCAACATTTTGTGGACTTGGCTCCAGCCATTTGAAAGTTTTACAGAGATCCTGCCCAAGCATCTATTTCAGGGTTTCATATGAATTCAGTCTAAACTAATTGAGCAGTTTGGGGTTTCCCCTCATGGATCATTTTCATTCCTTCACAGTGAGAGTCAACTGACCTGTTCCACTCCATGGTAGAGTGGGGATACCAGCTGTTTGGGCCACAATCGATGATGCGATCTTATCTCCCAGAGCCCACATTGCCTGACTGGGAGGACCTGGCAAAAAAAGACAAATACCATCAAAACAGGCAACTATTAGTCGTGTCTAATAATGTGATAATGTGGAATCAGGTGGAAGCACTGAGGAGACGTACCCATGAACGCAATGCCGTTTTTGTGTAGAAGTTCTGGTAGTTTGGGGTTTTCAGAGGCATGACCCCAGCCAGCCCACACGGCCTTGACAGAAAATCAACCAAAACACAACGATCCACAATATAACTTCACAGAATTTTACATGTACGCTTTATTTTCTAATGATGCTTGACAAACCCTATGAGCAATACCTGAACTGGAATACGCTTCGCAATGTCCAGAATAAGCTCGACGTTTGCGTAGTTATTATTGTTGGTTCCTCCGGGAACAGGTACATAATGATCAGCCATTTTGATGTACTCTGGGAAGAGAAAAACAGAATATATAGATGTTAAACTTTTATGTTTATCGATCAGTACATTTTGTACAGAATGGACCGTCTCCAGGTTAGTTTGTGTTGAGGCAAATGGAAAACCCAAATCAGCCTTGAAGAGACCTCGTCCATTCATATGAGGAGATGCTTCTCCTCTCCCGTTGCTAATCAGCGGTTCCTCCTGTATTAATTTAGGCCGTACAAAGCCAGACTCTACTGTATAAATTGACAAGATGTATTCAGCCAGGTTTCTGAATGGCAAAAATTCTTTCTCCATTCACCAGCTTGCATTGTTCACTCGCCTGCATTGGCCTTCAGGTCCTCAGGGGTGACCATGACAACAAATCGGATGGCGCGCTCGTTCCGAAACATCTCATACGCCCAGCGCCGGATGGAGCGCATGCACTTTACAGCAGCGATCCCATTATTAGCGATGAGCACCTGCGACACCAAAATTCATGAACATATTAAACATGGTTTCGTTCACGGTCACAGTCAAACTCAAGCCATTAAATTAGCATAACTTTCACTTTCAAAGTTACCTTGAAATTACCAGACCACCAGTACCAGTAAAAATATGGTCCGGTACATATGCTACCTGTTAGCTTTCTTTCCTTATTAGCCAGGTCATCATTTTCAGAATTTCCAATGTGACATGGGTTACCTTCTCGATGACTTTGTTTCCTCCAAAGCGGGTGACGAACTCAGCAGGTGAGGCCACTGTGAAGTCCCTGTGCAGGTCTGCACGTTTGCGATCACGACCCTGTTTCACCAGGTGCAAACCAGACATACTGGGCCTTTAAAAGAAATATACAAACAACATTGTTCCAGAAGAAATTCTGGATCCAGGAATTTTTTTTAAAGATTCTTTAAAAATGTTTTTTTTTAATGTCATATTTAAGCAAGACCAGCAACTACTGTTTTTTGTGGGGCTTTGGCCAAGGAAGACTCCATTATGCTTTGGAGATGATCTGGATCAAATTCTGGATCCAAAAGCTTTTTTAAAGAGCTCTTTCACATTGTGGATTAGAACAGTTTGACACTTTGGTTCATCGAGGGAGTTCTCGGCTTGGTGGAGGTTTGCACTCCTACTGCCTGTTTATTCTTCCACAAAACTCACACAGCAATAAAAATAAAGCACTGAATAAATTGTGAAAGATTCTAAAATACAGAGGTTATCAAACGATACATATTATATATATTACACACATACATATATACATACATACACACACACACACACACACACACACAGGTACCTCACTACAAGAGTCTCACCAAAAGAAAAATGCAGGTTATAAAACGCATTTTCCAAAAATTTTTGTCTCTGTATATGAAACAAGTTCACGCACGTTACTATTCAATCTTAAAAATTCAAACGCGCCATTCAAACATTGCATGAGCTGCTCTCCCATCAATGAGGTTCAAACATCCCGCCCCGCTGGCCTCCCATTGGCTAACAACTGAGCTGTCCTTCATGTCGCCTTCACTCGCGCGCCATCTTGGAAAGGTCCACTTGATGCCGGCTTGGACAGGCATCCCATTGGCTAGGAGGGATGACGCAGTTACCTCCCATTGCCTATTATGGAGCTGAATCCACCATGATGCTTTTCGTGTAAAGAACAGTTACTGTTTTATGCTTTATTTCTTGACTCAGGCTTTTAACCTTCCATAAACATTTCTAAGATTATAACTCTTCTAAGAAGACATGGTCAACACACACGCACACACGTGCGCACGCAAACCCACATGCGCGCGTGTGATTTCCGGTGCGAGTGAAAAGAAACGGGCTCGAGTGATATCGCAAAAGAATATGGTCAAACCCGTCTACCATCGGTTCGATATTGAAGCAGAAGGAGATCTTTAAAGGTATGCTTTTATCATTTTTAAAGGGTTTAGGGGGAAGTATTGGGAACCTTGGAACGAATCACATGTTTTACATGTAAAATGCGGTTAAATTTACGAAAAATGCAGGTTATAAAAAAAGGCTCTGGAACGGATTCATTTCTTAAAGTGAGGTACCACTGTGTGTATGTACACACACACACACACACACAAACACACACAGGTTACTGGTGTGTTGACATGCGTCTGGGATCACTGGCCCTCGCATGTATCTGCTGTTGCTTAACAAAGGTAGAAACCCTCCATGACAGCTCACCGGCCACCACAAGGCAGAAACATGCTGACTGACGGCTATGCAGCTACTCTTGTCAAAAGGGTTGTGTCAGGAAGGGCATCCGACCGAAAAACCTATGCCAAATCAAATGAGTGAATCATTCGCAGTGGCGACCCCTAATAAAGGGAACAAGCCGAAAGGAAGTCTCTCAGTGTGTATGTATGTATGTAATAAATAAATAAATATACATATACACACACACACATATACATACATACATATACATATATACATACATACACACACATATATACACACATACATACATATATATATATATATATACATACATACACATTATATATATATATATATACACACATGTATATGTGTATATATTAGTATCAAAGGTCAGTGGATATGATCAACTCTGTGCTCATATTGGCTTCTCAACTTCTCGGCTATCCGATTTTATACAGTGACTTCAACATCACTAAAGGGGAAAAATGGAAGTGGTCATGACTCGTTGTAAGGGTGTTTTCCATCATAAAAATTTTTTCAAAAATTTATTTTAAATTTTAAGAATTAGCCAACCCTGCCCCCCCCACCCCTTTTATAAACCAAAGTTTTTTTCAGAAATTACTACAGAAACTAGCTACCGGCAGCAGTGGTGGTCTAGTGGTATAGGGCGCTGGATCGCTGATCCAAAGGTTGGGGGTTCGAGTCCCACTTTCCACAAGGTTGTCACTGTCCCCCCCCAGTGCAGCTAACTGGGTTATCAAAGGCGGGCCATGTCTGTCACTGTCTATGGTGAGAGGTTCATGTAAAAGAACCATTGCTGACTTTCGTAAAGAGTAGCTGCAAAGTCGTCAGTGTGTTTCTGTCCCTTGCTAAAAAGGGTTGTGACAGGAAGGGCATCCGACGTAAAAAAAAAAACCTCTGCCAAATCAAATGTGCGAATCAGATGATTCACTGTGGCGACTCCCAAGTAAAAGGGAAAAAGCCGAAAGGAAGACAGACTACAGAAACTAGCTACCACTATCTTCACAAACAAACTACAAGTTCGTCTAATTCCACAAAAATTTTGAAGGACTGCATACCTTCAGGTGACCCGTTAGCTCAGTTAAAACCAGTCAGCGATGTGTATTTTATTGTCTAAAACATTATTTAAAAATTTTTAAATACATTTAACAGCATTTTTTTTTTTCACCAAATGTGGCTTTATTGGGCTTCTAAATGAACAGGCCTCCAGCGAACCAGTCAGCTCCATGCTAATCAGCATTGTTGATTTATGGTAATAAGCTAACCTTTAAAATGTTTTGAATTCAAGATTTGAATACAATAATAAAAAGCCATGTTTCATTTTATCCATTCAAAGGATGTGAAAAACTAGATACTGTATTCAGATCCCTCAGAACGGAAATGAATCAATAATTGTCAAATTGTCCATGTCACAAAAAGTTATTTGACCTTTCTCAGAAATACAATTTTTTTTAATGTGTTCATGTTCAATCTGAGAAATAAGAGTCAGTGTTAGATGTTGGATGCCAGTTTTACATCCATTAATAATAGGAAATTCTCAGATTTCTGTTTAACAGCAAAAATCTGATCCGCATTCAAAATGAATAGAAGTGAACTCAAAGAAAAGTTTGACAGAATTCATGCAGACACAATGGAGGAGGGAAGGAGCATGAAGAAAAGTCTTCCCTGCATGTGTGTGTGTGTGTGTGGTTGAATTCTGTGTGGCCTGATATTGTGCTGTTACATCATCGTCGGTATGCTAGTGTGTAAGAGGGCCCGCTGAAATCGAGACACAGCAATGCCTGTCCTCTGCAGGCTCAGGGCAGATGCTCCTGCCCACCAATAGGAAAGTGGTACAACACGGGGAGGGTCTCATCGTCCCACAAAAAAAAAAAATTGATGACTGACTGACTTTTTGTCCAGGAGCAGTAGCTACTACCTCAACTCCTGTGTCAGGAAACATTTCATATAAATCAGTTCCCATAGTTTCCAATAAAAACAGTAATAAATAGAATAAAAACGCTCCTCACACGGCTTTAAAGCTCAGAGTTTCCCGAATAATCAGCGTCACCTCACTCATCCAGAAGCTACACAGAGTGCTTGCATATACTTGTGCTGCAAACACTGCAGCATGAGATAATAAAGATCGGGAGACATGCCAAGCTGACACAGAGGCGGTCGAGGCAATCGAAACCTTATCTAAACAAGCGCAATTCAGACGTCTGCAGATCACGATGACACAAAGCAAACATTGCGACAAGGTCGCGAGGCTGACCTCATGCTGTGTAACGGCCCGTCCAGGCACTCGAAAGTGCTGTCCGAGCTCAGAGAGGACGGAGATGCCGAACGATCCTTGTCCTCGGTCAACAGCTCCGCCTTGCTCAGGGTCTCGTCCTCGGAGTTGTCCTCTGACACAGAGCCGAGGATGAAGTGCGAAGCGGCCGGAGGCTTCTCCGCTGCAGGATCTTGCTCCGCCATGGCCGGACGACACTGGCAGACTCCAAATACTGATGGGAGACAGAATGAGGGTGGAATTAATGAGATATTCAGAGTTAGATTCCGATTATACTACAAGTCTGGACTCGAGACTTAACAGTTGCGTAGAAAGTGCGCCACCCTTTTTTTTTTTTTTGTATCGTCCCTGTGGCACTAAGTCCAGTTCTGCAATTGCCTCTGGGATAAAATTTAGAAATGATCAACTCTTCAATGAAATATAGTCTGTCCTTTACACTTTAGAACACACCCACATCACCTGGTGTTTGAATCCCCGCCTCTTTTTGTCAGACCATATTCTGTGAAACTATTGAGTCACTTTGTAAAGCATGCTGGGATTTATTTATTGATTGATTAGTGCAGTGCTGCGATATTCACAGCGAATATTCTCTTTGTATAACAACATTCTTTTGGTTCTCTCCAGATGTTCAACTTCACATCTGCCTGTTATGAGGCACTCACAAGGAAGTGTATAAGCAGGGGTGGGAATGTCTCTCTTTCAGACAACACATTGCACATCTCCATTTACAAGCAATACAAGCAACCAACCAGCACTTTGATTACAAATGCAAAAGGATTTCGGATCAGGTTCGATACCCTTTACTACTGATCCAAAATGATGCAGTTCAATGTCCATACAACTTGAATCACTACTGATCCTACATCAGGGGCAGTTGTGGCTTGGTGTTAAGGTGCCGGATTCCCGATCCCAAGGTTGAGGGTTCAAGTCTCACTGTAAACAGTTGTCACTGCTGAGACCCCCCAGTGCAGTTAACTGGGTTATCAAAGGTTGGCCATGTCACTCACTGTCTGTGGTGGAAGGTTCTCTTAAGAGTAGCTGCAGCGTGTCTCTGCCCAGCGATGATGGCATCAGCCTCCCCGAGACCCTAATTAGAATTAAGCGGTTCAGAAAATGAATGAATTCATTCAACAAGGTACTAGAGAGTGAGCAGATGCCGGAGGAGTGGAGGAGAAGTGTGCTGGTGCACATTTTTAAGAACAAGGGAGACGTGCAGAGTTGCAGCAACTACAGAGGGATAAAGTTGATGAGCCATACGATGAAGTTACGAGAAAGAATAGTGGAAGCTAGACTAAGGGCAGAGGTCAGCATTTGTGAACAACAGTTTGGTTTCACGCCAAGAAAGAGCACCACAGATGCAATGTTTGCTTTGAGGATGTTAATAGAGAAGTACAGAGAAGGTCAGAGGGAGCTACATTGTGCCTTTGTGGATAAAAAGCATATAACAGGGTGCCAAGAGAAGAACTGTGGTATTGCATGAGGAAGTCTGGAGTGGCAGAGAAGTATGTTAGAGTGGTGCAGGACATGTATGAGAGATGTAAGACAGTGGTGAGGTGTGCTGTCGGTGTGACAGAAGAGTTCAAGGTGGAGGTGGGACTGCATCAAGGGTCAGCTCTGAGCCCCTTCTTGTTTGCTATGGTGATGGACAGGCTGACAGACGAGGTGAGACAAGAATCTCCATGGACTATGATGTTTGCAGATGACATTGTGATCTGTAGTGAGAGCAGAGAACAAGTGCAGGAAAATCTAGAGAGGTGGAGGTATGCCCAGGAAAGGAGAGGAATGAAGGTTAGCCTCAGAAAATCAGAATACATGTGTGTGAATGATAAGGACCCAGGAGGAACAGTGATGTTACAGGGGGCAGAGATAACGAAGGTGGAGGATTTTAAGTACTTGGGCTCAACAATCCAGAGCAATGGAGAGTGTGGAAAAGAGGTGAAGAAGCGTGTGCAGGCAGGCTGGAATGGTTGGAGAAAAGTGTCCGGTGTGATGTGCGATAGGAGAGTGTCAGCAAGAATGAAGGGAAAAGTGTACAAGACGGTGGTGAGGCCAGCGATGTTGTATGGCTTAGAAACAGTGGCGCTGAGGAAAAGGCAGGAGGCAGAGCTGGAGGTAGCGGAGATGAAAATGTTGAGGTTCTCTCTCTGGGAGTAACAAGGATGGATCGGATCAGAAATGAGTATATCAGAGGGACAGCCCACGTAAGATGTTTTGGAGACAAAGTCAGAGAGGCTAGATTGAGATGGTTTGGACATGTACAGAGGAGGGACAGTGAGTATATTGGCAGTAGGATGCTGAGGTTGGAACTACCAGGCAGAAGGCCTCGAGGAAGACCAAAGAAGAGATTTATGGATGTGGTGAAGACATGAAGGTCGTTGGAGTCAGAAAAGAAGATGCGGAGGACAGGGTGAGGTGGAGGCGGATGATTTGCTGTGGCGATCCCTTCAG
The DNA here is from genome assembly GCA_024760905.1 of Plotosus lineatus. NCBI lineage: Eukaryota > Metazoa > Chordata > Actinopteri > Siluriformes > Plotosidae > Plotosus > Plotosus lineatus. The sequence goes on from CM045740.1 coordinate 42,161,620, forward strand.
GGATCCAACATGATTCCTTTATATATTCCTTCATTTTCTGAACCGCTTCCAATTAGGTTTGCAGGAAGACTGGTACCCATCTCAGCCAACTCTAAGTGAGAGCAGCGTATACCCTTGACAGCTTGCTAGGCCATCAGTTTTTTTTTTTTTAACATTATACATACATACATACATACATACACATTATATATATATATATATATATATTGTGCACACACACACCTTTTAAAATCCAGTACGATTCATTTCAATGTCTACACAACTTGATTTCCACACCTATACAATTGGATTCATTGCTGGTTCAATATGACTCTTTTCCATACATTTGTCTCACTACTGTTCCAATCTGGTTTATTTTCATGCAGAAACAATTTCAGTCACTGCTGCTCCAATACAAGGAGGATTCAGATCTCGCTGAGTGCTGCTACCTTTTGATTCAGGCCTGTATCCACTGACCATCACTATTCAATACGATTCAGTTTGGAATTGATAAGCTACAGCATGATTCATTACTGACCAATTAGGATTAGAATGAAACCAATTTGATTCCCTACAAAGCCAATATGATTCAGTTCAGCACCAGTACAATTTGAAACCGAATACACAGTATTGGATCAGTTATGAATCAACCAGTGCCAGTCAGTACACTTCAATCTTCTACTAATTCAGTCTGATGTGCTTCATATCTGTCGACTGTGAGTGCTGTTCGATTCAATACGATTCAGGTTCGAGATAACCTGCTGATTTTGAGCTTTGACTTTTTTTTTTAAATCAGCAATTTCAAAACATCCCTTCAATTTCTGTATTTTGTCGAAGAATTTACATTCACTTTATTTTAATTCTATTTGTAAAGTTAATAATACGACACCTGTGCTGAATGAATTGTTATAATCATATCATTATATAATCAAGGGCGTCACTGTCGAAAGGTCCTGGTTTCGAATCTCAGGCTCGGTGTGGAGTTTGCATGTTCTCCCCTCGCTTGTGCAGGTTTCCTCCCAAATCAAAGGATGTGCACATTAGGCACACTAACTGGCTGTTCCAAAACTGTTTGTATAGTTGTAAGTGTGGGCTTGTGATGGGCTGGCGGGCTGTTCAGGGTGGACTTTGCTTTTGCCCAGTATTGGCTGTGATAGCTTCCAGCCTTCCCACAACCCTGATGAATAAGAGAGCTTTTATTAAATACCTTTTTCCTTGATCAAGTTAAATAATCCTAAGAATACTCCAAACTAAATTTTGTGAATATTATTGTGAATTAATAAAAAGGTGACAGGCTTTATCCCTTCCTGGCCAATCAGAATGTACAATTCAGCAGCGTCGGTTCAGTATGGGTACCGAATAAGCATGAGATGTTTGACTTATGAATATTCATAAGGAGTGGGCGGGGGCAACAAGGGCAGACTCAAGACTGAACAAATATCTTCAGAAATTAAGAAACCGATAAATACTTTGTGACCGGTAATCATTTCAAAATGTGTTGTATAGTTACAAAATTATATTTTAATACAATATTTACAATTTTAATCCTTTTGAAACTCAACTGCAGTGTCTTTGGTCACCCAGAAACCAAACTGAACCTGATAAACAAGTCCACACACGTGTCCCAGTAACTGGAAGAAAAAAGACACGAGCCCGGTTCGTTAGTTGATAACACTGTAGATAAAATATATCGCATTAAATAATTAATAAAATGCTGTTTGTTTACCTGTGTTGTCATTGTGCGCGCGCAGGGGATATGGGACGTGTTGAAGGTTTATAGAAAACAAACATCGATGATTACAGTCGTTTACACGGTTTTAACATTTGAACTGACACCAAAGCTGAATCTTTAATTCTTTGTTCGAGTTATAAAGGGTTTCTGGTTAATATTCACATTTTATTTCCATAAAATAAGACACGAGCTGATTTAAATCCCAGCTAATATCCAGCTAGCGCGTTTCTGAGGGAAAAAAGCTAAACTACTCACCGTCAGAAATGAGTCGGCAAGCTATCCTGAAGGGATATTTCCGACGAATTTACTATTTAAATATATATAGATATATATATATATTTATCTATCTCTACTTCTCGATAACATGTCTCCGACAGCCTCACTCAGGGTTGCCTTCACCGCCTCACTTGACAGCGACATCGCCGTGCTGTGATAAGGAAGCGTTATTTTTAACACACCCATATTCAACACTCCTGCCTGCCTCACTTCGATTGGTCCGATGCCTGAAAGCAAATCTATGATTGGACGCTTCGAGCAGTCAATCACTGAACAAGGAAGTTGTTGTCGAAATTTGGGTTGGAAAAATAACCAAGGCGTTAAAAAGCGAGGTTACTGCAGACCGTCGAACTCTGACCTCTAACGAAACTCACGCCGCAGATGTGAACCAATAGAATTGCGGTTCTCATTCAGGGATGGGGCCTTACATGCAAATAAGGAGAGGTGTAACCAATGAGAAAGGGGGTCTCCAGGTCCGCGTGTTCATGTGTGGTATCGCCTGATCCAACTGAAATCCATTCAGAAATTAAGACTTTTCAGACTGTTCCCAGAAAAGGGGGAATAATTGACAGCTACATCTTGCTGTCATTTTGAGTTTATGTTTCAAGCTTAAAATTTTTTTGTTGTGGCCTCATTGGCTAATCTTTCTGACTATTGCACAATCAAAAATATTGTCCAGTGAAACCAAGTGTAAAAGTTAGCATTTTGAAAATGGATTGCAAAAGTTTATATATTAAGAAACAACATAAAATAATAATAAAACAAAATAATCATCAAACGAACGCAGACAAAACAAATAACATATTAATATAATTATAGGTGGCATGATGGTGTAGTTGTTGGCCTCCATGCAGGAAGGTGTTGAGTTTGAATCCCGAGCTCTGTTCTGGTACTCCAGCATCCTCCAGCAATCCAAAGACATGCACATTGGGTGTGAACAGTTGTGTGCGTGTTGGCCTTGTTGTGGTCTGGTGAGATGTTCAGGGTGTACCCCACCTTCGCCCAGTGTCAGCTAAGATAGGCTTCGCCACCCTGATTGGATTAAGTGGTTCAGTGAGGAATATAATTGCTTCAATTATAATCATGAACAGGGAAGGAATGAAGCCGAAGTCGCTGCACATCTGCCTCACAGCAAGAAGGTTATGGATTCGATTTGCAGTTGGGGCGTTTCTGTGTGGAGTTTGCATGATCTCCCCATGTTTGTGTGGGTTTCCTCCGGGTACTCCAGTTTCCTCCCACAGCCCAACAACATGCACAGTAGCTTAATTGGTTGTTCCAAATCACCCCTACATGTAAATGGTTGTGTAAGTGTTGGCCCTGCGATGGCCTGGTGATCTATCCAGGGTGTACCACGCCCTCGGCGACCCTAATTAGGGGTTCAGAAAATGAGTGAAGGAAAGAATAGTGAACAGTCTGATGAAAACATTCAGATTAAAAGTTCAAAGGAATTTCTACCTTGTCAAACAAAACAAAAACACAGTTCAACAAAAGCGTGTGAGACTGGTGTGACCTATAGCTTATTGAATAAGTTATTTAAATTTATATACAGTAATTCAGCCGTGAGGGGGGGGGGGGTCACAAACCAGTGTCTCTCCCTCACGCCGGTCCCAAGCCCGGACAAATGCAGAGGGTTGCGTCAGGAAGGGCATCCAGCGTAAAACAAATGCCAAATAAAATATGCGAGTCACTACAAAGAATGTCATGAAGGTGGGAGGCGTGTCCGTAGGCAGAGAGAGAAGAAGAAAGGCATGAGTCTAGGACTGAAAGTAGGGACTTTGAATGTTGGAACTATGACAGGAAAAGGTAGCGAGCTGGCTGACATGATGCAGAGGAGGAAGGTGGACATACTGTGTATTCAGGAGACCAGGTGGAAAGGTAGCAAGGCTAGAAGCTTAGGAGCAGGCTTTAAGCTATTTTATCATGGTGTGGATGGGAAGAGAAATGGAGTAGGAGTCATCTTAAAGGAGGGGTTTGTCAGAAATGTTCGAGAAATGAAAAGAGTGTCAGACAGAGTGATGAGTCTCAAGTTAGAAATTGATGTTCAATGTTGTTAGTGCTTATGCCCCACAGGCAGGATGTGAGCAAGACGAGAAGGAGAGATTCTGGAGTGAGTTAGATGAAGTGATGCAAAGTACCCCCAGAGGTGAAAGAGTGGTCATTGGAGCAGACTTCAATGGACATGTTGGTCCTGGAAACAAAGGGGACGAGGAAGTGATGGGCAGGTTTGGTATTCAGGACAGGAACACAGAAGGACAGATGTTGGTAGATTTTGCAAAAAGGATGGAAATGGCTGTGGTGAATACTTTCTTCCAGAAGAGACAGGAGCATAGGGTGACTTATAAAAGCGGAGGTAAGAGCACACAGGTAGACTACATCTTGTGTAGGCGGTGTAATTTGAAGGAAGTCAGTGACTGCAAAGTAGTAGTGGGTGAGAGTGTTGCCAAACAGCATAGGATGGTGGTGTGCAGGATGACGCTGATGGTGAGGAAGGTGAAGAAGGCAAAGGCAGAGCAGAAGACAAAGTGGTGGAAGCTGAAAAATGAAGTGTCGGGTTGTCTTCAAGGAGGAGTTGAAACAGGCTTTGGGTAGTCAGGAAGTGCTTCCAGATGACTGGAAAACTACAGAAAATGTGATCAGGGAGACAGGGAAGAGAGTACTTGGTGTGTCATCTGGAAGGAAAGTAGATAAGGAGACTTGGTGGTAGAATGAGGAAGTGCTGGTGTGTGTACAAAGGAAGAGGTTAGCTAAAAAGAAGAGAGTAAACAGGAGTACAGGGAGACACAGAGTAAGGCGAAGGTAGCGGTGTCAAAGGACAAACAGAAGGCGCATGAGGACTTGTATGCTCGGTTGGAAAGTAAAGAGGGAGAAAATGATTTATACAGGTTGGCACAGCAGAGAAATAGAGATGGGAAGGACGTGCAGCAAGATAGAGTGATAAAGGACAGAGAGGGAAATGTATTGACTGATGACAGAAGTGTGCTGGGAAAATGAAAAGAGTACTTTGAAGAGCCGATGAATGAGGAAAATGAGAGAGAAAGAAGAGTAGAAGAGGTGACCGTTGAGGACCAGGAAGTAGCAAAGATTATTAAGGGTGAAGTGCGGAGGGCATTGAAGAGGATGAAGAATGGAAAGGCAGTTGGCCCTGATGACATACCTGTGGAGGTATGGAAGTGTCTAGGAGAGGTAGCAGTAGATTTTCTGACAAGAACATTCAACAAGGTTAGAGAGTGAGAGGATGCCAGAGGAATGAAGAACAAGTGTGGTGGTGCCTATTTTTAAGAACAAGGGAGACGTGCAGAGTTGTGGCAACTACAGAGGGATAAAGTTGATGAGCCATACGATGAAGTTACGGGAAAGAATAGTGGAAGCTAAAATAAGGGCAGAGGTCAGCATTTGTGAACAACAGTTTGGTTTCATGCCAAGAAAGAGCACCACAGATGCAGTGTTTGCCTTGAGGATGTTAATAGAGAAGTACAGAGAAGGTCAGATGGAGCTGCATTGTGCCTTTGTGGATCTGGAAAAAGCATATGACAGGGTGCCGAGAGAGGAACTGTGGTATTGTATGAGGAAGTCTGGAGTGGCAGAGGAGTATGTTAGAGTGGTGCAGGACATGTATGATAGATGTAAGACAGTGGTGAGGTGTGCTGTCGGTGTGACAGAAGAGTTCAAGGTGGATGTGGGACTGCATCAAGGGTCAGCTCTGAGCCCCTTCTTGTTTGCTATGGTGATGGACAGGCTGACAGATGAGGTTAGACAAGAATCTCCATGGACTATGATGTTTGCAGATGACATCGTGATCTGTAGTGAGAGCAAAGAACAAGTGGAGGAAAATCTAGAGAGGTGGAGGTCTGCCCTGGAAAGGAGGGGAATGAAGGTTAGCCTCAGTAAAACAGAATACATGTGTGTGAATGACAAGGACCCAAGAGGAATGGTGAGGTTACAGGGAGAAGAGATAAGGAAGGTGGAGGATTTTAAGTACTTAGGGTCAACCAGCCGGAGAAGTGGAGAGTGTGGAAAAGAGGTGAAGAAGCGTGTGCAGGCAGGTTGGAATGGGAGAAAAGTGTCCGGAGTGATGTGTGATAGGAGGGTATCAGCAAGAATGAAAGGAAAAGTGTACAAAACGGTGGTAAGGCCAGCGATGTTGTATGGTTTAGAGACAGTGGCCCTGGGGAAAAGACAGGAGGCAGAGCTGGAGGTAGCAGAGATGAAAATGTTGAGGTTCTCTCTGGGAGTAACGAGGATGGATAGGATCAGGAATGAGCACATCGAGGGACAGCACATGTAAGACGTTTTGGAGACAAAGTCAGAGAGGCGAGATTGAGATGGTTTGGACATGTACAGAGGTGGGATAGTGAGTATATTGTTAGTAGGATGCCGAGGTTGGAACTACCAGGCAGAAGGCCTAGAGGAAGACCAAAGAGACGATTCATGTATGTAGTGAAGCAGGACATGAACGTAGCTGGTATAAGAGAAGAAGATGCAAAGGATAGGGTGAGATGGAGGCAGATGATTCGCTGTGGCGACCCCTGAAGGGAAAAGCCAAAAGGAAAAGAAGAAGAAGATTTAAATTTCTATACAGTCTGTCTGTCTTCCTTTCGGCTTTTTTGCCTTTTACTTGGGAGTCGCCACAGCGAATCATCTGATTCGCACGTTTGATTTGGCAGAGGTTTTCACGTCGGATGCCCTTCCTGTCACAACCCTTTTTTAGCAAGGGACAGAAACACGCTGACGACTTTGCAGCTACTCTTTACGAAAGTCAGCAATGGTTCTTTTACATGCCTCTCACCATAGACAGTGAGAGACATGGCCCGCCTTTGATAACCCAGTTAGCCGCACTGGGGGGGACAGTGACAACCTTGTGGAGAGTGGGACTCGAACCTCCAACCTTTGGATCAGCGATCCAGCGCCCTATACCACTAGACCACCACTGCCCCTTAAATTTATATACAGTACAGTATATTTTTTCTCCCAAATTTTTTCGTCGTATCCAGTTCCCACCCACCAGATATTACCATCCCTATCACATGATCACCACCAATCAGGGAGGGTCAAAAGCATAGTCATGCCCGCCCCCTCCATGACATGCAATGCTGCTTTGGGTGGCACATGCAAATTTGTGGGCGGGTCTAACACAATTGAAGAGAAAGTGCTCACAGACAATTGGCTGATGATCGACTGTTCGTGACAAAGAAGTGAGTGTATATCCCCCCTCCCCCTCCCATGAGATCGGCTGATTAGCTCCCATAGACTCCTGGCAACGGATGGCTGTGTGCATCCACCTGGATTCGAACTTGCGATCTCTGGGTGAATAATCACGCACCTTCTCGATGCCACACTCAGGATCCGAAAATAATTTTCATCTGCAAAAAAATTAATTACTTCTGATTGCCAAACTCTTTAGCCTATCTCAGCTGACAGCCATTCATTTTCTCAGGTAGGCCTGTACCCATCTCAGCTGCCTCTGGGTGAGGGCAGGGTACACCCCAGACAGCACACCAGGCCATTGCAGGGCAATTTGGAACAGCCAGTTAGCAACCAATGTGCATGCCTTTGGACTGTAGACAGAAACTAGAGCATCCAGAGGGAACCCAGGACCTTCTTGCTGTCAAGCAGACGTGTTAACCTTGACCCACAATGGCGCCAGCGCCAAGCGACAAAATATGGCCAACCTTCTCATTCCACAAGCTAACAGAAGCATGACGTGCTCTGTAATCTCTGAGAAAATTAGATATTTATCATTGCTGAGGTGCCAAAGTAAAGGAACAAGAAGACAGGAAGTGATCTTGTCAGGAACTCTGATAAAGATTGCATTTGTAAATCGAGAGAGTTCTAAAACAGTCACTACAGGCCATGGGTTTGGAAACATTTCAGCACTGTTGCAATGAAACCTGATGCAATGAGATATCGCATCAACCCAGAAGCACTACTTGGATATCAAGGGAGATTTTGGCATTCATATCATATTGACGCCATCACACTGAACTTAGGAAGGACGGTGATTGGCAGGGGATCAGCATTTTGAACTCCTGAGCTACTCCCAAAATGACCATGCTGGCCTTGTTGAGCAAGACAAACAAGTCAACAAGTCAAACATTCATGTGTTTAGTATAATTGTACATTAATGGAAAGGCCCTTCACACTTCACCAAAACAGCTCTCCTGAATATCATGATCTTCTCAGTCTTCCACATGTTCGAGCGCCTTTCACCTGAGTTCACCCAGCCGTCCCATGCAGACAGTGGAATTTGGTCCAATTATTGTGTAAACAGTTTGATTAAGATATCGAAAACCTAGTGCAACCTTGTGCAACCTCGATTACAGGGTCAAGTTCAGGTCAAAGTTTAGCGATCATGCAGACATCACCTGTTCTACATGCACCAGTCAGCATCATCAAAACAATATAACTCAAACACATAATATTCGTACACAAGCACTTGATTTAGTTGATTTAAAAATGAAATAAGCCGAATTTATCGACCTTCAAACATCAAAATGGGAAATTTTGACTATAAATCAATAAAATCTATGACAAGCCAATAATTATAATAATTAATGAATTGTTGTTGTATCAGCCACCACTTATTTGTATGAGGGTAGTAAGTGGGCTGAGAAATAGGTCCCATCTGGGATCGGCCATGGGTTCCATATTGGCCCCAAGTCAACTGCCCACATAAATGAATTTCCCATTCGTAACCTAACTCGGATTTCCTCTGGCTAATCTGGTCTCCTCCCCAGTCCAAAGGCTATTTGGTTATCCTGAATTGCTCATAGGAGTGAATGTTTATGCATTGGTCCTGTGATGGACTAGCAAGCTGTTCAGGGTGTACACCACCTTTGTCCCGAGCTGGCTGAGATAGGCTTTAACAAGATTTAGCGGCTCGACAAATGAATATCCCAACTTGGTGAGACATGGTAGTCAATCTGGGATTGCATAAGTGGGGTGCACTCAACTGACCCATGTAGGGCCCCAGTTAAGATACCCATTCTGAACCCATGTCCACTTGGTTTCCATGTAGCCCAGGCATCACCCAAGTGGGTCACAGTTAAGATGCCCATTCTGGGGGGTCCAAGCCCACTCGGTACTCATGGAGCATAGGCATAACCCAAGTGAGGACCCTGTTAAGATACTCATTTTTGGCCCATCATCACTTGGCGCCCATGTACCCCAGGTGTAAACCAAGTGATGTCCTGTTAAGATGCCTATCTTGGCCCGTGCCTACTTGACCCGTGCCTACATGTAACTCAGGCATAATTCAAATGAGTCACAGTTAAGATGCCAGTTTTGAGTCCAAGCCCACTTGGTGTCAATATAGCCCATGGCCCACGGGCATCTTAACTGGGCCCCAAGTGGGGCCCAGTTAAGATACTTGTTTTAATCCCATGACCACTTAGTGCCCATATAGTCCAGGCATAACGAATGTGTTGTACAGTTACGATGCCCATGTTGGTCCCACATCCATTTGGAGTGCATGTAGCCCAGATATAACCCAAGTGGGGCCCACATACACATGTGGACAGTTGACATGGGGCCACTATGGGACCTATAGACTTAGACTTGATCTTGTTCGAAAGTACGAGCAGATTTTATTTAGGGAATTGAATAAATTCAAACTGGAATTTACATGTTTTTGGAAACAGTCAAGTGAAGTTGTGGTAAATGATCCGTATTCGCGGTGTTGGCGAAAAATTCTGGACCTGCAGAGGGAAAAGCCAAAAGGAAATCTCATCTCATTCAAAGAAAGATGAACAGACCACATTTCGAACATAATGGCGATATTTCGAGACACGTTCATGAAATTCCTTTCCGATGCCATCATACCAGAAAGTTTAAAATCCATACCATGTCCTTCCATGGGAAATATTTTGTATATCTGGTCATGCTTGTCATTCATGAACATCTTTATCTTCAAGAAAAACATGTTCCCCGAGGAACATTTAAAAAAATTGTATCACGTAAAGAAATTCCCTGCCTGGCCTTGAGTTTCGGGCTCGGCGAGAGCGTCCCTATGTGGAGTTTGCATGTTCTTCCTGTGCTTCTCACACGGGTTTCCTCGGAGTATTCCAGTTTCCTCCAACAGTACAAAAAACATGCACAGTAGACTCATCATTCATTTTCTGAACCATTTAATCCTAAGGCGTAGGATAATCATCTGATTCAAATTGCCCCGAGGTGTAAATAGTTATCCGGGGGGTATCCTGCCTTCACTCAGTGTTGGCGAAGAGAGGCTGGAGCTTTTATGGATTTGAGAGTGAAATAAAAACGTTTTGGCAGTGGCACATGAAGCACCAACTTTTTAACCCCCAAAATAGTTTCTATCAGATAAACATTGATCCATAGAGGAGAAAGAAAACAATGTGTTGGGTTGTGATGGATGTCAACGGGGGGGGCAAAGTAGCATAGTGGTTAGTTTGCTTTAGCAAAAGAGTCCAGGGTTGGAGTTGGCGAAGGTGGTCCTCCTGTGTTGTTTTGCATTTTCATATCTACTTCCATAGGTTTCCTCCAGGTCCCCTGGGTGTCTCCAGTCCAAAGACATGTTCATCAGTGTCTGTCCCAAATTTCATCACCCCGGGGGCAATCCGGAACAGACAGTTCGCCTGATGTACATGTCTTCAGACTGGAGGAGAAACCCAGGGGACATGTTCAGAGTCTACCCAGTCTTCGCCTGGTGTCGGCTGATAGACTCCAGCATCCCTAAAACCCCAGTAGGATTTAACGGTTCGGTGAATGAATGAGTGGGTAGACAGCTGGAGATTTTAGTCGAACTGGAAGTGAGAAGATAATAAATAAAGGAATGTTATCAATCGAGGGAAATTTTAAATAATATATTTTAATGAAGTCAGCACGGTGGCGTATGGGTTCGAATAAGGCCTGGGTTCAACTTCCAGCACGGATGTTTCTGTGTCAAATTTCTGCACTGGTTTCCCCCAGGTTCTTTGGTTTCCTCCCACAACCCAAAAGCATGCGCAGTAGTAAGCAAACCGGCTGTTCCAGGTCACCCCTGGGTGTGAGTGTTTGCTCTGCAATGGCCTGATGCACTGTCCAATGTGTACCACGCCCTCGCCCATATTTGGCTAAGATGGGCACCAGCCTCCTCCCCTTGACCTGAATTAGGATGAAATGATTCAGAAAACTAATGAATAAATGAATTAATACTTAAATTAAGATATTTAAATTAAATTAGATTTAATCTCAAATGTTTTCATTCTGTTTTAACTGATTTTGGATAGAGGCAAATTAGAAATTACATTAAAATCTCATTAGTGGATTAAGTTGTCAAAATAGCATCAAAGAACCCCCCCAATCCCCCCCCCAAAAAACAAACAAACAAACAAACAAACGAACAAAAAAACCACACACCCTCTGCACGTGTGAAATCCAATCCATGGAAATGTGGTAAATGGAGAAACTGGAAGGATTATTAGTCAGCACTGACATCTAGCGGTCATTTGTGATAGAGCAGATAACCTCGAACACTGTCATAAAACCTTCTTGACTCGAATTTTTGCCAAAATAAACTTGTAGGAATTGAAATATGGTGGATACTACACTTCCATTTTTTAATACTTAAAAAAAACCATCTAAAAAAAAAACAATTCACAACATTATTCACAACATCATAGGTTTGAATACACATATTGATGAATTTCTAATAATAACCAGTAGGGGACAGCAGTGTCTTCTAAAGATGAGTTTGTGCCTGTCATTCCATAAATAAAAACCATCTGTAGTCAGGAAGGCCACTGTTCGAGTCTATCATTACACATTTGTTGTTAACTGGAGAGTTGCTCTGGAATAGTTATGCTTGCTCATGTTAGCTGATGAAGCCTGTGTAGTCCCTACAATAATCTCTTGATGAGGTCAATGTCAGGTCAAGACATTTACACTTTGACTCTAAAAACTGTATGTTGTTGAAAAAAAAAAAGGATAAAAGAACAAGGCACTTGGTATGCAAAACTTATTATTGGAATCATTCATTTTCTGCAATACTTAATCCTTCTCGGGTCATAGGAGGGCTTGGACCGATCACACTGGACTCTCTGGTGGGGGGTTTTGGGGGGAGTGTCGGCAATGGACACCCGAAGAAGCTTGTCAGTCCATCGTAGGGCTATTCACACTTACTCTCACAACTTGCGACAATTTGAACCAGCCAGTGAGCTTGATGTTCCTGCATTTGGATTGTGGGAGGAAACTTTAATACCGAGAGGAAACCCACACAAGCATGAGGAGAGCATGCCAAACTCCACACAGAACAACCCCCCCCCCCCCCACACACACACACACACACACACTAAACCTGGGATTCAAACCCAGGACCTTCTTCCTGTGAAGTGGACATGCTAACTAACCATTACATGTGGGGTACAAACAAATACGAATCAATCCAGGCTACTTTTTGTTCGTGATCATAGATGCGTACAGATAAGTAGAAGATACCTTCTGTGCCACAAAATATGTTCTTTTTTTTGTTTTTGGTAAATACAGGTTACTGAGTTGGCAAAATCACTTTGTCAAAGACCCAAACCGTCACCTTTAGCTGAGACGAAATGTTATTGGATGGTTAAGAACATCCCAGGAACCGCCACAGCCCGACACTGACATAAACTCAAAGCTGCGAGAAGGTCACTGAGTGTCACTGTTGACACTGGAGTCAGTTTTAATGAAGCACAATTTGGATGACGTCAGAGTGCTGCTTCTTCTTCAAAAATTATGAAATGTTCAACCAGAAATCTGCCAGATGGTGGCGTAGTGCTTACACATCCCCACTAGGAGAATTGGATCTTTCATCTACAGTATTACTGTCCCAAGTGTGAATGTGTGAATGGTTGTGTGTGTGTTGATCCTGTGATGGACTGGCAAGCTGTTCAGGGTGTGTCCCACCTTTGCTGGGGGTCGGCCAAGATAGACTTCAGCATCCCTGTTGCCCTAGTAAAATGCAAAAGTCAATTGCAACACTTGAAAATGTGGGAAAGGTTTTCACACCAATGTGAATTCAAGGGCGGCACAAAAGTGTCGTGGATCGCAGGGCCGCCTCACACCAAGACGTTTCTGGGTTTGAGTCCTGGCTTGGCCATTTCCATGTGTGAGTTTGTATGTTTTATTTTCACTTTACTATGTTAATTCTGTAAAGGAAATTATTTCCTCTGCATTTAGCACACACACACACACACATTGAAAGCACCCGGAGGGCAGTTGGGGGTTGGGTGCCTTGCTCAAGGGCACCTCAGCCATGAATGTGGAGGAAAGGGAGAAGGTGCAGCTCACCCCCCCCCCCCCCATCAACACACATTTTCCCCCATCCACATTTGTTCTGAATCGAACCGGCCACTTTCCGTTCCGAAAGCCACTTCTTCTATCATTAGGCTCCGGCTGCCCCGCATGCTGAGGAAGCCCTTTGCTTGCGAGGGCCTCCTCAGGGTGTACTGGTTTCCTCCTACGTTCCAAATACATGCAAATGTGGTGAACTCAGGTGGACGTGAGTGCCAATGGTAGTGTGTGTTGTCCGTGCAATCGTTTGGCAAGCTGTTCAGGGTGTTCCCAATGTCAGCGAAGAAGGACCATGACCCTAGTAAGTGTCAGCGGCTCAACAAATCAGTGACCGTAAATTCAAGAGACTCTTTTACATAGAAGAATATCATGTCGGGAAATGTTTTGGTCCCAGTAGTACCCACCTGTATTGCACCAGGAATTCCTGATGATCAGGTTGGCTTCACGGGTGCAGTACATCGCAGGTGCTCCAGCAGTAGTCTCACATTTGGCCTCAGTGCTGCGAAAGTAGCTCTCTCACACCTTCACCAGACTTTGGCTTTGAATTGCAGGAAATCAAGTGGCTTGTAACACAAACGCCGGCGCGGTATCACGGGCGCGAGTGAAAAGAATCTGTGTTAATGTGCTCGGCCATCACACAGTGGAACATATTGCTTACAACCGGCACAATGACTCCGAGGTGACTTAGGTTACGCGTTCCTGCCAAGCGGCGGAGTGTTACAGCGAGAGTGCAAGACACCATACTGCGATAAGAAGAGGTGGAATAGTGGACTCGGCTCGGATTTCAGCCGTCATGCAAAAGATGCCGACGGACGAGCTTGAATGAGGTTTTTGATGCACAATTCCAGCTTAATTAAAGTACTTTGGCAGTTTTGCAGTGGTCTGAAAGAAGACGTTGGGGATTTGACCGAAAAATACCGAATAGCTGGAGAATTAAACACAGGCCTGATGACACTGCGACATTTAAAGCTCGACGACAAACAAAAATTCTCGATAAATGTTGGGATAAAAGTGTTCTATTATGTTATTCTCAAGAATAAACTTCTCATGGCTCAGAGGAAAGCATCACATGCACTTGCCGTGGTGAAGGCGCCAGCCCCCCAGTGCCCTCAGGTCTGCAGGTAGTGTGAGATTTCACACGCTCGAAACATGGCACGGACTCTCTCGTGTCAGAGTAGCAATGTTCAGAGCAGCAGAGGAGAGACAAAAACGCAACCATGTCCTCCAAGGCCAGTAGATAAGTGTCAGGCTACCTGGGGTGACTTTTAGAAAGTGAGATGAAGTCAGCCGGCATACATGGCCCTGCTGGAAAACATTCAAGGTGCCGTGCTTCTTAAATACGGTGCACATGCAGAATGCTATGTTTTGTGACTGGAACTCCTAGTGAACATGAGTGGTACGTTCCAGACCTGTCAGTCTTCGCCAGAACTTAGACGATCTCCAGCAATTCTGGCAATAAGGGGGGGGGGGGGGGGGCAGGCTCTCAGAACGAGCTTGTAATAGATACCCTTATGTCAGCCATGTCTTGCAGCCCCTCTGCAAAAAACAAGGACTCCCATTCACATCACCCTCCCTCCCCCTGCCAACTTTCCATGAATAAGTAATCATTCCATCGCGGAGGCAGGCAGTGCACTTGGACCAAACCATTTTATATGGCAGCCGCGAGTAAGTCGATCCCTTCCCGGTGGAAACAGAGCCGGTGAGTGGCACGACTTGAGGAGGCCTGTAACCCTAGCTGTGCCTTTCGCTCTTCCCTTCTCTGTTTACCTGTCACATCGGGCATGCTGCCTCATCCATATTGAGTGGCAGCTCACGTCGCCTTCCGCTTAATGACACGTTGGAATATTTAATCGCAAACAAGATTGAGAAGAAGCAAGTGGCGGTAACCGGAGATGCACCTTTTCACCAAGAAATCGAAGGCTAAGAAGGCAGTTTGATCCCTGCCTATTGTACCCGCGGCACACGCCATAGCTTAACATTTGCTTTGGCAGATATAAGCTTTCAAGTTCTGATCGAGTAAAGAAATGGATACGGGCAAATGAGGAGGCATCAAAGGCTTTGGTTTGTTATTTGGGAGATTTGGGAGAAAAACTTACAATAATACCAGGTTTGCTCGCTCTGTCTTCCCAGGCGGTGCTCAGGCAAATGAAATGGATTGGCCCGCGATGATAAGGAGCGACAGTCACAATGACACTTGCTGTTTTAAGAAATGCTCAGAAACATTCAGTTCATTATCACTGAGCTGTCGAAAGATCTTCATTGTTGTAAGCGATCAATATTTACGAGATTTGACAAAGAATTCATTCTGGTGGTGAAGTGGTCTAGACATCTGCCTCATGGCAAACCGGTCTTGTGTTCACATCTTGGGTTTGGTGATGGTGTTTCTGTGTATTGTTTGCATGTTCTCCCCTTTCATTTCCTCAGGGAGCTCCGGATTCCTCAGACAGTCCAAGGACATGCACCTTCAGTGAATCGGCTGATCTGAATTGCCCCTAGGTGCAAGCATAAGCATGAATGGTTGTGCGTAGGTTACTCCTGAGATGGACTGGCCAGCAGCACTGTACACGGTGTACCCTGTTTTTGCAGTGTCAGCTGAAATAGACCTCCCCATGACCATTCTTCCTGGGACAATCGTGTGCAAATCAAGTGGTTTGACAAATGAATGAATGAATGAATGAATGAAATGGACGGATGGATCGATTTTTGTATTAATTTTAAAGCCATTGAAATCATTCGTTCATTCCTTTTCTGATTGGCTTAATTCTCATTAGGGTTGTGGGGAGGCTGGTGCTCCTCTCAGCCGAATCTGGGCGAGGACAGAGTACACCCTGGACGGCTCGCAGGGCAGAAACATGAAAGTCTGTAATGGTTCTTTTACATGAACCCTCTCTCCACAGGCAGTGAGGGACATGGCCGGCATTTGATAACCCAGTTGGCTGCACTAGGGAAACAGCAGTGACAACCCGATGATGGTGGGGTTTGAACCCCCGATCTTGGGATCAGTAACTCTACAACTGTGCCATCACTGCCCCCTATTGTAACCAAAAAAAAAAACCTAAAAGAAAAGGCAAGACAAAACCTTCCTATGTTTCAGTCATGTTTCAGTTCCTAGAGAGTTTAGCCACACGTGGAAAATACCAAGTGCCATTTCCTGACTTAAACCAGAAGCAGTTCTTCACATGTTCCCCTGTGACGGTTCTATAATGTCTCCATGCTAATGTACCCCAGGCCCTCTTTTGAAGCCCCTTTAAACCAGTGTGAATGAGCACAGTGTCGGCAACATCATGGTAGGCGTATTGCTTTCACTAGAGAGGTGATAAGATATGGTGAGCTATCGCACACCCAAGAGCGGCGGCACTCAAAGGACAATGGCTGCTGCACTTTCTCCAAAGATCCACTTACAGCATAGTTGTATGTTGGGGCTCCAGCTCCACACTGATAAATACTGCATTCTGCCATGTTTGCCATTAATAATTCACTTTCTTTCCAGCTGCCACTCTCGCTTGACAAAAATTGCCTTGCATTTGGGTCCCTCATGGTTTCAAGTGTCTGGGTGATGAAGCGAATTAATGAAAAGAGATGGATATTGGATATTTTCCATTGTCTAAAACACAAGGACTGATCTGATCATTCTCTGTGAATGATGGCTCGGTTCAAGCAACCGCTCAAACTCTTAGTCAAAGATATTATTGATTTTCTTCTGCTTGTGATAAACCCAGCCATCAAACCAGAGTTGGAGATGTTTTCGCTCTGCACTTGACCTCTTGTGCTACATTTCTGAATCACTGAAGATGAAGCTATGACTATGGTTCAGTAGCGTGGAAAACCCATGCAGTGAGTCCACCACCTTGTAGATCGATACTTGTCTCCAGAGATCTTTTGGCCTCTGATATGAGGAGAAAAGTCAGTGATCTTATTGAGGAGCTGAGAGTCCTGTGCATGCTCACGGGGATGAGTTGATGGGGAGAGTTTAGAGCTCCGTGAAGAGCATCACTAATACCCTGCTGGAGGCTCTGCTCGTGGAATGGAAAGCTGGAATGTCCAACTGTGGCTATATGACTTAATATAAAGATTGAAGTGGTGGCATAGTGGTAAGCACATCTGCCTCGCAGCAAGCCGGTCCTGGGCTCGGCGAGAGAGTTTTTGTGAGGATTTTGCTTGGGCTTCCTCCAGACGATCCAGTTTTCTTCCCCAGTCCCAAGATTTGCAGATTAATCTTATTGGCTATTCTGAATTACCTGAAGGTGTGGGTGTGACTGAATGGTTTGTATGTTTGGCGAAACTTGGTGAATGGAATTAAAGGGTTCAGCAAATGAATGAAGAGTAATAAAGGTTGAGTTGCATAAAAAGCAAAAACGGCCTCAAATTACATTTATATTTACAGTTATGGTGTTTGGCAGACCTCTTTATTGCAAGTGACTGACAAAGGCACCACTTGGTTGGCTCACACTTGAGTTGTATCAGGTACTTTTCCCTGGACAGAGTCTGCGGTGCAGACCCAACACCTGCTGAAGAGATCAGATCTCACAGGTGGTTTGGAAACAAAGCAAAAAGAATCAGTAGATAGGACTAGAAGTTTGGACTGAGTTCTTAGCCTTGTACTACAACTACAAGAAAGTTGACGGAAAATTTATGAACGAATGTGTGTTGTTTTATCACATCACTTGCAATTGTGGTTGGGAAAAAAAAGAGCATCGACATAAAGCTTCAATCATCCACTCAAAGCCTGACAGCGACATTTTCCCGCTCGCTCGATGGTGGTAATTATAGCTACCCAACGAGAGATATAGTTAGTTCCAAATCTTGCCCCTGAGGAGTTGGGTCAGGTATCTGTACCTAACTCTACAATAAGGAGTTTTATTGATCCCTGATCACGCAAAGTACGCAACATTAGATTGATACAATACTGTGAAGAATAACCAATTGAAAACGTAATTTGTGGAATAGATCCATTTTTTGAAGTCATGTGGTTTTCTGAACTGCTTTAACCTTTGGATGCCATTTTGGCAAACTCCTGGTGAAGTCAGGGTACACCCTGAAAAATTCACAAGATCATTTCAGTGTAAAACGCCCACAACCATTCATGCTCACAATCACAGCTATGGGTAATCGAGAAAATCCATCCATCCAGTTGTCGTGGAGGCAACAAGTCTGGATGGGAAACCCAGCATCCAACTCTCCAGGTTCTCCTTCGGGATCCTGACATCTTCCGAGGCCAGACAGGATATCTAATCCCTTAAGCAAGTTCTAAGGTGTTCTGCAGCCCTCCGCTCCAAATTGGGCAGAGCTGTAAAACATCTCAAGTGAGGTGACCAGGAGGCATCCTAATCAGATGCCTGCACCACCTCAGCTGTCTCCCGAAGATGTCAAATGGCTCTTTCCTGAACTCTGAACTGAGCTCCTCACTGTCTTTGGATTGTCGGAGAAAACCAGAGCACCTGGAGAAAACCCATGAAAGTGTGTATGGAGAGAACATGCAAACTCCGTATAGAAACGCCATTGCCGGACATGCTTCAATGCGTGACCTTCTTGCTGTCAGGTGAGAGTGCTAACCAATACACCACAAGCTCATTTATTGGGATCTTAATTTAGTTCCTGTTCACTTGTCAGGGTAGGAAGAACAGGTCCATCCCAGTTCTTTAAAGAGCTTGTTTAAGCGTGACAGGAGGACCTGAGGGAAAACACCCTGCTTTTCCACCTCAGTGCATCTAGGCCAGGACACTCAAACTGCATCACATTTTATTTTTGACAGCTCATGCTCATCACTGGAAGTGTCCCTCATGACGCCCAGAGGGTGGAGAGTCAAAAGTGCGTAAGTAGGGACCAATTTAAAGTTCTCAGAAAAAGACGCGATCAAGTTCATGTTCAGCTCTGCATAATGACATAGGTATAAATGTTATAGAACACCCCCCCCCCCATTCAACCAAGGTTCGTCTTGGGAACCCATTCCATTGTTTCTATGCATTTTTATATAGTAAAAATATCTTCTTATGACAATAAACTTTCACATTATAAAATTATCTTCAATTTCCCTTCTCTTATGGTATTTCCTTCTCCATAACATAAGGCTTCAGAGATAACTAAACCCAAACATAATAAAAGTTTGCATGCATCGGGTATGTATGTCTAAACCAATCAAAATGGACTACAGTATTCTTATTTTATCCTCACTCACTTACTCACTCCTTCATTCAGTTTCCAAACCTCTTATTTCTATTAGGGTCACGCAAAGGCTGGTGCCTATCTCTGCCGACTCTGGGTGCACCCTGAAGTGCTTGCCAGACCATTCATTACAGGTCCAACACACAGACCAATTCACAAAAAAAACCTCAGTGGACAGAAGAGTGCCATTGTACTGCAAAAAAAGTGGGGCGGGAATTAATTTGAAGAAAGAGTTCCATCGAGAGGTGTGCATTAAATGTATATTATATTATATGTACACATATGCAACCCGTCACATCAAAGTGGATATTACGATCTAAATGATTGAATACTTTGTTGATTTTTAAACGCAATTTTCTCCAAAGTTGCATATAAAGTCTGAAAATTCACAATTTGCGAGAAAATATGTTATAAATGTCAGTATCATTTTAAAGCTCAGGATATCATAGGACATATAGAAACATGCAGACACTTGTTTATGTTTGTAAATGTCACGAATACAGTATTACAGTATGTGTGTCGCATTATTTTATTCAGAAGTAAAATTGTCCGCGATGAGAAAAACCTTACTGGTAACTGTCTATTTTCTTCATGGCTGGCATTCATTCATTCATTTTCTGAACTGCTTAATCCTAATTAGGGTCACGGGGAGGCTGGCACCCA
This sequence comes from Plotosus lineatus, assembly GCA_024760905.1. NCBI lineage: Eukaryota > Metazoa > Chordata > Actinopteri > Siluriformes > Plotosidae > Plotosus > Plotosus lineatus. Next base: position 42,181,697 of record CM045740.1, read on the forward strand.
TCTCAACCAATTCTGGGTGAGGAGGGCAGGGCACACTCTGGACAGCTAGGCAGGCCATCTCAAGGCCTACACTCACACAACCATTCATACTCATACTCATACACCTAGGGGGTGATTTGGAACAGCCAAATAACCGACTGTACATGCTTTTGGACTGTGGGAGAAAACCGGACAACCAGAGGAAACCCATGCGAGCACATGGAGAACATGCAAACGCCACACAGAAACACCCGAGCTGGGAATCGAACCCCCGAATTAAAAATGACAAAAAAGTAGACGAAGAAGACGACCAATGGAACACTTTACCTGCAGAGCTTTACACACTGCTTTCAAGTATTATTATTATGGGATATCCCGTGCAGCAGGTCCACCTCACAGCAAGAGGGTGTTTGTTTATGTGTGGGGTTTTCACGTTCAGCAGGAGCTTGTGTGGATTTCCTCCAGATACTCCAATTTTCCCCACAGTCCATAAACATGCATATTATGCTAATTGAATGTTGCCAATCATTCTTAGGTGTGAGAGTGATTGGTTATTTAAGTTTTTTTCCGTGCGATGGACTGGCGAGCTTTCCAGGGTGTACCTCAACTGTGCCCAGAGTTGGCTGGGCTGGGTGCCAGCCTCCCCGTGACCCGAATTAGACGAATTAGGATGAAGTGGCTTAGAACATGAAAGTATTAATGAATGAACAGATTCCCAATACATGGGTCTTACCCCAGGGTCTTATTGGCGGGGGGGGGGGGGGGGGGTGTGCCTTCTCTGTGACATCATGGTCTCATGATTGGTCTCCACTCTGATGATACCACCCTGGGACATCCACCCTACAAAGCTTTATAGACCAGCTTTGAGTTATTTTTAACAGGCAAAGAGGACAATCCTCGAAGAATTTGTTCACTCTACATCCATTGCAGTACAATAACGTCCAGTATTTGGTATAACCTCGCTACCACACTCTCTCATCACTCACTCACTCCAGTCATTTGACAAACTACTTAATCCTATTATTGGGGCGGCTGGAGCCTATCTCAGCTGACCCTGGGCAAAGGTATGAAACAATACCCTGAGCAGCTTGCCAAGCCAACAACACACATGCCATAGCTACTATTCACGCTTACAGGCAATTTGGAACAGCCAATTAGCTGGATGCATGATTTTGGACTGTCGAAGGAAACTGGAGTAGCCAGTGCAAATCCATACAAGCTTCATTCAGGAATGTCTTAGACAGGGACTTGAACCTGGTAACTTCTTTCCGTGAGATGTACATGTATGTGCTAAACACTACGCCACTGTACCACCCCATCCATCGACATCCCCGAGTGAAAAATTTTGTTTGATGTAATAGTGTGAGACAGTTATACCAGGACCTGGAAGCCCTCCTGGAACCTACCTTCAGGAGCAGGTGTGTTTTCCGTTCTGCGCTTTTCTTCCCAACACATGTAAGTGTAATACAGTCCTGCAGCCACAGTTACACACACCACTAAGCCAAGAGTATTTCTGACAATCTCCAGCATTCCATCCCTCCCGGCTGATTATCACCAAAGACTGAGCCTCTATTTATGCTCTTTAAGAGTCAATGTTTTCCCTGTGATGTCACCTGTACCATTATTAAAGGATGTCCCAGTGCAAAATCCTCTTTCCTCAAGACTTAATGAACCATGACCAAAAACCTACTAATCAATGACACTGAAAATCTGGATCCAGTTCTATTCCACTTCTTTTTCCAAAGATTCTGAATGAAACTCACTGATGTACCCCGAGGGCTTATTGTTGGACTTTAAGGTAGCTTTATGTACATAAATAGGTCCAAAAGGCTCAAATAAGTACCCGAGCAATATATTAATGGTACAAATAAGTATGAGATTGCTAACCAAGTGACAAGCCGTACCCAGAGCGGCACAAAAATTTACATACCACCCTGAAATCTTCCATCCATCTGGCCATTTATTTGCCAAACTGCTTCATCCTGCTCAGATCATAGGGAGGCTGGAGCCTGATTGGGTGAAGATGGGCAGCTTGCCAATCCAACACACAGATAACGATTCGCACTCGCATCTAGGGGCAATTTTGAACAGCCACTTAGCGTAATGTGTATGTCTTTGGACTGGAGGACGAAACTAGAGTTCGTAGAGGAACCCCATGCAAGCATGTGGAGACCATGAAAACTACACACACAGAATTGCCCTCGCCAATTCCAGAACTTGAACCCAAGACCTTCTTGTTGTGAGCGGGATGAGTTATCCGTTTGTAACACCAGCTTGATATAGCTGTGCTAGATTTTATACTAGGTTCTAGAGGAGTAAAATGAATTGTGGAGATTTGAATTTGAACAGCCGGCAGATTTATTACAATTAACAATACTACAAGAAACAGTGCAAACAATATTGTAGAACTTTCTTTACAAATTAAAAATAAAATAAAATAAGCTTAATCTCTAAGGTTTGATTCGTGTGAACCCGGGAGTCTTTTCCAGGATTGTGATCCGTTTGGGATAAAGGTGTTTTTATCTGTTCTTATCTGGGATCCTGTGATTTGAAGTGGTTGGGTCTGTAGATCTACTCTCGCATCCAGAGAACAGTTGGCCACACTGCTTCTGGATCCACCAAGAGTTCTCACTGGATTTGGCTCGCCATCCGTGTCCGAAACCAGCTTCAAGATCAAATCCAGATCCACTAAAAAACCAGTCTGCACATGCAGTACAGACACAATGAATAAAATATTTAACAACAACAATTCCTAAATAAAATGACAAAAGTGCATGAAAGGCACTGAATGGAATGTAATACAAAACAAAACAGCTTATCTGCACTACTTTAGTGCATTAGCAAAAGTGCTTTCAACAAAACATTTAGAAAAATAAAATGTAAGATTCATTTTGTGCACAGCACAATCTTTGTTATGTACTCCGACTGGTCTTAGCTTTTTAAAGACAAAAATAGTGCACACAGCTTTAAAAGTCACCACGTGTAAAGTTAGCATAGGTTCACCACGTGTAAAGTTAGCATAGGTTCTTAAACTAGCTTCATATTGCAATGACTCACCGGAGTTTCCAAGAAAACAAACTCTCTCCACCCGGTTCGATTGAGAGAGAACAAAACACATACAAGGCTCTGAAAAGCACACAAACTTAGTTAAACTTGTTAAAAGTTCACTTAATCACATTTTTTGATCGTTGACTCACTCGTGTCGCTTTTCGAGGGCTCTGTATGCGTCCTGCTCTTCACGCTCTCTGCTGCACTCTCTGCTGGTCGCATGCAGCACGTGCCTATGATGCTTTCAAGGGGACTAGGAAACTAGTGCTTTCAGGGAGTGTTGGAAACTAGGGTTTTTTTCCAATAAAATTAGTAACCATGTGTTTACCTGTGTTACACCTTACACCACCGTGCTGCCAGACGCCTTCCATAAAGTGCTAATAAAAGTCTTCTTCGTCTTAACAGTTTATTTCTTTGCTGCATAACAACTTTTATTTAAATCCACCCCACAACTGTTGTCCAAACTTCAATCAACACCAACTCCTGACTTTTTTCTAGCCATCTTTGTATGTGGTGCTTTTTTTTTTTTTTTTAGCTTAAAAGACTTCACCCATCAAATCAGAGGAGGCCTCATTGATCTGACTGAAACAAGACTACTTCAGTCCACACACATTATGTCCAGCTTGGTGCGTAGCCACTTGACTGAGAAGCATATCTTTGGGCTAAGGTTGTATCCTGATAGCATGAGCAAGTAGAAAAACAAAAACGACAACAACAACAAAAAAAGCATTTGTCCACCGACATTTCTCCGCACCCCTTTAGCTCATACTCTCACACACACTTCACATTTGATGGATCTTCGCCAATGGGCAGTATTGCCATTTACACATATGTAAGCTGTCGAACTGCATCGGGTGGCGCTTTCAGATAAGATCCGAATGGCACATCCCCCCAAGGATCCTGGCCTTTTCTGTTTGGTGACAGCATCTCTAACACTAGTCACGGCAAGCCGGTGGTGCCACGGGAGACAGGAAAGTGTTGGCCTTCAACGGACTGCTGTTGGACTGACTTTCCGCCTGACTGCACATCCGGGTCTAAAGATTGGGATGTCAAGATTTATTTGCAACTCACACCCATGCTGCGGTGGCCATTTTTAAAGTGGATGGGAAGCAATAATGGCATGGATCTAGTGGAGTGTATGTAAATGATGCAGTGCTTCATATGTCAGCTGTCATCTCCTCTTACCATGTCAGGACTTGCATTCCACTGTGAGTTAAAGCCTTTGGGCATGTTTTTTTTATTTATTATAAAGCATCAAAGTACAAGCACATTATATCTATGACTGTCAAATGATGATGTTCTATAGTATCACCCCTTCATATGAGTAAAAGAATGGTAGACTTCACCATGTTATTCCTTGAATTATAAATAAACAATCACATGCACTAAAGACATAAAAACATGTATATGACTGTCAGTAGAACAATCAAACAAAAAAATTAACCTTGAAAAATAAAGGTGCCTGCCTGACACATGATAAATGGCCAGGGGGGCACTCAAAGTACAATGTAACTCCACCAGGAACAAATAGATTATTATAACTTGTCGTGGTTATAATTTAATGTCTCCCCCTAGTGGGCGTATGATGAGCAATTCATCACCTATTAAATAGAATCTGCATTTTCAGTTACTTCTGGAATTTTTTTCAACGTGATTGCATGCAATACAGATCGCTTCCAAAATTGAATGGTTTTGTTTACTGTTACTTGAGGCATACCTTACTTTAGAAAAAAAAAATTACACAAACCAATAAATAACCTTTTGAGTTTTTTTTGCACAAGAGCATAAAAGCAAGATAACTGATAAATCATTAATTTTGAAAATGTAGAATAATACACACTCATTACCTGTGAGAAATAAAATTGTGTGAATATTTACATGGCTTCAGTAAAATGCACATTCCACATGCTTTAAAAACTATTTTTAAAGACCCCTGAGTGGTGCTCAGGTTGGGTAGGGGGGCTGTCCCTCTGTCTCTTTGACATGATGTCCTGCCAGTACATGTCCGACATGCTCTGTGACATCTTCTTCTCACTGGCCTGCACACTTTGTGCTGAAGTCACCAAGAAAAAGAAAACCAGAAGTGTTGTGTACAGCTCTGCCGGTGTGGCGTTCCCTGGTGGGTGGAGCACCCCATCCACAGAGCTTTACGCATCACTTCTAGGTTTTTTTCTATATACTCACAGAAGACTGTAAAAGAAGCACTATACTATTCAATGTGTGGTCCAGTATGTGTCAAGAAACCACTCCCCACACTGTTCTACCACCCCCGTCATGTGGTGTCTGGCAGTTTCTGCAGGAGAGGTTGGAATCCAGGACCTTCTTGTTGTGACGATGACGTGCTAAACATTACATGAACCCACCAACACTTATCAAGATCACTAAGATCACGTTTTTTTTTTGTTTGTTTTTTTTTTGTTTTGTTTTTTGTTTTTTTTGCTGCACTTCTGACCCAAAACTGCCTGCTATCTACATCTGCATGACTTGCTATTGGTCAAAGTTATTCAACAAATTTCGGAACTTTCTAGGAACTCGATGTAAGCAGTTTCAAGCTGATGTCTTCAGGAATACCTCCCAGCGCTCCCATCCTGTCGGGTCAAATCGCTCTGAACATTTCACCTGCCAGTCCCAAAACTCTAAATTGGAATTCAGTATGATGTTCGGCTTTCAAGGGCGCCGCCCTGCCAAAATGGTTTGCACTCACTCGGCACATTACCCACCCCCCACCCCCGCCGCCGCCGCCAGTATGAGCATCATCAGTTTGCATGCGTCTGCTCAGCTCCTGACATTCATTAGATTCAACAGATCAAATTTGCTAATCGTAGCAAGGTGTTTGGAATCCGTCCAGGTAACTGTAGGCTTTCACCTCATCCTTTTCTTTTCTTTACTCCACAGCAGACAGATTCAAAGTAAAAGGTCAAAGCTGAAGGTTTTGAAGATGATTTGCATGAGAACACTGCAGGACACAAGTGATAATGTCAGTAGTCCTGTTGACATGTTTGTTTACTGGATCTTTCTTAAATTTGAAAAGAATTTGCGAGACCGCATTAATCCCAGAAGGGAAATTATTTACTCTAAATTTAACCCGGCCAAAGTGAGCACACAGATACACTGGGGCTACCTGGAGAGCAGCTGGGGCTTCGGTGCCTTGCTCAAGGGCACTTCAGCCATTTATGAGGAGGATTGGTATGTGTTGCTCACTCCCCTATCGCCACACATTTTCCCTGCTGGTTTGGGAATTTAACCAGCGACCTTTCGGTGCCGATGCCGCTTCTCTAACCACCAGGCTCGACAGCTGCCCCTCCAAAGAATAAAGATTTCTGAGGGGAAGGAGCTGTGAGTGGCATTTTCCCTGCATACTAGAGCACTTTTTAAAGGGCAAACTGCAGCGTGTGTTTTAAAATAGTGTACCGTATGAATGAACATCATGGAGAACGTGATGTCACAGATAGATAGATACACAGTTGTGCATATTCATCAAAGTATAATAATTATCCGTGGAACTATTTTACACAACCTTGCTATTTCTCATCGGAAGATTTAAGACTTTGTCAGTTATATTTATACTCATCCGATCAGATGCATGACACAGAAATGAGTCCACATTCCCAGGGAGATTATTAAGCCCGTCGTCGGGCTCTGCGATGCAACTTGGCTAGCGGTGCTCACTGAGAAGAGACACAACCTTTTAGAAATTATAATATTTTCAGTGATCAAGGCCATATCGCATTAAGACAAAGTACATACAATCAATCATTCATTCATTCATTCGTCAAAACCAGTTCATTCGATTACGGTCACATGGAGGCGAAAGCCTGTCTCTGCCAACTCTGTGTAAAAGGCAGGGTACATACCCTGACCAACTCACCAGTCCAGAACAGGGTCAACACACGTACAACCATTCACACTCACATCTCGAGGCAATTAGCCAAATGATCATGTCTTTGGATTGTAGGAGGAAACCGGAGTACCGGGAGGAAACCCACACAAGCACAAGGAGGACATGCAAACTTCACACGGGAATTCTCTCACAAAGCCCCAGAACTCAAACCCAGATCCTCCTTGCTTTGAGGAGGATGTGCTACCAGCTTCCGTTCCACCTAATGCTAAAAAGCTTTGAGGAGCTTTGAGATGGTCACGTGTGAACCATTACACCACCATGCCACCTATATACATATACATATACATATATATTTATAGAGGATTTTCTGAGTAGATCCTTCCGTAGGAGAGTGCTCAGTACTTTTTGGTAGAGCAAATAACAAAAATAAAAGGACAGGACAAAGACTTTCTATTGAAACTCCATTTATCACTACAGATCTGTTTCGAGGGGTGATGAAACCATCCTCTCTCTTCAGGTGATTATAGAAGAATCAGAAATATATAGAAGACAATATAGAAGAAACAATATAGAAGAATCTTCTGTCATTTTATTTTTGTTTATATATATATATATATATATATATATATATATATATATATATATATATATATATATATATATATATATATTCATATTCATTCATTTCATATTCTGAACAGCTTAATCCTAAAATCCTAATTAGGGTAGGAGGGAGGCTGGGGCCCATCTCAGCCCACTTTGGGCAGGAGCCACAGTGGGAAGGTTGCCAGGCCATCACAGGGCCAATACACCCCACTCACACTCACTCTCACAAATAGGAGTGATCTGGAACAGCAAGTTAGCCTACTGTGCATATTTTTCTACTGTGGGAGGAAACCAATGCAAGTTCAGGGAGAACATGCAAACTCCACACAGAAACGGCCATGCTGGGAATCAAACCCAGGACCCTGTGAGGCAGACGTGCTAACAACCACGATATCATCATGCCCCCTATATATATATATATATATATACATACTAGTTCTCACACACACACATACACACACACACACAAACAAGAACTGTTAGCAAACATAGATCTATATATATATATATATATATATATATATATATATATATATATATATATACTAGTTCTCACACACACACACACACACATACACACATACACAAACAAGAGCTGTTAGCAAACAGATCTATATATATATATATATATATATATATATATATATATATATATATATATATAGAGAGAGAGAGAGAGAGAGAGAGAGAGATAGTTTTGCCAAAAAAAGTTCCTGTGTTACTCAGTGTGCTCGTCTGGAGTGTGTTTATTGTACCAAATCTATTCCCCAATCCCAGTAACAAAATATAGAGCTTCATATGCAACCTTTTACTACGAAATACTGAGCATTTGCAGTTTTCCAGGATTTTTCTTCACTTTCCTGTAAACTAAGGGGTCCAAGCATCATTCACTAGTTTCTGTCTCCATTTGTTTGGGTTGGTGTCATCCTGGTTTAGCTCATAGCCACGGACAGAGAAACCCCTCCCTATACCCTCCGTCTACCCGCCCCAGTCTCATCTTGCTCTCATTGTAGTTGAGGCTCTTTAACCGGTTTTAATAGCTCCGGAGCCACCACCCTGTTGTAAGGTCTAGATTAGGTTCCCTAACAAGGAAACAGTGCTGAGCGGCTCACGTACAAAGTGTAGAACAGGCTGAAACTCGGGAATTGTCCCTTTGTGTTCATCGTACTGACGGCCAAGGAAATTATACTGTGAAACTATTCACTGATTGGATGAATCGATTTTTGTAATTTTTTTCCTGCTTGTTAAGTAAGTGTGAATGAAAATAATGTAAAAATCTTTGTAATAATAATAATAATAATAATAATAAAATCAATTAATACTTATCTATTATTACAACATAAAAATAATTTCTCGTGTGTTACGATATTGTTACCGTACGCCCAATCTTCTACGTACAAAATAATAAATAAAATGTGACATATTTAGTCGCTGGATGTTGTTTAATTGCCCGTGGTAGGAGCTCTGGGCCAAACTGTAGCCTGTAACGTTTTATTTTCGTACAAAACGAAATCATAAATGTTTCTTCATGTCAAGCTTTACAACTGAAAAAAAGGACATGGTATGCTAATGGACTGGGTCACAAGACCGTGTGTGAGCTCAACTAGTCCAATCAACCCGTTAATAATAAGCGATGCTTCAAACCCATTGTTAGAATAACACATGTGAAAAGTCTCCATTGAATGGAGAGGCGGTGGCTTTCAGGGTGGCCTCTCACTGTCTAAACAGGAGCAGTAGTGCAGGACTAATGTGGTAAAACACACAAAACCGCAGAGCCTCGAAAGAGGAAGAAGACCACCTGTGTGTAAAACTCGCTGAATCGTGTTGAGGTGGTGTTGCTGGCGCCCGTCCAAGGCGAGAAAGGAAGAAACCGCGAAAACTCAAATTACTCATGCAGCTCATGGGAGTTTGATCTGGATATAGAGTTGAGAGCAAATCAGTGTAAACACACAAATAAAAGGCGCCAACTTTTACACTTTAACAGCTTTTGTTTTGTTCGATACCACTGATCATCATCATCATCATCATCATCATCATCATCTTTTTCTTCTTATTCTTCCTCCGCTTATTCTGGGGTCGGGTCGTGAGGCAGCAGCCTAAGCAATGAGGTCCACACGTCTCTCTTCCCAACCACTTCATCCAGCTTCCTTCCACTTCCTGGGGGGGTTCCCAGACCAGCCGAGAGATATAATCGCTCCAGAGTGTTCTATAAGTTAATAATAAGTTACTGTTTCGTTATTTCACATAGTGTGTACCCTCTGGAGATGAACAATCGGCGCATTCTGATTGGCTGATCCATTAATAGGACGTCACCCTACATAGTGTTACAGCGATATCGCTCCAGAAATTTTTGAGTTGCCACTAAGTTAAAAGCTAACTCCAGCTAGCCAGTTCGTCCATTTGTTGTAGATTTATAACACAAAAAAAATGACACAATCAGTAATGGACATTTTGTATGTTGGGAGGGACGTTGGGGTAATGGTGAGTACATCACAGAAAGAAGGTCCTGGGTTCGAGGGCTCAGTGGGGGCATTTCTGTTTGGGTTTAGTCTGGTACTTCAGTTCCTCAGACATGCATGCTTAGCGAATTGGCAACACCCGGGTTTACACTCGGGCACGATCGCCACGATTTAGAAGGATTGTGATGAACGTCGTGGTTATGAGGTTGAATCGTGATGATCATGATGGAATTTCATAGGATCTTCATGTACATGATTAGCAACATGATTCCTTCACCGTTTTATCTCTTGGATACGTCTCCTTTTGATTCCATGATCCTGCTCCAAGCGTGATCATAAATTGCGGTGCTCCACGCCTTGTTTAGTCGCGGAGATCACGGACATCGTGCCTGGTGTAAACCCACGATAAGTGGTTCAGAAATGAATGAGTGAAATTAATTTCTAACGTGGCGTGCCTATTTAAATATCTTCCAAAGTTTTAAAAAGGCAACATCTGGTATTAACTGTATTATGATTATTTTTCCTGCCAAAGAAGCATCACTCCTTGATTTTCGGAACCGCCTAATCTTAATTAGAGTCGCATAGAGGTTGGAGCCCATCTCAGCCAATTCTAGGTGAGGGCATAGTACATCCTGGACGGCTCACAAGGCCATCGCGGGGCAGAAACACGGTGACGGCTATGTAGCTATTCTTGACCAAAGTCAGCAATGGTTCCTTTACATGAACCTCTCACCATAGACAGTGAGAGACACGGCCGGCTTTTGATAACCCAGTTAGTGCACTGGGGGGGGGGACAGCAGTGACAAGCTGTTGCCGATGAAATGTTCCAGGACAGATTAAAATCCGACACGAGGGTAGCGATATGTCAGTTTAAATAATAGTCAGTGAATACTGTGTGAAACTGAAACGCCGGAGTTATCTGCGTCTTTTCTGCTTATTCGGACTTTTTCCATTCCGTCCTGAATGTAATAATATAATCAACCCTTTGTGCCAATGACGGGGAACACAACAAATAAACGATATGCTCGTATTCTTTTTTTTTTTTCAGATGATTGTGCATACTGATTGTATCATTGTCTGTACCCATGCCAACCAAACCACCACTTCCTTTATATCCAGAAAGAAGGTCCTTCCAAAATAGCTCACACTTGAACCATGAACATTGCACTTTATTTAGCAGGAGGGAGGATGAAAGCCGTTCAGCCAACGCACAGAGGCTTGTGCATCTGCGTCTGTTTGTGCTTTGTGTATTATTTCCAGTCAATGAGAGGCAGTGCCAGCACAGGTGGAGTGTCACAACAGGCTTTGACTCTCTGACTTATCGTGCCAGTGGACAATGGGAGCCCGTCCCTACGGACAAAGGAGGGCGTACGGGGGAGAGAAGCGTCACGGCCGCAAATCAAACATGGCCGTTCTCACAACATTACTGCCGCTTTCTCTCTTTAGCCATGCTTTCAAGAGAGACTCCTTTTTACGCTGCAAAGGCAGAGACAATGGTGATGGACAATTAGCACTAAAACGCTGATTAAACACTGCTAATGCGGCCGCTGTTGTATAGTTGTGTAGTGCCCAGGCTCGACCTTTTCAGTGTCCTCGAATGTACTGTGTGCTCCAGACTCCATGAGGTACTTGAGAATGCGTGAGTGTGTGCACAAGAGAGACAGAGGCCTAAACACAGAGGGCTGCGGTTGCCTTTTGTTTGTGGCTGTTTGTTATGACGAGGGTCGGACTTACGTTCTTTCTTTCTTTCTTTTTTCATGGTCCGAGAGTCCTGGTGTCTCGGATGGGGTGTTTGCTTTACTGTCTCACTTCGAGGATGGACGAGCAAACAAATGTCCGAGATGTCAAAACAGTTTGTGTAGAAAAAGCTAACAGTAAGTGCATTTTTTTTAATGCCATTAAGTGATATAAGATTCCAAATTACGTACTGTGTTTGTGTACAGTGGAACCTCACCTTACGAAATTAATCCGTTCCAGAGCCTTTTTCTTAACCTGGATTTTTCGTAAGTTGAACCGCATTTTACATGTAAAACGTGTGATTCGTTCCAAGGCCCCAATACTACCCCCTAAACCCTTTAAATATTATAAAAGTATACCTTTTAAGACCTCCTTCTGCTTCAATATCGTACCGATAATAGACGGATTTGGCCATATTCCTTTGCGATATCACTCAACTGCATGCCACGAGCCCACTTCTTCTTTTCACTCGCACCGGAAATCACACGCGTGTGTCTGTGTGTGTGTGTGTGTGTGTGTTGACCATGTCTTAGCAGAGTTATAATCTTACAAATGTTTATAGAAGGTTAAAAGCCTGAGTCAAGAAATAAAGCATGAAACAACAGTAAGTCTGTCCTTTACATGAAAAGCATTATGGGAGATGCAGCTCCATAATAGCCAATGGAAGGGAGCTGCGTCATCCCTCCTAGCCAATGGGAGGCCAGCAGTGCAGGATGTTGGGAGATAGCCGATGGGAGGGAGCTGTGTCATTCCTCCAAGCCAACGGGAGGCCAGTGGGGTGGGATGTTGGAAGATCATCAATGGGAGAGCAGCTTGTGCATTGTTTGAATGGCACATTTCATAAGAACTTGTTTTGTACACAGAGACAAAAAATTTTGGAAAATGTTTTTCGTAACCTGGATTTTTCGTTTGCTGAGACTGTCGTAAGGTGAGGTATCACTGTACTCTCTTATATTGCCAGACAGTAAAACTGCCAACTTTGTGAAGTATGAAACGCAAGTTTATGAAACAAATTAACTAAATCAACCAACCAATCAATCTCGAAATAGCAGCATGGTGGCGCAGTGGTTAGCACGTTGACCTCACACCAAAATAGCCCCGGATTGATGTCCAGACTCGGGGTGTTTATGTGTGGATATTCTGCTGTGCATGCGTATGGGTTTCCTCTGGGTACTGCAGTTTTCTCCTATAGTCCAAAATACATCCACAGTAAGCTAACCAGGTCATTGCACATTACCTCTGGGTCTGAGAGTCAGCGACAATGGTTCTGTGTGTGTGTGTGTGTGTGTGTTGGCCCTGTGATGGCCTGGCGAGCCCTTGAGAGTGTACCCCACCTTGGTTTAGAGTCGACTGAGATGGGCACCAGCCTTCCTGAGATGTAGTGAATAAATGAACACATGTTTTGGAAATTAGCTTTAATATTTGAATCCACTGAAATCTATTTATGAGAAAACCTGGATATTTTTAGGTCTTTTATTATTATTATTATTCTTCATTCATTCATTCATTTTATGAACTGCTTAATCCTAATTAGGATCGCGAGGAGGCGGGCATCCATCTCAGCCAACTCTAGGTGAGGGCGGGATACACTTGGACAGCTCACTAGGCCATCGCAGGGTCAACACTCACACAACCATTCACATTCACACCTGGAGGTGATTTGGAACAGCCAGTGAACCTACTGTGAATATTTTTGGACTGTAGGAGGAAACTGGAGAACCCAGAGGAAACCCACACAAACACGGGGAGAACGTGTAAACACCACACAGAAACACCTGAGCTGGGAATTGAACCCAGGACGTTCTTGCTGTGAGGCAGGTGTGCTATGCACTCCACCTATTAATTATTATTATTATTATTAAGCTGAAGCTCATTTCTTTTGAAGTCATTAATTCAAAGCAGAGAAGAAAGAGGGGAGGGTGAGAAAGCAAAAATAACAACAACAACAACAAAAGTATCAAATTCCTTCGACTATATTCCTGTCGTAGCCGACTTATCTGGGCTACGGCCACAAACCATAGCATCCATCAGATGTGCACCAACCTTTCAGTCTGTGTACTGTCTCTGAACCGCACAATGCTAGCGATCCAGTTGTTCTGTTTCATGAAGGAGAAGTAGCAATAAGTTTCATTGTTGATTATATATACATACACACACACACATATATACATATACATACATATATATATATATATATATATATATATATATATATATATATATATACATATATACACATATATATACAAAGATACATATATATACATATATATGTATGTATGTATGTATGTATGTATATATATATATATATATATATATATATATATATATATATATATATATGTATGTATGTATGTATGTATGTATGTATGTATGTATGTATGTATGTATGTATGTATGTATGTATGTATATATATGTATGTATGTTATATATATATGTGTATATATCTGAATATATATGTGTATGTGTGTGTATACATATACATATATATACATACATATATATACATACATACATATATACATACATACATATACATATATACATACATACATACATACATACATACATATATATATATATATATATATATACACATACATACATACATACATACATACATACATACATATATATATAAAATGTAGCATGCAGTAGCTAATTAAAATAAAAAGAAACTGAACATTGATGTACAACTGCAAGAACACCACCAGCGGAAGCATTTCAGTGGCGCTGTTAAAAATCCCAGGGATACGGTGGACCAGAGCTCTAGAGCAACCACTCAAAGAAACGTCAGAACATCACCAAGCGATTGATTCTCAAATGGACAACAGAACAAAACAATGCTGAGCTTTTTCAGTGTAATCTCGGAGATAACAGTTGTAATCTCTGTAACAAGCAGCCAGTCAGCCCCTCACCCAGCACCCACCCACACCCCAAACCCCCCTGTGTGTCTTCTTTTGCCCAGTGCCATTAAAGTGTCATGTCAGGCTAATTAGTGCTGTTAAGACTTGTTTAGTAGATGAACAGAAGTGCTGGACACTCTGTCTCTGTCAAACAGAGACACACTTTTTCTGTCTGCACTTACAAGCCGTGTGTGTGTGTGTGTGTGTGTGTGTGTGTTTGGGCTGTCATGGAGAACAAAAGTGACCTTGTTGATACAAAACGTCTTTTTCTACCTTTGTTATGTTGGAGGTTGTTCATTTATGACTGTCACAATGACAACCAGGGTGAATAAACTGCCACACCTTAAACACACACACACACACACACACACACACACACACACACACACAGTGTAATTATTTTATTTTATTTTCTAAACCACTTAATCCTAATTAGGGTCGCTTGGAGGCTGGTGCCCATCTCAGCCGACTCTGGCCGAGGGTATGGTACACCCTGGACATCTGAACAGGCCATCGCAGGCAGTGTATTTATTTGTGAAAGGAACCCATCTGCATATATTTCTATTTGGTGTTTGCCCCGAGATGAGTATGGGTCTGCCGTGCTGTTGTGTGAGCACAGTGTGTCGGCTGACATAGGCTCCAGCCTTCCCACAACCATAAAAGGATAAAGCAAGCGCTGGATTTATAATTATATAATAGTCCAATGACCTGCACCTAGAAGAATCCCATGCAAGCACATGCAAGCCCCACAAGGAACTGTCCCAGGCAGGGACTCGAATCCAGGACCTTCTTTCTGTGAGGTTGGGTGCGTTAACCACTACGTCACTAAGCCGCCCTCGAAGCCTAAAGATACACAGCTTAGAGAAATCTATAACATCGATTCACTCTAATCACTGTTTGAGAAGACAAACCTCAAAATTTGCGTTGTTGCTAACATTAGCGTGCTAGCTTGTTGCTAGCACTACTCACACTGTTGCTAATGCTACTGTCAGTTGTGGCTAATGTGAAACTGCAAATTCATTCATCCATTCAGTTCATTTTCTGTACCCGCTTAATTCTAATTTGGGTCGCGGGGAGGCTGGTGCCCATCCCAGCCAACTTCGGGCGAGGGCAGAGTACACCCTGGACAGCTCGCCAGGCCATCACAGGGCGGAAACACGCTGATGGCTTTGCAGTCTACTCTTGTCGAAAGTCAGCAATGGTTCTTTTACATGCCTCACACTGTAGACAGTGAGAGACATGGCCGGCCTTTGATAACCCAGTTAGCTGCACTGGGGGGGGGGCAGTGACAACCTTGTGCAGAGTGGAACTCGAACCCCCAACCTTTGGATCAGTGATCCGGCGCCCTATACCACTAGACCACCACTGCCCCTCATTCAACCATTCATTTTGTAATTTGCTTAATCCTAATGATACCACATTCTCACTGACACAACCTCCACATGGATATCTACGGTACCTCAAGGAGGAACATTTCGCTGTGTAGATGTGAACCTTCCCCCTCCAGTCATCTTTCTTTCGAAGTCATGATTCCTGAACAGTAGCTGCAGTGAAGATTCACAGCCTGTTTTCATGTGGGGAAAAAACCCATATGATCTCCGTGAGCATTATATGGTACCACCAGTGCTTGTTGATGTTCACTTTAGCACCAATCTCAGCCATCACAGGGTTAAACACTGAAACCGGGTCAAGATCCGAGACAGCCAGTTAGCCTACTGTGCATGGCTTTGGAACGTGGGAGGAAACCCAGAGTATAACCCGTGCAAGGACAAGGAGAACATGCAAATTCCACACAGAAATA
Organism: Plotosus lineatus; assembly: GCA_024760905.1. Taxonomy (NCBI): domain Eukaryota; kingdom Metazoa; phylum Chordata; class Actinopteri; order Siluriformes; family Plotosidae; genus Plotosus; species Plotosus lineatus. The sequence continues at coordinate 42,198,075 of CM045740.1, forward strand.
CCCTGAGCCCGGGAACCGAACTCAGGACCTTCTTACTGTGAGGCAGACATGCTAACCGCTGCGCCACCGCGCCGTCCCACAGCCACCGCAAATCCAATCTGCAAATATTGATCAATGTTTGGTGAAAGTGGCCTTTACTGTACAAGTGTATGAAGTTCACATGCAGCAGATGAAGCATTCTTGATGCTGTCCATGTTTTTTTCACTTGTTTGTTTTGTCCCCCCCCTACACACACACACACACACACTTTGCATGGCGACCGTGCTGCCGAGGTTGGGATTACTACAACCTGAAAATTACCACTTACAAGTCACCCCAAAAAGTGAGGGCAGCCAAACTGTCTGCTCTCACACAGACCCACATATACGCAAACAAACACACACATACAAATTGTGTGTTTAACCTATACACTGCGCGGCGGAGCAAGGCCTGTCTGGACTAGTCCGACCGTCTGGCAACGCGGCACTCGGCTTATCTGATTGTGACACCCTTAAGCACCACTCACCTCTGAGGCACGACCTCACCTTAACCGCATAGCTCTCATTCCTGTTTGAAACCCTGCGCGAACACCCTGCACCGTTTTTTTTTTTTTTTTTTTTTTTCTCAGACATGCACTTTTCCAGCTTCAGCCCCTGCCGCCGAGACGGGGCCTCTGGCTGCAGCGTGTAGATATCCATCAGTTTTCTGTCTCCCTCGTCATTCCTACTGCAGGTATGTCAGCCGCGCCAGCTGAGCTGTGCGTGCGAGGCTTTGATCCAGGCATGTCATTAGCACTAATCTTATCTTAATGGTTTTGACACAACTTTTGCTTTTAAATCTGTAGAGAACCTGTCTGACAGTCAGAGATGATTTACAGGTCACAGGACGATTGTGTAACTCCGTTTATGAGATTTGCAGGTGAGATGGAACACGTTCGTCCACAGCTTCTCCATATTTCATCTATTCCGCGTATATGTAGTCACGTTATCTTGCGGGTTGTTGTTTTGGTATTCTAGCTACACGAGATATCAGTTTTTAGGGAATATTTGTTCAGTGATGCAATCGTTAGCATAATAGCATGTCCACCTCACAGCAAAAACATCCTGGGCTCGAGGTCCAGACTGAGCGAGGACGCTGCTGTGAGCAGTTTGCATGTTCTCCACATGTTTGCTTGGGTTTCCTCCCAAATTACAAATTGCATCTAAATGCGAATCGGAGTGTGAATGATGGACTGGTGAGTTGCTCAGGGTGTACCCCACCTTTGCCCAGATTCGGCCTCTCCACGACTCCACGACAAGAGAATTGTTCAGTAACTAAAACCTTTCGGGGATTTGTGATCACAGGATAAAACAGCCCACGGAATATATCTGCATATATTTGAATACAGTGTATAGCTCTGCAATGGCTTGGCACACAGTCCAGGGTGGACTCTGCCCTTGCACAGAGTCGGCTGAAGTGGGCACCAGCCTCCTGGCAACCCTAAATAGGTCCAATAGAACAGAAGTTCTGATTTTGGTATGCATAGATAAATCATTCATTAAATAATCAAAAAAGTCCTGGGATCACCTGGTGAGCTGTATTCAATCCCCGGCCGGAGTCGGCTGAGACAGACACCAGTCTCCAGTCGGCCCTAATTAGGATGAAGCAGTTTGCAAAGTTAAAGAATGAATGAATTAATCTGAAAACCCCAGAGACATCAAAGAAGATTGAAATAAATTGAATTGGTAGACAGGTTTTTTTTTTTTTTTTTTTTTTTTTTTAAATGTCTGTACAGTATTTATTCATTCATTTCAGTTTAAACAGAGCACAACACAACAATTTCTAGATTTATCCCCTCACATTCAGTTTTCTTTCATTATTAATTTTTTTTAAATGTTGATGTTGCAAATGTAAAAAAAAAAAAAAAAAAAAAAAAAAGAACTCCAGCCTTATGATGAACATGGACAGGACATCCTCATGAACCTCTTCCCGTCACGTCGAACACGTCGGCGGGGCTTGTAACCGCCTCCCAGCAGAAAAATTCCGCCTCTCCAGCCTGTGCGTGTGGACTCGTTCGGATTCTGTGTCCTGCAACAAGTTCTGTTTGGATTTCGGGGGCGATTTCTCGAGCTGAAAGATTTATCTTTGGAGAAAAGAGGCAACCAAGGCTTTGGTTTTGTGATGCCATCAATCCTCCCGAGAGCTTCTGAACCCAAACAAGCCACAGAACATCTCCGAAGTCATCAGCGATCCATTACCGAGGCTTTGGGTTGTTTTTCTTTATTCTTTCTTGTATGTAACCTCAGAAATGCAGATGTTGTTTATGGTGTGACCAGAACCTTTGAATTCAAGTGACGTTTGGCACAACTGTATTTGCTGCATTCATTTTAAACAGAAAACTTTCAGAACTAAAAGTACCAGGATGTACCGTTCCCGTGATTAGAGCGATACTATAAACGGGACCAATTCTGTCCGTTCCTCTGAATCTTTTGCTGAGAATCTTGTAAATGATGTTCTTTGAAGTTTATTGCGTGTTCAGTGTCCTGCTTATTAATGTAGCGACCACTCCAGGGACACGGGTCTATCCTGTATTAATCTGCGAATATAATAATCTCTCACAGTTCCTCCTCGGTGGAACTGATAAATGTGACTCATCATGTGATTAAAAACATTTGTGTAGAATATATGATTTGATGGCAATAAATTAGGGCATGATGTGATTGGACTCACTCATAACATGGATGTACAGGGGAGAACTTGAGAGGCAGCATCATCTTCCAAAGGAACAATAAAGTCACAGAACCACAACCACCACCATCACCATCACCATCAGCAACAATATCAACAGGTTATAAAACGTGTGCTGTCGGTGTGACAGAAGAGTTCAAGGTGGAGGTGGGACTGCATCAAGGGTCAGCTCTCAGCCCCTTCTTGTTCGCTATGGTGATGGACAGGCTGACAGACGAGGTTAGACAAGATTCCCCATGGACTATGATGTTTGCAGATGACATTGTAATCTGTAGTGAGAGCAGAGAACAAGTGCAGGAAAATCTAGAGAGGTGGAGGTATGCCCTGGAAAGGAGGGGAATGAAGATTAGCCTCAGTAAGACAGAATACATGTGCATGAATGCCAAGGACCAAAGAGGAACGGTGAGATTACAGGGAGCAGAGATAAGAAAGGTGGAGGATTTTAAGTACTTAGGCTCAACAATTCAGAGCAATGGAGAGTGTGGAAAAGAGGTGAAGAAGCGTGTGCAGGCAGGTTGGAATGGTTGGAGAAAAGTGTCCGGTGTGATGTGTGATAGGAGGGTATCGGCAAAAATGAAAGGAAAAGTGTACAAGACGGTGTTGAGGCCAGCGATGTTGTATGGTTTAGAGACAGTGGCCCTGGGGAAAAGACAGGAGGCAGAGTTGGAGGTAGCAGAGATGAAAATGTTGAGGTTCTCTTTGGGAGTAACGAGGATGGATAGGATTAGGAATGAGCACGTCAGAGGGACAGCACATGTAAGACGTTTTGGAGACAAAGTCAGAGAGGCTAGATTGAGATGGTTTGGACATGTACAGAGGAGGGATAGTGAGTATATTGGTAATAGGATGCTGAGGCTGGAACTACCAGGCAAAAGGCCTAGAGGAAGACCAAAGAGACGATTCATGGATGTGGTAAAGGAGGACATGAAGGTCGTTGGTGTAAGAGAAGAAGATGCAAAGGATAGGGTGAGATGGAGGCAGATGATTCGCTGTGGCGACCCCTGAAGGGAAAAGCCGAAAGGAAAAGAAGAAGAAGAAGAAGATAAAACGTAAGGTCCCTCCACCATACGGTGGAGAAAATGCACAAGAAGAAACCCTGTTGAACAAATAGCCATCTGCTTGTCCTTGTATTGTTTCCTATTCGTGTTCCATGGCCACTGTATATCAAAAATACTACGTTTAAAATCCAATGACCTTGATTTTGTCCTTTCAATGTCACTCAAGGTCAAACTTATTTGTATGACTTGAAAGCATCTGTCCTCCACTTATTTCTCAGATATAAGCAATTTCAAATTAATATTAAAATCACCCAAACTTTGTGATATTCCTCTGACCTTGACCTTTGACATGGCATGACATGACATGACATGACATGGCAGAGTCAAATAATATGTGAATCAGGAAAGCCCCCAGTGCAGTTAATTGGGTTATCAAGGCCGGCCTCACTGTCACTCTCACTGTGGATGGTGCGAGGCTGTGAAAGAGCCATTGCTGACTTTCAACAAGAGTACAATCTGCATCGCGATCAGCGTGTTTCTGCCCTGCGATGGCCTGCCGAGTCGTCCAAGGTATACTCTGCCCTCACTCCGAGTCAACGGGGATGGGCGCCAGCCTACCCGTGACTCTAAGGAGGATTAAGTGGCTCCAGAAAATGAATGAATAAAGGAATCAGGAAAAAAATCATGTCCTCATCAAGTTCGGCGAAAATTCATGGATGGGCGTGGTCAGGATTTTGTTCAAATACAAACTGCCAGACACACTTACAACTGATGGTGATTACAAAACCTCCACCAAAACATCTTGAATAATAATAATAATAATAATAATAATAATAGCCCTACGATGGCCTGGTGAGGTGTCCAGGGTGTACTCTGCCCTCACCCAGACTCGACTGAGATGGGTGCCGGCCTCCCCATGACCCGAATTAGGATTAAGCGGTTTAGGAAATGAATGACGCTCCTTTATACGGAGACTTATTTGTTTTATGATTAGTTTTACTGTTTAATTTTATTTATTTCATTAGTTTTTCATAAAAAGCACCATTTCATTTTATTGGAAATTAAAGCTGGCATGTAAATACTGTTTATTATTGTTATTATTTAGAGAGCTACTCTTCTAAATATCACGTAGCACGTACGAGTTGGTTTGCCATAACAGAAGACCGACACGTGTGTCCTTTCTAACTGTCCTTAATGATTATCCATCATCATCATCATCATCATCATCATCATCATCCACCTCTTACTTCTCATCATCGTCATCACCATCACTGCAAGCACTCAAATGCTGAATGCACATGTCTGAGCTGTCACGCAACCCTGCAGTACGGTTCAGCGGCAGGCTATTGTGAGTCAGGTTCGTTTTATATGGAACACATGTGTATTAATGACAGACACGGAGCGCGCGGCGGTTTCTGGCGGCCCGACTGCATTGTGGGAATGATT